>JACGWO010000002.1:25289834-25816884 GCA_034509735.1 Sesamum alatum | reverse complement strand
AAAATAATTTCACCAAATTTCATAATTATTCTAGTTATCCAAAATTATTAGAAAATACAGTTTTATTATTATTTCAACCGTTCCAAGTTTTAATTTTCCACCTATTTTTTTAGAACATGCTAAACTGAAATTATGTTGCGACTAATTTGGGAACGGTCTATTTTGAAAAATTGTTCCTACCTTGAATTTTCAATCAATATTTGATAGATAGGAACGGTAATTGTAATGCATACTTCAAAGAGCCGTTCTAAAGTTACATTATTTTTAAAAGAAATTATAATTAATACAACGTTTAAACTATGATTTTTTCTCTACACATTGGAAAGATAACTAAGCACTACACACTCAATAAATGTCTTCTTCGGTCTCATACTCCTCAAAGCTATTTTGTCATCTTCATCATCAGATTCACCATTTGGCAAGTGGGATGAACCTACTCCCTATTGTTGTGCCACGGATAGATCAACGACTAATTGTATACCAGTTGGAACATGTATGTCGTACGTCTGATTGTTTGTACCAACATCTAGAGTATGTATGACTTCATCCATATGATAGGAGACCTCGGTCCATCGCGTGTCATCGATTAATCTTCGAGCCTTGATTTTGCAAACAGTTTTTCAGTCAGCTTTGACTCTCTTCATGCTCAGGTAATCCGTGTAGTAGACTTGTATTGCTTGTTGCGTCAGTATGAATGGTTCATTCTTTTGGTACAACTTTTTGAAATTGACATCAACGAGGTGATAACGAGGGTGTATCTTCATACCTCTTATCGGATCGACCCAACAACAATTAAACAAAACAATGTGCAGGAATAAGTGGGTAATCTAACTGAATTATCTCTTCGAGTATCCATAGAAGTCACTATTCATGTCTGTATATGATGAGCTTTTCACACACACACACACACACCATAATTCATAGTTGACTTGCCGACGTTGTGATGTTCAGTGTGGAAATTGAAACTATTCACGAAGTAACATGGGAACGTCGTCACTTCTGGCCCAGGACCCCAATAATACAACTTCAACAATTTGTTATCCGACTAGTTGAATTCGGGTTTCACCTACATATCATATAGCAATTGAAATAATTTATAAGAAATTGACCTAATTGAAATAATTACTAAGAAATTGACATTTACACGACATTTGAACCAATCGTTGAATTCAGTTACCACTAGTTGATCAATTATTGGGTCCTTCGAATGGTGTTGTTTGTACTAGGGGTGGGCGTTCGGGTCGGGTACTTCGGATCCCGACCCAACCCGAACGGGTTCGGGTTTTTTTTTTTCTGGGTTTTTTATAAAAAAAAAACGGGTATCGGGTTACCCGATACCCGATCTTAAAACATCGGGTCGGGGTTCGGGTAGGAATCCCCTACCCGAACTACCCGATCGGGTACCCGAAGTTTTTAAAAAAAATATATTTTTTTTTATAAATTTTAAACTTTAAAGTACTAAGAATGTAAGACTAGGGTTTTAAACATTGAATGATGTGTTCATTATCTTTTGGTTGATTGTAAAACTTGGATTGTTATTTACTTATGTTATTTTTTAGTTGTGCATTTAATTGATTGTCAAATGAATGTTATTATTTATTTATTTGTTAGTAATTTATTCATTATATACTTTTATTTTATTATTAATTATTAAAAAAATAGAGGCAAATTTAGCCTTTGAATACATTCATTCAGAGGCAAATTTTGCCTCTGAATGCATGTATTCAGAGGCAAAATTTTGCCTCTGAAAATAATTGAGATTAATTTTTTTTTAAAAAAAGCAAAATTCGGGTACCCGACTAATTTCGGGTCGGTATTGGGTAGTCAATATACCTACCCAAAAGTTCGGGTACACGACCCGAACTACCCGAACCCGTACTACCCGACCCGACGCCCACCCCTAGTTCGTACAGTTCATTCAAGAACGACATGTTTCAAAAATAGTGATAATTAAGAATATACATGTTCAAACTCTCATGATCGTTAGACTATATATATGTATCTATACACTTACTCGTAGTATGACACGACTACTTCTCCGAATAGTGTTGTTCGTACAGTTCATTCAAAAACGACCTGTTTCAAAAACAATGATAATTAAGAATATACATGTTCAAACTCTCATGATCATTAGATTATATATATGTATATGTATCTATACACTTACTCATAGTATGACGTGACTACTTCACAATTATATAGCACGTACGTCTCGATTATATGAAGTTCTTCACCGCTCAGCCATCTCTTCTTTGAGGCTCCACTTGCTTAGCCAGGGTGATTGAAAATGGACCGTACCATTCGATCATCATTTCTCATGAGATCATCATTTCGACTGAGTCTGGTTCGCTTGCAAAGAATGTGCGGTTCGAAGTAGTGGAAAGTGAAAAGCCCAATTTCTTCGACAATGTATGCCTCCACAATTGACGCCTCACTGTGTGCTTTGTTTTTCACATTCTTTTTCAAATCGCGGAGGAATCTATTCGTATGTATATTTATTAAACTACAAATGGCACCAAAATAATATATATAAAAAACTAAACTTTCTCATGTAGATACCTCTCAAATGGGTACATCCACCTGTGTTGCACGAGCCCCCCAATGCATGCCTCATATGGCAGGTGAACAATTAGGTGATCCATTGAGTTAAAAAAAGGAGGAAATATTTTCTTAAGGTTGCATATGATGATGGCTACAATATCTTCCAATTCTTATACCTTGGTGACATCTAGTGTGGTCGAGCATAGGATTTGGAATAGAAAGCTCACCTCCGTCAACGCGCTCCACACATGCTCAGGAAGAATTTTACGGAAGGCAACTGGAATCAAGTTCCGCATGAATACATGACAATCATGACTAATCATGCCATGCATCCTTAGCTCCTTCATATCGACGCAGTGGGACAATTTAGATGCATACCCATTAGGAAACCTAAGACAACGAATCCACTCATATATCCCCTTCTTTTGGTCCTTCGTCGGTGTATATACAACTATGGGCATCACGTTCGGTCTCCTTTCGTCTACCTCAAGCTCCGGCCGATCACATATGATCTTCAGATCCTTCCGTGCATTCAAATTGTCCTTCATTTGTCCTTTCTGTCCATCACGATATTGAATATATTGTCAAATACATTCTTCTCAATGCGCATGACATCAAGATTCTGTCATATCAGATGCGTTCCCTAGTATTCAAGCTCTCAAAATATGCTTTTCTTCGTCTACTTGTTCTCGATATCGTAGCCTTCCGGTTCAGTCAACGGTTGTTCGATTGCAACACTAAACGCATTAACACGGGCTCGGATCTGCTCTCCAGTCAGCCTCGGATGTGCAATCTTCCTTTCCACTCGATTTTTAGTGAAAGCTTTTTTTTCCTGCGATATGGATGGTCTAGTGGGAGAAACTGCCTGTGGCAGTCAAAATAGCATGCCTTCCTACCGTACTGCAAATAGAATGCTCATGTGTCCTCCATACAAATTGGACACCTCATAACACTAGCGGTACTCCATATAGACGCCATCCCATAAACGGGAGGTTGTTCATTGTCCACATCAATACGGTGCGCATCATGAATGCCTGGTTTGTCGCATTGTCGTGCGTCCGTGCACCCACATGCCATAAATTTTGCAACTCCTCGATCAACGGCTCCAAGTACACATCAATCAGATATTCGGGACTAGAAGGGCCAGGCATCACCATCGTTAGGAACATACAGACTTCATGCACATTCCCAGTGAGAGATTGCGCGGTGTAAGTATCAAGGGCTAACATGAGTAAGTTTTACCATACTACCCCTACGGTGCAAACCCATCCATGCACAACCCCAGTCTAACATTACGGGGCTCAACTGAAAAATTAGGATATGTCTGGTGTCGAAATGTATCCAAGCCTCTGCATTGGACGGATAACACATGATCCCTTCTTCTTGTGATGGTTGGCATGACACGTCATCTGCTCGCTAGTCGCTTCTGAAGCATACAACCTCTGCAGCCGAGGGGTAAGTAGCAAGTACCTAAGATTGGCATACGGGGCTTCTTGCGTTTAGGATTTCACCCCTGGTCAGCTTTTACCTAGCTTCTCCACAAAACTTGCAGTACTCTAGATCAATTCGTCCTTCTAGTACACATGCAGCCTCTTTTACACGCATGAATCTTCTCAACAAGTAATCCCAAGTCTCTTATCAATTTCTTCATACTGTAGTAATCGGGGGGAAAAGTGTGATCGTCGGGCAGTATATGATCAGCACACTGGCACGGTTGATCATATGTTCGCTCGAAAAAAACTCCCTCGGCCTTGGTATTCACCAAACTAGCAATTAATGCCAACTGAGATTGGTGCAGCCATTCCACAACGGTTGGTCAGCAGCATGCACTACATAAAAAAAGGTCTAACAACCCAGATGTAAGGAAACGTGGATTGTCCCGGGAGAAGGAGCGTATGGAAGCGCGATGTATTAAAACATAACAAAACGTAAACATGCATAAAACTAATGGAACTAAAGAATCGATTAAGGGGTGTTCCCTTGAATTTCCCGGGCGTTCGGTGTATCTCATGAATAAAAGAAAAGAAGCATGCTAGATTTATGGAGGCCATAGGGTTGGAACAAAAGAAAACACTACAAACGTTACTTACCCGTTGTAGACTTCTTCGTGTGGCTACACAAGTTGTTCCCCGATTTGCCACCTGGATCCCAACGTAGGAATCCTCTAAATTATCCACGCAATTAATCAGATCTTGATTCCCTTGTGCTAGCAAGAGATAGAGGAAAGGGAGAAACAATTGACCAAACGCTATTAGTTAACGTGATCGATTGTTCGTGTGTTCCCTTGTATCAAAGAAAAGAGAACAAGAAGACTCTTTTGAGGTGGTGAGAGGGTGATGGCCGAGTGAGAGAGAGAGGGGGCGCCTGTCACTAGGTGTGAGTGTGTGAGATGAGAGAATTGTGTAGAGATTGGTGTATGTTGTGTGTATGCTTGAGTATTTATAAGGAAGAGTTTTTTCTAATCCTACTCAACCTCTTTCAAAGAGGCACACCACAAAAAACTAGGACTTGACCTAGTCAAGTCCTAGTCAAACTAAGGTTTGATTAAGTCAAACTTAATCCTAGCCCTTCATCTCATCTAGCCCCAAGATTCAATCTCGTCCGTCCATCATTTGATGGGATGTATGGAATGAACTTTTAAATCCCATTCAAACAGTCCAACAATTCCTAATGGGCTTGTAGTAAATATCAAATAAATACTTAAGCCCAAAATTATTTTTTTTCATCTTTATCCTACGTAAAGACGGAAATAGCCCATTCCCTTAATTCATAAATATAATTTATGAATCAAGCCTAATTAATCCAATTAATATTTAAAAGGCTTGACACTCTAAAAGAGAACCAATTTAATCTAATTAAATTGTTCAATCCACTGGAATTAATTCCAAATTAATTTCTTGTTTTTTGGTGAATTTTGTGTGACTCTTTAAGTTCACCTTCAGCTAGACTTGGGCGAATATCCAATCATCACATGATAAGATTTCGTCCGTCACCATGGGTGGCTGTCTAGCAATGGTCCATGGCACTAGAGATTATGTGAAATTATGGCGTGAACATTTAGGTTCCCGAATGCGTATGAGCATTGTTCTTCTCTTTACTATCTCACAACTATTAGTCTAGGGTATGGATCTTCGACGTCGGTACCCATTCTTGACTTAAGCCTATGCTCGTTCACCCATTGAAACATCACTGGGATCATATTCCACTGTTTAGTCTTTGTGGCCAAAGATTTTATAGGGAACGAGTCTCAAAGTATAAGTGAGACACTACTGTTAAACGTTTGACAGGAGATGGATTCTGTCTTGGGACTTACCATCCACACTACACATCTTGACTGCAGTAGATAGGGCTTAGAGCAACCAAGTCTCTCTACTTGGTAGCCTCTTGCCAAACTTAAGATACAGACATGGTGTGTATGTGACTGTCGTAGTCCCTCAAGTCCGTGGACTAATCTCGTATCGCCAAAACAGGGAATTCAAGTCATACCGATCAACCTATTCAAGATTTCCCATATGACGATTCCCGCGAGTCACCTTAGTCAGCCAGCACCGAGATGGCTAACCCACTAATATTGCATGGATGACCCTCGTCACTTGTCGATCAAACGCGACTGCAATTATTTAGTGCAAGTGTCAAATGGATCCTCGATACCCAATCTCGAGGTCATTGACTTAGAGTGTTCCAGACCGATCCACAGAAGCTGATTTCATGACTGCCAACCTATGCGTAGTCCAGCTTCTTGAATTAACATTTTCGGTCTGTGGGCTTTGCTTGTGCATTGAATAGTTATAGGTATTGAATAGTAAGTGAACACAATCAAAGTATAATTACTGTAACTCAACATCACTTTTATTCAGAATGAATTATTTATCCCATGAATGTCAGAGATAGGTTACATAAACTTAACTGGATTGGCTTCAGGGTCACCTATTCTAACACAAGACACATAATCATAGGGCCCATCATCATAATATGAACTAGGCCCAACATCAGAAGGACAATACCTCATACCATCATCAGGCATACCCTCCTAGTTGTAAGAAGACCAGAAAGCCAACCTGGAGGCATCGAAAACCATCTTATGCGCCCAATCCATCTACGCTGCATCACCTCAATGCGTATTACCCTCCTCCTGAACGGCTGTCGTTTGCTGCTGCTGAACAGGGGCCGCGGTCAATGCATCAAAGTACTCTTGCACCCTTTCCTCGCCATGCAAAGTCCAATTATAATACTTCGGCGTAAACCTTTTATACAAAATTCAAAATTTACCTCGTTCGGTGTTTTGAATCTTTCATTTTTGCACTTTCGACACAGACACTTAATCTTCTCGCCTCCATATATGAATGCTGAGATTTGGCCTATTGAAGAAATGCAGTAAAACCATCCTCAAACTCCGGTGTCATACCCAGCAGGTCCCCGGCATACATCCATCTCCTCAACTATCTTTATATGATTAGTCCTACATATGCAATTGGCAAAAGTAATTATATAAGTAGAACAAATTAATATATACACAACCATTAATTAATTGTGTGCATTTTAATCGACCAGAAAGGGTTTCAAGTTGTTACTTGAACAAAACAGCTTCAAAGATCAATGAAAATTTAATAGAGATTGGTGATATTTTTGTTTATATGTATAAAAATGTGATAGAGTTAGAAGAAATGAAATTGAGAGAGATTGAGAAGAAATGAAATGAAGGGAACATATATATAAGAAATTTTGGAACGGGTATTGAAATGGTAATTGAAACCCCAAAACTAGCCGTTGAATCAACATTAGGAACAGGTCCAGGCGTGGCAACAGAAACATGGATATATCTGCTAAAAAATAGCCATTGTAGTGTATTAGGAATAGGTATTGTAATACAGAATCTCTTATGTCCATGAACCATTCCAAACTGTAACATACTTTGGGACAGTTCTTGCAACTCTAATTTAGTTTTGATAAGTACCATAATTAGGAACGATAATTTTATTACAACGTTTTCATTAGGACAAAAACCATCTCATTTTGACCTTCAGTTTGGAACGGCCATGCCCTCGTTCCAATTTTTAATGGCCGTGGGGCCTAAATTCGGAGCAGTATGCGTTTTACGTCCACATACCGTTCCAAGAGACACATATATGTTTCAAATTGTAATACAAATTTTTTCCATTCCCAGTTTGGAACGGGTGTTGGACGCCACGTTGGAACACATAGTTTGGCACGGTATTTGTAACGATTTTGCCATTCCAATACGTTAGGATTTATCACAATACGAAAGTGAGTCAACAATGGATTACCGTTGCATAACAGTTCCTGTGACCGTTCCAAATTGAACCGGTGTTTAGAATGGTCATAACAATCCGCGCCAATTCCCCTTTTTTGTAGTGTGAATTACACAAAGTCTGTACATGGAATAAACAAAGTCTGTAATTACGCATGTTCAAAACTTGTTTGTAATTACATGTACAGACTCATAATTATACTTTTTTCCTAATAATCATGAATTACATACATATATAGGCCCATTAATATATATAAAAGATGCTTGACATAATCACATAGGGCAAAATTACAGCAACGAGGAAGAAATAATGACAGAGAGAACGGATGATTAAGTTTGAGGTTTCTATATTTATAACTAAAATTTCTTGATCAGCACCTAAGAAAAAACAACTCTAAGCATCAATTTCACAAAACCCCAAAATTATATACAGAAATTTAAAACTAAAATAAGGGTTTTCTCCAAAAATAAAAATATTGCGAAAACAAAAAAAATATATACAACATAGAATGAAAAAAATACTTTCATCAATACATTATCCAAAAAAACAACATAAATATTCAAAAACCCTAACATATATGTCGGTTTTTTTTTCAAACTGCTAAAAAACTTACAATTTTTTTTTTTTTTTTCTAGAAACATGAAAAACTACTTCAATGATCCAAAAATACTAAAAATATCAATTTTTTTGGACGATCAGACCAAGATGCATACCATTTTCTTCAGTGAAACACGTCGACCGTTAAACACCATTTTCTACGTCAGAAAACCAAGAAACGGTACAAAAAAGACTTGAAAGGGAGATTCTATATTGTTTTTTGGGCTTTGATTTGAGAGAGTTTTTTTCTAGAGAAGAGGGTTTTTGCAAATAAAAGAAGAGAAGGCGCGGGAGAGGAGAAGAGAAAATTAATCATCCAAACATTGAGGGGCAAATATGAATTTACCACCGTTATATTTTTTTAACATGTTTTAAAATATTTTTTTATTAAAAAATATAATTAAGGGTAATGTAATAATTCCACCCTCGCCATCTAGGGGCTTCCCAATTATTTTTAAAATCAGGGAGTATTTATAATTTTTCAAATAATGAGGGGGTATTTGTAATTATGACAAACCTCGGGAGAGCCCATTGTATTTTACCCATATTTTTGAGTGGGAAATATGTACATATGAGGTACATTTTTCATATTGTTAATATGCAAGATGGGTTGAGAAACAAAGAGGATTATATGCTATCTCCCATATTAGAAGAGCTATAATATATGTTAAAATATGAAGAGTGTATGGAGATTGAAAAACTAGAGACAAATAATTGTTGATTCTCGACGTACCTACTAGGTGAAATTCCACCTATTTCATGTTGGGAGCTGCTACATGCCTTAAAAGAGCCTTTTTTCGGTATGAAAATTTGGATTTTGGTTTTACAAATAATCTTTCAAAAGCCCCATATGATGGAGATCCTGTAAAGTATGATTGCAATAGAGCTACATTATTGTTGAAAGTTTTGGGTCATTTCTACAAGTTGAATTGTGCATTTCTGGTTCTTTATATGTGACTTTCAATACCATATTTTACGAGATGTGCAATGTTGACTTGCTTCTCAAGCAGTAGTTGGAGAGTGGTGGTTTTGAGCCATCTAAGTTATCTAGTAGGACGCAACAAAAAATCGACAAATACTAGGGTCAATTGAAAAAATGAATATGGCCATATAAGTTATGCTTGATCCATATCACAAGTTTGAGTATATTGAATTTTTATTTGATACAATATATGATTATGCAGCAAGTTTGTGCTTATGAAAGAGAATATGAGGAATGGCATGGTTGAGTTGTGTAATGCTTCTAAGGTAATATGTATGAATCTCCAAAAAGTCCAAGTTCATCAAATCCTATTTCTTTCTCAAGTTCGGTGTATAGTTGGTCGGTTAAATTACTCAAATGGACATAACATCTAGAAAATATGTATGCTAGAATGATTCCAAAAAGAACAAGACTGGAGGAACAAGACTGGTCGAGAAACTGAGTATGTAAAGTTGGGGTTAGAGAAATACTTAGGTGAAGATCGTATGGATTATTGTGAAGAGTTTGATATACTAAGTTGGTGGAATGTAAACTCCCATTGATTTCCTATTCTTACCAAGATAGCTCCATAAACACAAATTTTATCTTGTGTAGAGATCAAAACACTAGAAAATTGTGAAAAATGAAATTATATATTTGATAGATAAAAAGTGTACAATCTTTATCTAATCCTTTAATCATTCTCTTCAAACATGGAAAACTTGGAATTTGGCAATTTAAAGGTAACATCTCCACGTAGATCTCCTTCATATTTGAATTCACTTTTTATAACATTATTTCGAGGGTTGGCACATGTAATCCTGAATTAAACGCTACAATCTTGACTTTGTTTTTGAGGATTTAGAGTTGGAATTTTCACTTGCATCACTTTGAAAGTTGAATTTGGATTTGTAACATTGGTTCGAGGGCTCGGGTCTGTAATCCCGAATCAAATTTATTGCGCACGTCTGACGAACGACTCAATCTCCGCCTTGAGTGCTTTGATATTCTTGGACATGAGGAGTTTCATAGAGAATTCTTTTTAAACATTCTTCTCTAGTTTTATTCTTCGTTCTCTGTTGTCTCTTGAATGAACTCCAATGGTCCCTTTATATAGGTGTTAAAAAGGATATTCTCTCTTTATAATTTAATTTAAAGAGATGAATACATCAAAAATATGAAAATGACATGACTGGTTAACTTGACATTATCTCTTTAGTATTCTTGTTTTCTAAAGAGATAGTGACCAAATTATTTTTGTGATTTGATTGGAACGTACATGCAGTTGTTCCACGTGGCGCCGTTTGATTGGCTCAAATCTTTGAATGCAAAGCATGATTCGATTGGCCAAAACACTTGAATTTTGACACTTGTCGTCCATTGACTTGATGAAAAAATATATATTAAAATATCAATTAACTTAACTATTTGCACTTGAAATTAATTTAATAAATTTTCAACTTGAGAGTGTGGGCTTTTTGTAGAAATAGTGGGAACGGTTAATGACTAAAAACCAAATCTTAACCTGAATTTAATATTACAACAAACTACTAATTTTCTATTTTATGTTTGATGTAGATGTCCAAGAATCTACTCACCGCAATTCTTGAAACTAATAAATTCGATGGAACAAAATCTAAGGGTTTACTACAATTTACCTCCCTGTGATATTGAAAATGAGCAAATTACCTCTCCTATAAAATAAAATAGCAATTTACCTCCCTATGTTATTTAAAATGGAGCAATTTACCTCCTTAGACAAGGAGGTAATTTTCTCCATTTTAAAAAATATGAGGAGGTAAATTGGTTCATTTTAAAAAACACTGGGAGGTAAATTGCTATTTTATTTTTCATAGGAGGGGTAATTTTCTTATTTGCAATATCATAGGGGGGTTACTTGCATTTTTTCCAAAATCCTAATGACTGGCTGTGAAATCTTAGCATTGTCCTAAATTTCGAGAATTAGACTTACATTCTAGATTAGTCTCTTCCTCGGGCCTTGCCAGAGGGGTCCACACCTGAAGAACGTTGGATGTTGGAGAAGTGGCATGAGGACAATCGGAAGGTTCACAGCATCATACTGGCCTCAATTACTAACGAGATTCAGAAATAATACGGTAGACATGATGATGTCAAACCGATGATGCTCTGCGTGAAAGATGTGTATGCAGTTCCGGATAGGCATATTAGAGACACCGCCACAAAAGCATTCTTCAGCACCAAGATGATTGGGCGATCGTCTGTGCAAGAGCATGAAATCAAGATGCTTTCCCTCATAGAAAAATTCGAGGATCTCAAAGTTGTGCTTGAGAATGACAAGTACATTGACGTGATCCTTCAGTCTTTTCCTCCATCGTACAACCCGTTTGTTGTAAACTTCAACATGAATGGGCTTTCGAAGTCTGTGTATGAACTGATCAATATGTTGGTCCAGTACGAAGCAACGATTAAGAAAACAACGCTAGTGGCCATGTTGGGGGAGGCTTCAACCTCCAAGGCAAAAGGCAAGAGGGACGGACGCTGGAAGAGGAAGAAAGGTAAGAAAAATGCCACTGCAAGAACTCCGAGCACTCCTGTTGCCCTGATGGGATGGGAAAAGGAAAGAGGAAGGTGGGTTCGTAGCTAGGGAGACAAATGATGTTTACATGACCTATCGTGAGAATAGGCATTGGAAGAGGGAGTGTCCAAGACTCCTCAAATTTGCAATAGTTTGCAGATGATGGAGAGAGGTAGACGGCTAACAAAAAGGTGGTCTTAAAGCTAGGATATGGTACGGTTGTTGCTGTAGAAGCTATAGAATAATTTGATTATGACTACTCAAAACAAACGTAAAATGGATAATTAAGAAAATATACAGATCTAGCATGCAAAGGCTAGGTTATTTTTTCTTATATAAGGATAAGGAGGTTGGTTGACTCATGGAGTTTAGAAATAGACAAATTGGCCAGCCTGCGAGTCATTTCTGAAGAGAAAGAGGACCAAGAAGCCCTTTGTAGGACAAAGTATGTTTGCTAGTGTTTTATTGAATTTGATCCATTCAAACGTCTGCGGGCTACTAAATACACATGCCAAAATTGGGCTCACAAGTCTAAGAGAAGGTTCAAGGAATTAGACTTGAGGTGAAGAATCAAACTGGTTACAAAATTTATACCCCTCAATTGGATTGAGGTGGCCTGTACTTAAGTGGGATTTCTTGAAGTATCTAAAAGAGAACGGAATTCTCTCAGAGTGAACTCCTCCTAGAACGCCACAACGGAACGACATCTCTGATATGAGAAATTGAACCTTATTGAACATGGTTCGATCGATGTTGAGTTCACTAAACTACCTTGCTCCTTCTGGAGTGTGCTCTTGAGACAATGGCCAAGTTGTTACACATGGAGCTTTTTGAGACCATGGCACAACAAGCCGGTGTTCTACAAGAATTTGTGAGTGTGGGGTGGCCCTGCATACGTCTAGAGACTAGTGAGAGACAAATTGAACTCGAGCTCTGGTTTGGGCAGGTTCATTAGTTATGCCAAGAGAAATAGGGTTTTAAGAGGATACCTAATGTAGGGAGTTGCTTTTTGAGGAATCAAGTGAGGCAACACCTTAGCAAGTTATAGCAAATATCATCTTTACAAATGATTCCCACTAACTATATTCCAGTCCTCCAAAGGTCAACCAAAGTATCCCAGCAACCTTGGAGGTACGAGTTTCTAGGTCTGACCTATCAATTGGATAACAATCTAAAGATTTTATGGAGAAGCGATGTTGAACATCGATTCGAGTCAATGGCTTAAGGCCATGAGTTTTGAGATGAAGCTCAAACAAGGTTTGGACCATCCTAAAATTGAAATATTCGTTAGGCCAGTGGGAGCTTAGTTGTGTTCCTGTTGCTTTAGGTAGACGGCATCTTGATCATTTGGAATGATGTCAAGATATTAGGAGATGTTAACTTATGATCATTATCCATGCAATTCTCTATGAAGGACTTGGACTCCTTCTCATAGAGTTTAGTTTTCCAAGACTCAGTCTTCGGAGATTGATGAGGAACTTAGAAAGATGTTTGACATCTCCTATGCCGTAAACAACATATAGTATGTTGTTTCAGTCAAAGTTACAACAATGGAGTTTATTCTAGAAAGCTGTAGCGTTGCTAACTTCAAGTCTGAAGTGATTGATACCAAGTCTCAATTTGGTTTCGTATTCAGGCTGAGTGGTGGTGTGGTGAATTGGAAAGGTCCCAAGCACGATACCAAGTGTATTCCACTTTAGGAGCTGAATATAGAGTGGCTTTCGGAGTTGCTTAGTAAGTGGTTTGGATGAAAAATTGCATCCAATTTGGATGTGGTACCTAGCATTGCCAAGCCAAGCCGATAGTTATCTTGGTTGATAACAACAAGGCTATAATGCAAGCTAAAGACCAAGATCTCATCACAGATCTAAGGAAGTTCTTAAATGCCTCCATCTGCTTAGAGAGATGGTAGGAAATGAGTGAAGGACGGTTGGACCGCCTTATGTCCGTAGAAAATACAGTTAGACCAAGCCAATTTTGAAAAACTGCTCATGCTCAGCGTCTTTGAAAGATGGGTTTGAGTCAAATGGATGATTGCTTTTAGGTCAATTGGGAGATTGTTAGAATAGGTGACCAGAAAGCCAATGTGATTAGTTGTTTTGTAACCTGTTTAGCAACCTTGGTAATGTATGATTAGGAAAATTTATATTATATATTCTTTTGCTCATACCCTCATTTTCTCTCGATATGATGCTTATTATTGGGTACATTTGTGACATTTAGGAGCTTTCGTGGAATAAAAGGCGAATTCAAGCAAAGAGCTCAAATATAAGGAAAAAGTCAAAATTCTGCAGAATCGAGCACAAGTTAGCCCATGACCCACGAGCTATCAGAGATTTGATTTCAGAAACGTAAATCACATAACCCGTGACCCACGGGTTATCAGAGGTTCGCTGGGCGGGAAATCACAGACGAGCTGACGTGAAAGACTGAAAGTCTGATTTAAGGCTGTTTTGAAAGAGATTTTATTTCCTTTTTATCTCATTTGTAATTAGCGCTAGATGTTTGGTAAGGAAAGAGTTAGGAAAAGAAAAATAGTTTAAGGTAGGAAGAATACTTTCCTTTCTCACCGTAGCTAAGTCCTATTATAAAAGGAGTAGAAGATGGAAAGAAAATTGGGGGTTCAAATTTTCAGAAATGCACAGAGATTTTAGAGGTTTTGAGAGCAAGGAAAAGGCGAGGAACACGTGAAGAAGGAGATTCAGCGTTGGAGTGACGACCATCAAGCCAATCCACTACTCCATGAGTTTTTCTCAATCTTTCTCTTTAGCTTTTAGTTAGAATTAGGATGAACTAATCTCCTTTTGTGCTAAGGCTTATGGAAAGCCTAATTGATACAATGTGTTAAATATTTTTCGGATTAATCTAGTTGTTATTTTTATATATCCATGCTTTATTGTGTTTGTTGCTATTATTTGAGAGCTTGATCATCTCTTAGATTTTCTTAATTATGCTGATGAATCGAGAGGGAATTTAGCATAGTGGATAGAGTAATTCATGGTGTGGTTCAATGATGTGTAGACATACACAGGCATGATCTATCTGATTCCATAGGTTTTTCATAAATCTGAATGCATTATTGTCATGAGTTTTTTGAGAGGCGAGATCCCCTAATTCCTTGATAGTAATAGGTTCGGTATAGCTCAAGAGAGTATATCAGATTAAATTAGGAAAAACCTCAGTGTGCGAAAATACTTGTTTGTTTGATTGATCCGTTAATATTGAATGTGTTGTATTGATTAGGTGAACCTATAGCCGTAGCACTTCTTCCTAAATCTGCATTTTTCCTTCGACGTAATTGCTTGTTATGGTTGATTTTATTGTTTGTTTAGTAGATTCATAAATCATCCAAACTTTTGATTGTCCAAATAATTAGGGATTAGTCATAGTTGTGGTAATTATTTCATTAAATCCTCGTGGACTCGATATCTTTTATACTACTTGATAGCTAGTGCACTTGCTAGTACATATTTTTGTAATCAATTTATATTAACTATATGAACAAAAGTAAGTATGCATTTATCCCAATTGTATTTGCCGTGCTTACTCAATTATGTTAAACTGACGTAACATCGCAATAAAACCCACAGGCCAAAATGAACAACCCATGTTATTGGATGTGCATTGGATGGCAACTATGAAATCAACTTCTAAGGGTTGGGTCTGAAATGTTCCTAGTCGAGGCTAGGAGCCAAAAGTCCTATTGAGACTTGAACTAAGTATTATATTCATTGGATGAGTGTTGTGTTTCATCGCGACAAATTTTGGATGTCTGTGCAATTTTAGTGGCTGGTTCACAGGTTGTCAAGCCGATTGAACTGACTCGCGGGGAATCATCATATGGAAGCCTTTGAGGCTTGATCGGTATGACTGGCATTCCCTGACTCCGATAGTATGAGATTAGTCCTCGGACTTGAAGAATCAGGTAGTCGCATACATGTGATGGTTGTATCTTAGGCCTAGCGTGAGATGACCGTGTCTTTGATGTGATCATTATAAGCCTTGTTCAGTGCAGTCAGAGCATGTTATAAGGATGGGGGGTTCCAAGATAGGATACGCCACCTGTCAGTACATGACGGTTAAGTCTCTTATGCGCTCTGAGATGGTTTAAGCTCTTTAAGTTTGTGGCCACAACAATTTATCGAATAGGGAAATGTTTCCTATGTCGATCAGAAGAGTAAACATATCTCGAGTATTAAGCATAGTTGTCTAGTCCAAGATGAGAATCAAAAGCCCAATTCCATGCCTAGACTTAGACCGGGAGACAGTTGATGAAGGACCGTACATGTATGGAACTCGGGAGCCTAACTGTTCATACCAACATTCACCTAGTCTCTAATATCATGGACCGTTGCTAGACGGCCACCCATGGTAATGAGTGTTTCTGGTTAAGCATTTCTGATTAATGGTTAATCAGAAATAATTAATTAAATTAGATTTAATTAATCAATTGTGTTGGACACAAACTCAAGTCTAAATGAGAGTGATAAAGAGTCACATACAAATCACTATAGAAGTGGTCGAATTGATTTGGAATTAATTCTAAAAGAAACAAGTTATTTGGATATTATAAATGATTGGATCATTTATTTGGGAAAGTCCATTTGATGGATAGTTCAAGATTTAATTAATTATATTTGGGGTTAGAATTTTAAATTGATTGGATTAATTTAATTAGGTTTCATCTGATTAATTGATTGGATTAATTAATTAGTAGTTGAGTTTGGTTAATTAAAATTGGACTTATTAATTAAGTGTGGTTAGGCTTATGTTTTTTAATTAGATTATAATAGGCATATGTGTTTTTGTTTTATTGGATTAAATAAAAGAAGTATAATGGACCTTGATTGGGCTTGACTTAATTCAATTATTGAATTAAAAATAAGCCCAGTCCATGTTGTTTCTTTCCCTAGCCGTCCACCTTGGAAACCAAGTCAAGGAGGAGTAACTCCACCTTCAGAGGGGGTTGAGGACCAAGTGAGACTCTCTGAAGAGCCCCACTCGGCCACTTCTTGTTGATACACACTAAGAATGTGTGTCTTGTATGTATTAGATATTATCTTGGAGATAATAGATACATGGATTGAAAATTAGCTTGTCAACAAAATACAATCACTCTCGTCACTCTCTCAACTCGGCTACTCTCTCTCTCTCTCTCTCTCTCTCTCTCTCTCTCTCTCTCTCTCTCTCAATCAAAGAGAAATCTGAAAACTTGCCTCTCTCTCCATTCTCCTCTTGTGTTATTCTTGCATTAGATTCAAGTTAAGAATAAAAAGGTCCGAATACACTAATTTGATAGTGTGATTTGGATCTTTCTTCTACGAATCTTATTCTTCCTAGCAGCGGGATAGATCTCACTTCCACGTGTTGTGTGGATGTTCTTTAGAGGAATCATCCTTTTACAAAATTCGGAGAACGAAAAGGTAAATTCGTGATACAATTTCGTACTCTTTTCGTTTTATGTCCTTAGCCACTTTAACGCATGTAGTATTGTTTATTTCTGTGTTGAATAACCCCGAATGCCCGGAAATTCGAAGGGAACACCCCTTTTGAACCTGTTTAAAGTTCTTTTATTTTTACGCTTCCGCTGTGTAGCACCCTTGTACTTACAATCCATTTTACAAGAAAATTACCTTAAAACCGAATAATACAGCTCATATTTTCACGAATATATTACATAAGCATCTTGTAATGACGTTGTAGACAAGCAAAATTTCACACTCCAATCAAATTGAGACAAATAATTTTGATATTTATCTTAGAAAATTACAAATATTAAGGAGATAATATCAAAATTGTTCAATCATATCTTATCAAATATTTGATGTATTTATCTCTTTAAATTAAAATAAAGAGATAATACAAAATGGGGGTCAAGTTCACCACAACTCTACCTCTTTGACAACTATATAAAAGGATCCTTGAAGCTTATTCAAGACAGAGAATTGAAGACAAAAAAAAAAGAGTATTCAAAAAGTCTCAAAACCCTCTCAAGCGAAAGTCGAGGAAGATCCACGGCGTTCAAGGCAAGAATCAAGGTGTTCACCACAGAAGTCATCCAAAGTCAATGTTTAATTTGAGAAGAAATCTGAAGACCCACGAATTAACATTATCAAGACTCAAGTCCACCTTGGCGGAAGATCAAAGCTCCAAATCCACCAAGAAATATTCAAGTTCAAGAAAACATCTCCCAATTTATATAATTTAATTCAAAAACAAGTCAACGACCCTCGAATTAACATTATTCAAAGTCAAAGTCAACATCGAAGGGGATCAAACATCAAGTTTCACCTCTGAAGTTGCCGAAGTCAAAGATCACATTCTTGAAGTGAAGAATCAGAGGTTCCAATAGAGATTTTGCACCCACAAATATTCAGTCAAATTCAAAAAAATTATTTGTAATATTTTTCTTGTTTCAATAAATTCAGGAACATTAAAATTTGTTTACAAATTTTGGCACGCCCGATGGGACATCTCTACCTCTCATCTCTTCTCTTCATCAAGATCTGAAGTATTTAAATGGATACTCATGGAAAAGCTGTGAATACAGTGAATTCCAAACTCGCCACATCGAACTCTTCAAGTTCTAGTACCAAGAGTATCGGTGTTACTACAAGGAGCATGTCAAAGAAACTTAAGGAATCTTCCCAGATGACTCCTCCCATTGAGTCTGCCTATAAAGACTTCATCCTACCTAGCCATGCAAGTGAATATGATGAAAATAAATCTCTTCCGTCCTCTCCTTGCTTCCTCTCTAGCTACTCCTTCCTAATGAATGTGGCTCCAGTCATGGTAACAAACGCTACAACTATAGAAAAGAAAATTGCAAGTCTGACAAACGCCATCGAAGGACTCATAGAGCACGCCCAAGAGCAAGATGCTCAAATTGCTATGTTGATCAACAAGTCAGATAACGTCGAGACAAGCCATATCAGGGATAAACAAATTGAGGCTCATGATGAAGAAGAGGTATCCACAAAGCAACATTATACCGAGAATGATAAGCTTGTAAAAGAGCTTCAAATCTCATCTGATGGACTAATTTCAGTGGACCAACTCAAAGAATTTACTGAAGGATCTATCAGAAACAAGATTAAGGGAACCTCAAGGTCGTCCTTCACTTACACAAAGCCATACAGTCAAAGAATTGATCATCTGATGATGCCAATGGGCGAAACCTCCCAAGTTTCAACAATTTGATGGTAAGGGTAATCAGAAGCAACATGTGACTCACTTCATTGAGACATGGAACAATGCAGGGACTTATGGAGATCACCTCGTAAAACAATTTGTTTGATCTTTGAAGGAAAATCCATTTGATTGATACGCAGACTTGGAAGCCAACTCAGTTGACAATTGGGGGCAATTAAAACAAGAGTTTCTCAATCGTTTTTACAGTACCAGAAGGACAGTCAACACGATCGAGCTTACGAACTCACACCAGTGGAAGAAAGAGCCCATCATTGATTATATCAACTACTGGAAAAATTTGAGCCTTAATTGTGAAGATTGATTGTTCAAGACTTCAGCAACTGAAATGTGTATCCTGTTAGAATAGATAACCGTGAAACCAATCTAGTTAGGCTTATGTAACCTATTTCTAACATTCGTGGTGTATAAATTCATTCTGAATAAAAGTGATGTTAAGTTATAGCATATATACTTTGATTGTGTTCACTTACTTTCAATATCTATAATTGTTCAATGCACAAGCAAAGCCCGCAGACTGGAAAGGTTAATCCAACAAGCTGAACTGCGCATAGGTTGGAAGTCATGAAATCAGCTTATGTGGATCGGTTTGAAATACTCCAAGTCAAAGGACCTCGAGATTGGGTATCGAGGGTCCATTTGAGACAAAATGATTGCAGTCACGTTTCATCGACAATTGATGAGGATCATCCATGCAATATTAGTGGGTTAGACAACTCGTTGTCGGCTGACTGAGGTGACTCGCCAGAATCATTATATGGGAACCTTGAGTAGGTTGGTCGGTATGACTTACATTCCCGGTTTCGACAATACGAGATTGGTCCTCGGACTTGAGGGACTACTGTACAACATGTACGTATCTTAGGTTTGGCAAGAAGCTACCAAGTCGAGAGACTTGATTGCTATAAGCCCTATCTAATGCAGTCAAAATGCGTAGTGTGGACAGTAGGTTCCAAGACAGAATCCGTCTCCTGTCAAACAGTTGACATTAGTATCTCACTTATAATCTGAGACTCGTTCCCTATAGATTATGTGGCCACAGTGACTGAATAGTGCGATAAGATCTCAGTGACATTTTAGTGGGTAAACGAGTATATGCTTAAGTCAAAGATGGGTACCAACATCCAAGATCCATACCCTAGACTAATAGCTGTGAGATGGTAGACGCAAGGACAATGCTCATACGCATTTGGGACCTAAACATTCACACCATGATTTCACTTAGTCTCTAGTGTCATGGACCGTTGCTAGACGGCCACCCATGGTGACGGATGAATTCCTATCATGTGATGATTAGATATTCACCCAAGTCTAGCTGAAGGTGAACCTAAAGAGTCACACACAATTCACCGAAAATGGAGGAATCAATTTGGAATTAATTCTGGGAGATCGAACAATTTAATTAGATTAAATTGCTTCTCTTTTGGAGTGTCAAGCCTTTAAATATTAATTGGATTAATTAGGCTTGGTTCATGAATTAGATTTATGAATTAAGAGAATGGCTATTTCCATCTTTAAGTAGAATGAAGATGAAAATATTAATTTTGGGCTTAAGTATTTATTTGATATTTACTACAAGCCCATTAGGAATTGTTGGACTATTTAAATAGGATTAAAAGTCCATTCCATAAAGCCCATCAAAGGATGGACGGGCGAGATTGAATCTTGGGGATATATGAGATGAAGGGCTAGGATTAAGTTTGACTTAATCAAACCTTAGGTTTACTAGGATTTGACTAGGTTAAAGTCCTAGTTGTGTATAGTGTGCCTATTTGGAAGAGTTTGAGTAGGATTAGGAAAAATATTTCCTTATAAATACTCAAGCACACACACAAACATACTAATCTGTACAACTCTCTCATCTCACACACACACCACCGGCCGCCCCTCTCCATCTCTCTCTCTCTCACCACTTCATAGAGCTTTCATGTCTCTTGTCTTTGATACGAGGGAACGCTTGAACAATCGATCACGTTAACTAATAGCGTTTGGTCGATTGTTTCTCCTTTTCCTCTTGATCTCTTGCTAGCACGAAGGAATCAAGATCCGGTGAATTGTGTGGACGATTTAAAGGATCCTATGTTGGGATCTCGATGGCAAAACGTGGAACAATGCGTGTAGCCATACAAAGAAGTCTACAACGGGGAAGTAACGTTTGCAGCATTTTTTGTTCCAACCCTATAGCCTCCATGAAATCGAGCATGGCTTATTTTCTATTATTCATTAGATACACCGAACGCCCGGGAGATTCAAGGGAACACCTCTTGATTAGTTCTTTAATCCCGTTCTTTTATGCATGTTTACTTTACGTTTATGTTTTACTACATCATGCTTCCGCACGTGCCCTCTCCCAGGATGATCCACGTTGCGTTACATATCCAAGGAATGCATTGAGAACTTTGGTATTATCTTCAAGTAATAAAATCAAGAACTTTTGGAGAGCTAGCGACTCGTGCACATGGAATTGAAATGAGCTTCAATTGCAAAGAAGACGAATACTCAAATGATATCAGTGATGATGTTGATGACGATGCAACACCTTGAAAATTTCCAATGCTCCTGAATATGAGCATAAGCTATCCAATGTCCACAAAAAAAAAAAAATCTCAATGCTCCTAGATATGATCATAAACTATCTAATGTCCAAAAAAAAAATCTCAATACTCTTAGATATGAGCATAAACTATCTAATGTCCAAAAAAAACTCTCAATGCTCCTGGATATGAGCATAAACTATCTAACATCCAAACAAAGAATCTCAGTGCTCTTGGATATGAGCATAAACTATCTAATGTCCAAAAATAACTTAATGCTGCTGGATATGAGCATAAACTATCTAAAGTCCAAAAAAAATCTTAGTGCTGCTGAATATGAGCATAAATTATCTAATGTCCAAAAAACAATTCTCAATGCTCCTGAATATGAGCATAAACTATCTAATGTCTCCAAAAAAATAATTCTCAATACTCCTTGATACGAGTATAAACTATCTACAAATTCAAGTCAAAGAACTCCTTGATCAAGTATAAACTATCTACAAATTCAAGTTGAAAAACTCTTTGATACGAGTATAAACTATCAACAAATTCAAGTTGAAGAACTCCTTGATACAAGCATAAACTATCTATAAATTTACTCAAAGAACTCCTTGATATGAGTATAAACTATCTACAAATTCAAGTTGAAAAACTCCTTAATACGAGTATTAACTATCTACAAATTTACTTGAAGAACTCATTAATATGAGTATAAACTATGTGCAAATTCAAGTTGAAGAACTCATTCATAGAGTATAAACTATCTATAAATTCAAGTAGAAAACTCCTTGATATGAGAATAAACTATCAACAAATTCAAATAAGTTCAAGTCAAGAAATCCTTGATATGAGTATAAACTATCTACAAAATCAAGTTTAAAGACTCCTTGATATGAGAATAAACTATCAGCAAAATTCAAGTGAACTACGTTATGACTTGATCCTTACAAAGAGATACGTAGGCAGCTTGAGCTATCTTTTCAAGTTCAGTCACATGTAAAAAAGAACAACATATGAAGAAGAATCAATTTCGAGACATGTTCACTACTTAACTTCGTTGCAATAGATGCTCATGAACAAGTCTCGAAGGGGCATTTGTAGACAAGCAAAATTTCACGCTCCAATCAAATTGAGACAAATAATTTTGATATTTATCTCTTTAGAAAATTACAAATATTAAGGAGATAATATCAAAATTGACCAATCATATCTTGTCAAATATTTAATGTATTTATCTCTTTAAATTAAAATAAAGAGATAATACAAAATGGTGTTCAAGTTCACCACAACTCTACGTTTTTTTTTATAGCTATATAAAGGGGTTCTTAAAGCTTATTCAATACACACAATTGAAGACAATTGATGACACAAGCAAGAGAAGAGAGTATTCAAGAAGTCTCAAAACCCTCTCAAGCGAAAGTCAAGGAAGATCCATGGCGTTCAAGGCAAGAATTAAGGTGTTCGTTGCAAAAGTCATCCAAAGTCAGCGTTTAATTCGAGAAGAAGTCCGATGACCCGCGAATTAACGTTATCAAGACACAAGTCCATTTTGGCGGAAGATTAAAGCTTCACATCCACCAAGAGATATTCAAGTTCAAGAAAAACATCTCCAAATTTATAGCATCTAATCCAAGAACAAATCAACGACCCCCGAATTAACGTTATTTAAAGTCAAAGTCAACATCAAAGGGGATTAAACGTCAAGTTTCACCTCCGGAGTTGCCGAAGTCAAAGATCACGTTCTTGAAGTGAAGAATCAGAGGTTCCAATAGAGATTTGGCACCCACAAATATTCAATCAAATTCAAAAAAATTATTTGTAATATTTTCTTGTTTCAGCAAATTCAGGAACACGAAAATTTATTTACAGATGCAAGTCATCAATATTGTATTTAATTATCAAATCGAGCATTTATAAATATAAGATAAGGAGAAAAATACAGTTTTTAGTTATTACAAAACTTAAATTACAAATCCACTAAAAGTCTAGTATCTATGTAATCATGCTAGAACCCCAACTCAAGATATCAATGCTACTGACCCAGCTTGTAAGACTAGCGACACGACTTATACTCCAATCGGCTAGTCACTTTGACTTATTTCCTGAAAGATACATGGTAAGGAATGAACCACATACTCAATAAGTATAGCTATGAAAGAAATTGTGGATCGTCCCGGGAAAAGCGCGAATGCGGAAGCGCGGTATAATGAAAAATTAAAACGGAATTTAAACATGCTTTTAAATTAAAACACGTTTCAAAGGGTGTGCCTTTGAAATTTTCCGGGCGTTCGGTGTATCTCATGAACGAATAACACAAAATAAATCATGGAGGCCATAGGGTTGGAAATTAAAGAGAGGACGAAAAATTAAAACGAGACCTACCCGTTGTCGTTTTCGTCTTCAACGGCTACAAGCGTTGTTCCCCGTTTTGCACCAAGATCTCGTCTTTGAGACCCTCTAAATCGTGACACACGATCCACCCACGTATCTTGCACGTCGTGCTAGCAACGAACAAGTTTATGTTTTTGGAGTGGATGAATCAATAACACATTATTGATTAATGGTATTGATTCATCAAGTTCTTAATGTTCCAAGAACAAAAAGAACCAAGAAAATATTTCTTGGAGAGGGAGAGAGAATCGGACGAGAGAGAGGGAGAGAGAATCCGTGTGTGTGTGTTGTAGCGTGTGTTGTAGTGTGTGTGGTTTCATCATCATTCAACTTGTAGGATGCTAGGGGTTTATATAGAAGGGGAGTCTAATCCTCTTTAAACTCCTCTTTCAAGAACTCTATTTTGACTAGGATTTTGACCTAGTCAAAGTCCTAGTCAAAGTAGTGTTTTGACCTAGTCAAAACAATCCTAGCCATCCATCTCTCCCATTCATCTCACCGTTGATTTAATTTAATTTAATGGAATATTTAAAACATATTTAAATATTTCCAAGAGGCTAAAATAAATATAAATATTATTTAAGCCCATTAAATAAATCCCTTTGATAAATCTAATTTATCAATTTAATTCCTTATATCTAATAGAAGGAATTATTTCTCCAAGAAAAATAAAGGACCCGATTAAATCCAATTTAATCATTCCTTCACTCCAATATTTAATTCCTAATTAAATATCTAAATGTGTGTGGATAGTGTGTGACTCTTTAGGTTCACCTTTCAGCTAGACTTGGTCGGATTCCTAGAATCCTTCCGTTACCATGGGTGGCCATCTAGCAACGGTCCATGGCACTAGAGACTAGGTGAAATATTCAGGGATGAACATTTAGGCTCTAACAGTACACTTGTCCTTCTCTCTTCGGTCTCATCACTTAGAGTCTAGGGCACGGATAATGCAGGTACCCATTTTGGACCTAAGTGTCGGTCTGTCCTCACTAAACGCCGCAAGGGAATCCTTCCCTTCTGCTCAGTTACTGTGGCCACAGATTTTAGGGACAAGACACAGAGCATACATGAGACTCAACTGTCAATACCTATTGGCAGGAGACAGATCCTTTCTTGGAAACTACTGTCACTTTGTACACCAGAACTGTACTAGACATGGCTTATGACTACCAAAGAGAATTCTGGCAATCTCTCACCATATCTAAGATACAGCCCTAACGTACAGGTAAACTGAGCAATTCCTCAAGTCAAAGGACTTGGCCTGTACCGTTGGAACCGGGAATACACGTCATACCTTGCTGACCATACTCAAGGTCCTCCGTAAGACGGTTCCCGCGAGTCACCTCAGTCAGCTGCGTCCTAGCATGCTAACCCACTAACACTGCTTAGACGACCCTCGTCACCCGTCGATGAAACACAACAGCAGGTGCTTAGTGCAAGTCTCAAATGGAATCCCGGTACCCATTTTCGGGATTCCTTGACTTGGAGATTTTCGGACTGATTCGGGAAGACTGATTCCATGGACCTACCTCCAAGCGTAGTCCCAGTCCCCGAAATTGATTCTCAGTCCGTGGGCTTTGTTTGCGTAGTGAACAGATATGGAAAAACAAATATAAGTGAACACAAACAAAGTGATGCCAAATGAAATTCACTTCTTTATTCATTAATGATTTATCAAACACCTGAAATTGTCTAGACATAGGTTACATATTCCTGCCAAAATTGGCTTACATGGTCACCTATTCTAACAAGCTAATCCTATGAAGCTTCGAACTTCAATCACAATCTTCGGTATCCTTCATTCTATAATAGTTTTAAACCTTTGCAAGGCCAGGCATAACCCATCTCCATATATCACATATCCGAGAAAAACTACACATCTCTCATTTACTTAACTCAACATGCAACTCTTCCTCTTGCAAGATCTAAATCACTATTTTCAAATGTTCTCCTCTATTCCTCGAATACACAAAGATGACATCTATAATCACTATCACAAATGACCCAAGCTCTCTTGAAATTAATGTTCGATTCATCAATATTATGAACGTCATCAATACATTCGTTAATCTAAAAGGCATTACTAAAAACTCATAATGACCATAACAAGTGTGAAAGGTTATTTAAGTATATCCTTCTTTTGCTATCCTTAATTGCCAATAATTAGTCGTCATATCGATCTTTAAAAATATTATAGATCCTATTAGTTTAGCAAATCATCGTTTTCTAGTAATGTGAATTTATTTTATACTAACACCCAATTCAGTTGACTATAATCAGTACACTATCTCATACTGTCATTCTTATTTTTCACAAACAATACTAGTGCTCCTCACAGTAAAGTAATCAATCTAATGAATTCATCTCGAATATTTCTCTTATTTGTTTCTTAAGAACCTATAATTCTATTAGAGCTATTCTATATAGCGCAATCAAAATAGGTGATATCCTAAGAATAGTCTGTATTTCATAATTTGCTTTTCAATGAGGTGGTAACCCAAGTAATTCCTCAGAAAAATAAACATCAAGGAATTCTCTAACTGTAGGAACATTCGATACACCCACACTAACCATCACAATATTATGTACATTCGCTAATATGTCTCATACCCTTCTTTAATTTAAATTAGAGGCAGTCACAACAAAAGTTAAACATTTAGGTATGACTTTCCCTTCTCCCACAATTTATCGTTTTTGTTTGCCTATTGATTTCTATAGTCACTTCTTATCTAATTGTCAACAATAGCGCGTTTACGATATAATCAATCTATTCACATAATCACGTCAAACTCTCTAAGGTTTATCAAGAACTAAATCCGCACGTGGTATACACCATCACTGCCACTAGATAAGATCTTACAACTGTATTAACAAGTATGATTCACACCAACAGGTATAGATACACATATCGCCCCTTAATAATTCTATATCACCGTATACAAACTCTAGCGATTTCTTTAGGTCAGCAGCATGTTCACCTAATATTTCATCCTATGTCAAACCCACATATGCACTTAGACTCTTAATAGAGATTTTATGGATTCAATAACACTACTATTCACCAAAATATCCTCAGAGAATCTAACCCTACTCTGATATTAGCTAATATGTACTGACCATGAAATCACAAAAAAATATAAGAAGTAACACATACTCGCGGTCATATATCCATTTATGAAATAATACTCGACTTTATCATTTATTTTCTTAGGGGCCCTGCTTAGCCAGGTTGGAGTGCATCACTCAATGGTCTTTACCGGCTATCACCATCTCAATCATAATATCTCCTTTCTTTTTTCTGATATCACACAACACACATCTTGTATGATATCCCATCATCAATCATATCCCACAGTACACAACTCGTATGATATCCCATCATCAATCATATCACACAGCATACACTTCGTATGATATCCCATCATCGATCATATCACACAGCATACAGCTCGTATAATATGTCACATCATCAATAATATCACATAACACACAGCTCGTATGATATCACATCTTCACCATTGATCAATGGCAGTACACATCTTGTCACTAATTATATCATCATGAGCCATTGCAGTATGTCCCCCAGTTAGGTAAGTTATCTCTTTATCATAATTCATAATATTCCCATCATTTAGTTTCATTCGACATTCAATTCCACATCGATAACTTCATTACTCTTTTGCATTCAACAATCAAATGTAGTACCACATAATCATTCATTTGACTTTTGTAGACCATGAACACAAATAAGCACATAATAGAAATTTTATAGAGCAATCATTTAATCCAGATAAATAACCAATCATTAACATGTTAGAATAGGTGACCGAAAAGCCAATTAGATTGGCCTTGATGTAACCTATTTCTGATAATTCATTGTAATTGTAATATTGTTTATGAATAAAGTTGAGTATTCGTGTTTGACAATTCTATTTGTTGTGCTCACTACTTATGTTTATTCTATTAACATCACAACAAAACCCACAAACCAAACCTACAACCCATGCAGTGGGCTGGCGCATTGGATGGCAACTATGAAACCAACTTCTAAGGGTTAGGTCTGAAATATTCCACATCGAGGACCTCGAGACAAGGTATCGAGTTTCGTATAGAGACTGGCACTAAGGATTGCATTCATTGGATGAGTTTCGTGTTTCATCAGTGATAGACATTGGATGTCTATGCAATATTGGTGGGATAGTTGACAAGGGTGTCAACTGACAGAATTGACTCGCGGGAATAGTCATATGGAAGTCTTGGAGGCTTGATCGGTATGACTAGAATTCTTGACTCCGATAGTACGAGATTAGTCCTCGAACTTGAGGAATCATGGCAGTCACATACATATGATGGTTGTATATAGGATCTGGCAAAAGATGTTCGATTCTGGGATATGTTCATCATAAGCTTTATCCAGTGCAGTCGGAATATATATTGAGGAAAGTGGGTTCCATGATAGGATCCGTCACCTGTCAGTATATGACAGTCGAGTATCCTATGTGCTCTGAGACAGTTTCAGCTCTTTGAGTCTGTGGTCACATCGATTGGTCGAGTAGGGAGTGGTTTCCTAAGTCGATTGATAGAGCAAACGTGTCTCAAGTTATTGAGCATAGTTGTTTAGTCCAGGATGGAAATCGACGCCCAATTCCATGCCCTAAACTTAGATCGGGAGACAGATGATGGAAGGACCATACTCGTATGGAACTCAAGAGCCTAAATGTTCACGCCAACATTCACCTAATCTCTATTATCATGGATCGTTGCTAGACGGCCACCCATGGTGACGGGCATTTTCCTATTAATGGTTAATTAAATTGGATTCAATTGGCCAGTTGTATTGGACACAAGCCCAAGTCTAGTTGAAGGTGAACCTAATGAGTCACACAAAAATCACTATGAATTTGGTGGAATTAATTTAGAATTAGTTCTAGAAGAAGAAAATTAATTTAATTAGATCATTTATTTGAAAATCCATTTGATAGATGGCCCAGGAATTAATTAATTGGATTAGTTAATTTTTAGACTTAGAACCGTTAAGTTAATTGGATTAATTTATCGGGTTTTGGCTAGATATTGATTGAATCAATTACTCATAATTTTGACTTAAGTTTATTTAATTGGATTAAATAAATTATTGGGCTTCAATTAGATTGATATTAATTAGATTAATTAATGCCCGTTGGATTCTTGTTTGGACTTTATTTAATTAGATTAGATACAAGTCTAAAACATAAAATCCCAGTCCACATTTCATGCAAGTTGAAGCAATAAGGAGGAGTTTCAACTCCTCCACATGAGGAGCAAGGAGTGGCCGGCCATGAGGTGTTTATGGGAGGTTTTGTTCTTGCTATCATGTGTAGTAGTTGTGCTAGTATAGTGTGTGTGTGTGTGTGTGTGTGGAAGTTGCCTTGGAGGTTAATTGTGAATGTTGAATTTTGAATTCTACATTCTACATACACAAAACTACTCTCTAGACATTACTTCACAAACTTGATTCATATTTGCTGTAGATTTTAGGCCAAAACAACTCTGAGAATCCATTCTTTGTATTCATACTTCTTAGAGAATAATTGAACTAAAACATTCCAAGGATCACTAATTCATAGTGTTACTTTGGAAGTGTTTCTTCTTCCTATTCTATCTTCTATCTAGCAATAGAGTAGAAATAAATCCTTTGTATGGTGTGGACTACATTGGAGGAGTTCTACGTTCGACTCTCTAGTGAACGAACAAAGGAAGAAAAAGGAAAAGAACAATGCACAAACCCATTCTACATGTAGTGAGCAAAGGTTGGTTTTCATTACATTTTCATGTATCTTTGTTCATTTCCTTTTAGCCGCATGTCTAGCATCTTTTCCTTTATTATTTATGCTTTGACATACACCGAACGCCCGGGAACTTCAAATGGAACACCCCTCTCGAATCCGTTTTAAATTATGCCTTAATTATGCTTTTTATGCTTCCGTTGCATTCTCGGGCCGTACCTAATTCTTTTAGTGGTCGGAGCCCGGTTCGACGTTGTGGCTTAAGAATTTATATTTTATTGTGTAAAGAATGTAGAACGCGTTTAAAATAATTTTGAAAAGCATGTTTACGGTTTTTATAGCATGATTATATGTATGAAAATATGTGTTAATTTTCTTTTGAAATTATGGATATACATGCATTTTATGAGCATTGGATTTTCCGGAAATGCACGTTTATGTTTTAGTTTTACAGCAGAAATTTAAAAAAAAAATTGAAAAAGCGTTACAGCGGTTGTTTGCTTGTTGGTGCCTACCGGCCGGTCACTAGGCCAGCAGGCGCACAGGCCTGGCGCGCACGCCCGCTGGCTGTAGTGCTGCCAGCCGTCGGTCGGTTTGGGACGGCTGGGCCATTTTGCACTCTTTTTCATGAAAAATTGAATTTCCTTATTGCTGCTAGTTTTTTTAATATGATTAATTTTGGCATATTTTAATTTTAGTTAAATTGAATTTTTCTAAAATTATTTTTATGTCTTAGATTAATTTAAAAATGGTTTCCAAATAAAAAATGATTTGTAAATTGGATGTATAGTTGATATCCATCTTTTTAATTGCATTATTAATATGGTATTTTCTGCATTTTAATTATGTTTATGGTTAGATATTGGATATCTATTTATAAATCCATGCGATGTATTTATATGTTCGCATGTTTATATTTGATATAAATGTGTTTTGTTATTGTTTATTGGATAAACAATGAGGATGATCACTAAGCCATTTTAGCCTATGTATGGTTTATATTTATTATTGAGTGAGGCCTGCGTACCTCTTTGTTTTTCTTATCTCTATCACTTTTAGCCTTGTAATAATAAGGCTTTCTTCCTCACTTTAGTGTACTCGTCCCGACTTATGATTAGGGTTTTGGAATGAAAGAAAGCTGCAATATTGTTACAAACGAAGGAACATGCTCATGTTTCCCTATCTCACAAGTCGTGGGGGGCAACAGTTGAGATATGATTTGGTTGATTGGTCGGGCCTAACGCCGAAGTAACGTGATTCGCTTGGAGTCCTCGAAATCATGTGAAAGAGGTGAGAAAAAATATCTTAGGAATCTCATTGGATGAGAATGGTATTGGATACCTCCCACAAAGCTTTTTCCATGTGAATTGTGAAAGTGGGGCATGGATAATTGCGTTTGTGGATCCTAAGCCCACTAGGAAATGGTTTTCCGAAACCCCATTTGAGAGTAGTGGGCTTTTGTAGAAATAGTGGGAGGGTTAATACTGACCAAGTCATAACTTGAATTAAATATTATAATTCGTTTGCTAATTTATACTTTACATTTTGAATGTAGATATCTAAGAATCCGTTATCTATGATTATGGAGACAAACAAATTTAATGGAACAAACTACAACGATTGGCTGCGTAATCTGAGGATTGTCCTCGATTATGAAAACCAGGCTTTTGTTCTGGATAAGCCATTTCCCGAAACCTTGTTGGAGGGTTCCTCGCCAGAAGAGCGTTTGGCGTTCGAAAAATGGCACGAGGATGACCGCAAGGTACGCAACATCATACTGGCATCCATGACCAATGAGATCCAGAAACAATATGATAGGCTGAACCATGTCAGCGCAATATTGCTCCACTTACAATATGTGTATGCGGTTTCGGATAGGCATATTAGATATGTCGCCACAAGAGCAATTTTCGGCACCAAGATGACTGAAGGATCCTCTATATATGAACATGGGATCAAGATGTTTCCCCTGTGGAAAAGCTCAAGGATCTTAAAGTTGTGCATGATAATGATATATATATAGATGTGATCCTACAGTCTCTTCCTCCCTCTTATGACCCTTTTGTCGTGAATTACAACATTAATGGGCTTGAGAAGTCCATACACGAGTTGATTAACATGTTGACCCCATTCGAAGCAATGACCAAAAGGTCTGCACCGGTGACACTGGTCGGGAAGGCTTCGACCTCTAAGGCGAAAGGCAAGTGGGCCGGATGCTGGAAGAGAAAAAAGAAAAAGGAAAAAGTCGTTGCAAGCGCTCAGAGCGCTCCTGTTGCCCCAATGGGGATGGGCAAGGGAAAGGAAAAGGTTGGACCACAGCCATCGAGGGCAAATGATGTCTGCATGCATTGCCATAAAGAAGGGAATTGAAAGAAGGAGTGCCCCAAGGATTTAATTATATTTTATGAAAATAGGTAGATTAATTAATCAAATACAGTTTTTTCACATGCTTGAAAGAGGGTGGTAACCACACTGTGACAATTTTCTTCGGATTAATTACACCAAGTAGAAATAATTCTTGATAAGTTCATTAATCGATCATTGGGGGGATACTTCATTCTAGGCTATCACATCTTATTATCTACCCTCACGCCTCAATTTACCTACTTTTCAGTTTAATCGATTGTTTCATTCATACATCTCAATCTGACTAATCAAAATTGAGTAAATCTAATAATCACAATAGTCCCTGTGGGATCGACATCTTGAGTACTATACGATAAATTGTGCACTTGCGATTTGGTCTCATCAATCTCCTTGATTAGATGGAGATTTCAGCAAAGTCACCAACAACACTGAGAAGAGAGGAAGCAATTAAACCACCCTACTAAACTACATGTTATCATTTTGTGGATATGATATCAACAACTGCAATTTTATAGATATAGGGTTTTGATGTTCAAGATTCCTGGCAGAATTCTGGACAAGGCTTGGTTTCAGTTAGGGACATCTTTTAATATTTTTTTTATGTACATGGTATATATGTGTGTATAAGTGTATAAATATATATATTTAAAATTACTCAAAGTTTGAACCCTCCGTTCTTAAAAAAGTTATGATCGATGGTTGCTAAAAGTTGACAAAATTCAACGAGAGTCATGTCATCAAGGAAGATACAAAAGCTATTAACATAATCTAGTACATAATAAATGAGGGTATAATGGACAATGCAAGAACAATTTTGTTAGAATAGGTGACCCGAAAGCCAATAGGTTTGGCAATTTGTAACCTATTATACAACTCGATGTAAATGTAATATTATTATGTGATGAATAAAATGAGTATTCGTCACTTTTGGTGCTTACTTTGTTGCACTCATTTCACATTTGTTAAAACGGTGTTTTACTTATATCGCAACAAAGCCCACAGACCACGGATAACAACTCATGCAGTTGGGCCACGCATTGGGTGGTGGTCATAAAACTAACTGATTTAGAGTTGGGTCTAAAACGTTCCAAGTCGAGGACCTCGAGATAGGGCATCGAGAGTCCTATTGAGACTTGCATCAAGAGTCGTGTTCATTGGATGAGTGTCGTGTTTCATCGGCGACAGGCGTGGGACGCCTACATGATCTTGATGGGTTGGTTGACTGGGGTCGAGCCGACTGGACTGACTCACGGGGATCATTATATGGAAGCCTTGGAGGCTTGGTCGGTATGATTGGATTTCCCCGGTTCCGATAGTACGGGAGTAGTCCTCAGACTTGAAGGATCATGGCAATCGCGTGCACAGGACGATTGTATCTTGGATCTGGCGAGAGGTGATCATTCTGTAAGATGATCATCATAAGCCTTGTCCAGTGAAGTCGGAATGTGTAGCGAGGACGATGGATTCCAAAAAGAGGATCCGTCCCCTATCCGTATGTGACAGAGGTATCTCCTATGCACTCGGAGACACGTTCATGCTATTTAAAGTTGTGGCCACAGTGGTTAGTCGAACAGGGAATGGTTTCCTGTATCGACGCAATGAAGCATACGTAGTCTCGAGTATTAAGCATAGATGCCTAGTCAAGGATGGGAACCGACGCCCAATTCCATACCCTAGACTAAGGCCGGGAGACGGTAGACGGAAGGACCGTACCCGTACGGAATCGGTGCCTAAATGTTCACGCCAACTCACCTAGTCTCTAGTGCCATGGACCGTTGCTAGACGGCCACCCATGGTAACGGGCTCTTGTGGTACATGGGCCCAAGTCTAACTGAGGGTGAACCTAAAGGGTCACACACAAATCACCAAGGAGGTTGAGAGATTGACTTGGAGTCAATCTCGAAGGATAAATAAGTAATTGGATTACTTAAGGGAAAGTTCATTGGATGGACGGGCCGATATTGTATCGAGCCCTCGTTTAATCGGTAAATTGGATTTTTGATTAAATATGGAAAGTTGAGATTTTGGATCTTTTAATTAGATTAAAAGATCAACGGGAATAATTTAAATGGACATTAAATTGGATTTAATATCGGGTTCATCGTAATTGGATTACGATAAACCCGGTCCATTAAATTTGACCCGAGAGGATAAATAATTCCTATTTTGGAATATGATGAAGTTGGACTTCTTCCCAAATGGCCGAAATGCTCCTTTGGAGGAAGCAAAATCAGTCATGTTTCATGCAAGGAGGTATGTTGACTTATCTCTTTTGGAAAGAGACAAATCAACTCCAATCAAGCCCTTCCCTTTTGGTATGATCAATCATACCATAAATTTTGGTAGGCTTGATTAGAGAATTAATGGTGATTGATTGAAATGTATCTAGACATCCTTGGATGAACCTAGACACATTCCAATAATCACATTAACTATGTATATATAGGAGTATATACAACACCTTGCATATGTGAATCATAATTCAGCTTTTTCTAGGAAAAAGAAGAAGAAAAATCGGTCCTCTCCTCTCTCTCAACTCTCGGCCATCTCTCCCATTTTCTACTTGTGTTCTTCACTTGGTTTTGAATCAAGAGGATGAACAAAGTAGGTTTAAGAGAACACTAATTCATAGTGTTCTTCTCTTAAACCGATTCCTTCATTAAACCCGTTTTCTTCTAGCAAGGAGAACGTGCGTTTCTTCCGGTGTGAAAAGGAGAATCCATACATTTGGATTTCATGAGCATTCCGGAGAAGGAACAACGCAAGTAGCTGCGTGTACATAGATCATCAAAGGTAACAGTTTTATTACGCTTTGGTTGATTTACAATCTATCTATGCCCTATGTGTTTTATATATGTTTTAATATTTACACATCCTATATTGAATGCCCGGTTGAGCACCCAAGGGTACACCCCTTGGGACACGTTTATTTAAATTGGATTTAAATTTACGCACATTTCTTGCTTTCTCGCTTCCGCTCGCGCTCCCGGGCAGATCCGCTTGTCTTTCAAATTTAACGCCATTAAGGATAATTTATTGGAAAAAACAAGTAATGTTTATGACAACAGGGAAAGTTTTGGCCTATAATTTAAACATGGGGAATTTTTTTTTTTTTTTTTTTTTTTTTTTGCATATTTTCGATAGCACAATGAAATTCTATTGCTTGTGATAAATAGATCGAGAATTATGTGCATGTATGGTGTGATTCTCATCATTTCCTCCAAACTGAAAAAGACTCTCCTTTTGAAAGGAAAATAAGAGGTAATTAGCAAGCAAATTAGAGTTAAGGCGGCGAACCTTGTCTACATCAACTTAAGCAGCATTAGAAATGAGACGAGCTACCCAACTTCATCAAAAAGCGTTGGAAGTTGCCATGAGAAGAGCCATCAACTTCAAAATCAAAATTTCCAAAAAGTTATCTTGAGGAGGCACTAGCAGAGGTGGCAAACGAGGAGCTGAGGAATTAGTCGCTACACAGTTTGGTTTACTGATCGGATCGAACACAACAAAAATTGAAATCTCGGTTTCGTACCAAACACCAAACAAAGTTTAGGTTCGATATTCAGTTTTGATTTTATGTGTTGGTTATAAATGGTTCATTTGTCTTTATAAATTTTTCTCTTCACATGATTTTTTACATGTAAATTCGGAATTTTGATTTGTAGGATTTTTTTAAAAAATCCATTTACCCAATAATTTACCAAATTGAACCGAGAATTTAGGTTCGGTATTCAGTACGTCATCTTGGCATATTAACCAAAATTTCAGTTCAATCCGGGTCGGTAATCCCGAATACACACTCCTACTAGCCGTGTTGGTGAAGTAACAAATCGAAAAGAGATCAGGCTCAATAGTTCCTTGATAAAATGTTAGATCGTCAGCATTGAAAAGTGAATTCATAACTATTTTTTACGGCAAGTTCAGTAAATATCCTAGGCCGTAATTTATGAAGGACACAAAAAGGAAAAAGGGCTTAAGCATGCAATTTCATAAAAGAATGTTTATTTTAATGCTCAGGACAAATAAAAGTCATAATATAGTCGTCCAAGTTGGCTCTACGTGTCTACGATACACATAAGCATCAAGCTTGTAAATAACATTATGCACAAAAAATTTTATATAATATCAGCATGAAGGTTATGCATGTGTTGTCAGCAGAATGTGAAGGACGAGAATGAAGGGGCAAAGGAACAAGGTTAATAGGTTGAAGAGGGGCTAACCGGTAACAATTCAATAGAACCTTTTCTACATAGATCAATCAAAGAAATTTTTGCAGGCAAACTCAGTAATAGGTAATACTAAATCCTAACTACCTTGTTTCTCAAATACTATGCACCTACGAAGATTATTCAAACAAATCTCAGTTCGACCGTTAGTTTGAGGATGAAAGGCACTTCAAAAGTGCCAAAAATTTCTCAAAGTATTTTTCAAAAATAACTAATAAATTTAGCATCACAATCAAATACAGTGGCGGTTGGAAGACCATGCAGAAGAACAACTTTCTATAAATCAACTTAGCAATGTGAGAGTAGGCCTGTCAAGACTCTACCCAAACTCATACCCTAAAAAGACCCAATAGAATAATTAACATATATACTCAGACCTAATGGGTCCAAGACCAGTGGGTCTGCGACCCGGAGCATTCTATCAAGACTCGGATACTGGGGTTCAGGTCCGGACCCGACTCGATACTTTTGTTTTTTTTTTTTTCCCTTTTGCCCAGTTTCGCGGCATTAACCAGCGCCAATTGCTTCCCTTTTGAGAATCTCCTTGGGGTTGATTACGACTCTTCGCTGGATATATAGCCCGGTGTTATTTTCTAGGCTTAGTTAATTGACAGGTGTAATATTGTGAAATAATGTGAGCAACATTATGCCTAAAAGAAGGCCAGAAAACCTAGTGGTGATTAGGGTAATGGTCTTATCATGATTAATATGACCGGCTAAACACTTTGAATGTAATTCCCAAGTAACGAAATCTTGGATAGATGTAGCAGGGAGATAAATTTTAGACATTCTAAATAAATAACCATTATGAATTACAAAATCTATGTGGTTGGTACTACGAATTTGATATTAGAGAATATTCAATTGTAAAATGTAAAATAATGACTTTACCTCGTGTATTTATAAGTTTACAATTGAAGAATTTTAGCCAAATAATTACACTAAAAAAAATAATCCCCCAACTAGTATAAACCTCTTAAATAAAGTAGTAAATAAATAAAATTATGGTGTTTGTGATAAGTAAGTAGACAATTGATATAAGAAATTCAAAATTTTAAATAAGAATATTAAGGGATGAGATATTTAATATTTCAATGTATAGAAATAGAATTTGGTGCCCTTCAAGACGGGTTGATCCAAATGGCCCACAAGAAAAAACAACTCATGAGGCCCATAGAGCAGCCCTAGGCAAAAGTTTCGAAAATAGGTCAGTAGGGCAACCCAACTCAACTAAGGCCTAAACAGATGGGATCCATGTGGATGCACAATTGCAGTCAACGTGGGATTAACCACTACTGCCACCTCACTCAAATTAGAAGGAGCCGATAGACGTCAGTCGCCAAAAACCCTTGACGCATAGCAGCACAAGGAGAAATAGGGGTTTATTCTTGCCCCAGCTGCAACCACCCAACCAAGGAAGGCGAAGTCCTACCTGTGGTGGGGTACACCCCCTAAACTGAATTCAAAAAAAAGAAAAAACAGGGATACGCGCCTTATCTGCAAAGGTGAAGACCTAAGTTTAATTACCTATAAGTAGCAGCCTCCCAGCACGAAGGGGGTACTTTGCATTTTACATTAAAGCACACTAATTTGCAGGGTAAAATTCATTTTAATCCTTAACATTTGAGCTCAACTTTAAAATATTCTGTCATTTCAATTCACTTTAAATTAGTCCATTCAATAGGTGATTTTTTCAAATTACCCTTATAAAACTTTTCCTTGTTTTATAGAAAATCATTTTAGTCATCACTTTTCATTTTCAATTGCAATTGGCCCCTCCCACATAAGCTTTAAGAAATATTACCATTTTTAATTGAAAATATTTACAATTAAGTAATTATTTAAATTTTCACTTGAACATTGATATATAAACATAATTTTTTTGAATGTAACAAATTTCTTGAAATTTTGAAATTTAAAAAAAAAACACTTGAATAAAAAAGTTGGAGGGAAAAATTTAAACAAAAATTTTAAATAAAAAAAAGATTTTAAAATTATATCTATATATTTATATATAAAGTTGGAGAATAATTTTCTCAAGCAAAAAACTTCAAAAGCTATGATGTTATTTAAAACAAAACATATGTGCTATCCGGTAAAGTAGGCCTATCTATACAATTATGTTTAGAGTTAAAATACGTGCTATCTAATTCGAGTAGGCACTCTATTATAAGGGGTTTTATACCCCATCTTTCAATATTTTAAACTGTTATTTATTTTCTTATTTATGTTCTAATTTTACAAGATTTTTTTGTTTAAATCTTTTTGCCATATGTTTTTATTTAAACTTTTCTCGCCGATTTATTTGTTCAAGTGCTCTTTTATTTGAAAATTTTGAGAAGTTCATCAAACTTACAATAATTATGCTTATATGTCTATGATCGAGTTATTATCTAAATAATTGTTCAATAATAAATTCTTCCAATTAAAATAATTATATTTTTCTAAATTTATTAGTAAGGGAACAAATTGCAATTCAAAAATTAAAAATGAGGAATTAAAATGACTCTTTTTTTGTTAAAAAAAAAAAATTTAACAAGGATAGTATAAAAAAATCACCCACTGATTATCTCAACATGTCGATAATTACAAATACCCACTCGTTATTGAAAATTTATTAATACCCCCTTAAAATTAACGACTGTCTAATAAATACCCCTCGTAACAAACCATTGTAAGAGTATTTGTTAGACAATTGTGGATTTTAGAATAGGAATATTTATAATTCGTAATATTATATCATGAATATCAATCATAACAATAAACTATAATAATTATCAAGTCAATCTTTTTAGCAGCTAATATTAATTTATAACAATAATTTATAAGAATAATAATACTCATATACTTATAAATGAAATGCAACCTAATTTATAGCCTTGGGGCATCAATTTAGACATTTGGAGTTGCCATTGGATTTTTCTTTCTTTGTTTCTTTAAACCTTTCTATTTTATTATTGTTCTTTCCCTTATTCTCATTTTTCACCGGAAATACCAATACCAGTTGGTTAGTACCTGAGAGTTGGGAGAAAACAATCAACGAAAAGGCTAATTTTCAAAGCGTCCCCTCCTCCGGCAGCTGCAATCGGGATCCATCATTTCTTGGCATCCCCAAGTGTTATTTATACACTTTCCTCGTAAATAAATCGAGTTGATATGCCTGTAAGTCCTCTGTGTGTTTTGATTATGCAGATCACCAGATCCAAGATTCACAGTTCTTGGGCCATCAAAAATTCCCGTAGTATTTGCTTAAAGTGATTCATTACGCCTAATTCTGCGTATAATTGGAAGTGGGTTTTGTCTGATCGGTTGATTTTATGATTTTGTTGATTCAGTTGCGGAGAGTTGTGGTAATGGAGGTTCAACCTCCGAGCGTAGTGAGGTATTTGATTGGAGCGGCGATAATGATGTTGGGAGTGGTGTTGCCGGTGGGCTACATGATGTTTCGCAACAAAAGAGTTCCTTCTTCTTCCTCTTACTCCAAACAGACGTAGGTGTGCCTTTTTCATATTGCTTTTGTTTGAATGGGTTGGGGGGGGGGGGGTGTTCTATGATTTGTGTTATATGAGCTGCATTTGTTGCTGGATTGCGGGGTTTCTTTTATTTGATGGGATTGGTTCTTCACTTGAAGTCAAAATTATGCAATTGCCTTGTCCTGTTTTATACACAATTTCTGTTTGTGTTTTTTATTTGTAGCATATTTGTCTCCAGGGATTAGTCCTTAGATTGTAGTGGCGCATGTATGAGAATTGAGAATTGTGTATTAGTGATTGGATTTTGAGTGTTGTTGTGTTACATGTTGGTATACTGATACTTGTTCTGTTTGGATTTATTGTATTGAAAATGAATTGAGATTTTGAACCATATGAGAGTATACTGATGACTGGTTGTGGATATAGCATACGAGTTGACCTTGATTGGACGATCAATATGTTCTTGCAGGAACAAGGTTTTGATATAGAGTTGTTCTGGAGGCTCGAGATTAGTTTTCAAATTCATGGGCCAGGTGATGTGACTTGAAGGAAAAAGTGGGAAAGAAGATCCTGAAATATCTGCGAATTGTTTGTACATGTTAGAAGGTCCGATATTTTGTCATATAGAGTTGTTAGTTTTATGTCATGGCTAAAAACTGATGCAATTGCTGTATTTCGTGCTGACTTGATGTTAAATTTCAGTTATACTATGACATTCAATGTTATCTACAGTAAGTTCTTCTAAGACAACATGTTTTGCTATGTTCTTGTTATGCAAGTTATGGCTTGACATCTTTTTGTTGTTTGAGGTACTCGTAACAGTGAAATTCATTTCTTCAAATTGACAGTTGTTTGTGGCGCGATTATCTGCGAGTTTATTTTGCACTGAGGATCACTTCTCTTTCATATAAACAATAGTGATATTTCGAATGATGTGCAGCTCATTACTCTTTTTGCAGTTGTTTCTGGCATGATATATTTGTCTGTTTATTTTTCACGGAGGAGTGAGTTTTCTTTCATACACTGTGGAAGGCTGTGGATGAACTTAGAATGGGATCGAGAGGTCATAGGGATAATATATGCCGAATTGAGAAATTTGGCAAACAGTGAGGAGATACCTTCAGCCTATGTGCTGCAATTAGTTATGCAATAAATGAATGTCTTGAATGTTAACTTGGATTTTGAATATGTGATCTATTTAGATGTCAACATCTAGTTCATCCTCATAAAGTGGCTTGAAACTACAAAATCTCTTGTTATCTTGCGTGGCAAATTTGAGCTTTCTTTCCTTGGAAAGAAAGCTCGAACATCTTTTTGGTTCCAAAATATGAATCCAGATATTTGCCAATAGCATATGCTTGCATTAGTACTGCGAAACAAAATTGTTTGTTATGCCAAAACTAGAAATGTGCTTGCTGTTTTTCCATCAACGCTAACTGAGTGGCAGCAAATGTTGTGAATCAGTTTAACCAATGGTACTATCCAGCCTGTTATTCACATGTGAAAAATCTGTCTGGAACCACCTTGATAACATACACATTTAGGAATCACTTCTGAATTGATTACCATAGCACTTCCTGTTTGTTCCATTTGTTACCATGTGGTATGTATAATGCACAACTACTTGTAACGAGCTAAACTGTTCAGTTCTACTTTATCTTGACCACACAAGTTCTTATACGATAGTAGGTTGTTGGAATAATTCTGAATTTTGACGTGAACGAGGTATATTTTCTGAAGTTTTATGTGCTGTGGTGATCATATGTATGTTTGCAGGTCTACAGACTTCGATCCTTTACTGTTTGTTATACCTGGTTTAGATATCCGAAGATCTGTTAGGTATTAAGCTTGCAGCTCAAGAAAAGTAACGAAGTGCTGTGTATGTGACCTTAATTTTTCTTTCTAATAGCCTGTGTTGAGATATCATTCTTTGAATTCGGCTCCTTTCGGTAGCTTGTTTTTGCACTGGGACACTGTTTCTTCTGCCATTCATTCCTTAGAATCCACTTGGTAGAATATAAGCGCAAGCGTTGGATCTCCAGTAGAAAAGCAGGATCACAGAAATCAAAGTGGTTTTACACTGGACTTCTATGCTTTGGTGCAATTGAGCAAGTTAAATCATGCCATTAGAGTCTTATGTTCTGAGAATTTCATAGGCCTTAATCTATTTCAGTTAGTACTAACCTATACATTACATCACCAGCCTCAGCACGATTTCTTGAGATTGTTTGGTATAGTTGGGAGAGATTCTATGTTCAGTTAATACCAGCATTGTTCCTTACTGAGGTAGTTTATGAAATAAGGCCTGTATATAGCCTGCAGATACCTCCCTGCACTTTTGTAGGCTACCGGCTATCGTTATGTAAGGCTTACCACGTTATGGTAGATAGCTCGGCTGAATCACAAGTTCCAGTCTCCTCAAATATGAAACGAACAAGATCTTTTTCATGCTTGCTCTAAATTTCATATCAACCTTAAATTTATTTGTACTTTACTATTTATGAGTTGAACTTGAACAAACTATTTAGTTAAGCCAAACACTTTGATAATTCTTACATGTATTATTATTTTTAATTGATCAAGCTCGTTTAGAATCAAATTTGGAATTTTATTGAACAAGAACAGATGTTATTATTGCTTTATTGCGTTATGAAATAAATCCAGACAAGCTTTTAACAATTAATCTTGAATTGGATGTCAAGCAACTTGATATATTAGTCACAGATGGATTTGGAGGGATCCAGCCAAATTACCAATGGTTGAGATGCATTGTTCAAGGTCTCAGATCCAAATTTTCAATTTCATAAACTTGTAGAATATGTTCATCCATAGTTTTCCACTATATGTTGAAATTCTAGAAACCCATTCTCAGTTGGCTTACTATATGGAATCCATGCTCGTGTCATGAAATAAGAAAATTACTGTTCAAGAATTTGCTTTCCTTCTTGGCCAAGATCAAATCCAGATCTTGATTGTTTGTTTATGTTTTCGTTTCAATGGAAAATATGTATATTTTTATTTTATATGGATCTTCGTGTGGAAATGAAAATATGTTTAGCTAATGAGATTGTATTTTATATTGAATTGTGGTGTCAAATCTATATATTTCTAACGAGAATACAAACATATTTTTACTTTAATTACTGTTCAAAAACTGAAAACTAAAAACTGAAAACTGAAAATGAAAACATAAACAAGCAGGCTGGACAAATCTAATGATACCAATACACCATTTTTACATGCAAACCTGATCGTTCTAACAAGAGCACAAACGTAGGAACAATTACTTAACACTTGTTCCGGGAGACATCCAAGTTCCTACCAAATAACCCAAGTTAAACTGAGAATCTGATACATGGTTACCAGTGTTCGTCTCCACGGGAATCAGCTTGCAGTCAAGAAAATGGGTTAAGTATGTAGGCAGGGACAATTCTCTATGAGTCCTTCCACCTTCCAAGTGCTTCTCCCATACGGATTCTGTCACCCCTCTCAATGCAAAACCTGAATTCAGAGGAGCTACCTTGGTGTGCAGATGACTGTGAGATTGGAGCTTGGAAGACTAGCACCACTGTCGATCCCATGTTGAAAGCTGCTATCTGGATGGAATAAAGGGCAGAGAGTAGAGTGAATAATTAGCAGTAGGCAATAACTAGGTCAGTTAGTCATCAAATTCGGCACATGGCACATGGTGCAAAGTTGCTCTGGAGCCATGGGGCGCGCCTTTTTTATGCACAGCGCATATTTGCATAAACAATTCATAGTTTTATGCCATTAGTATTTTTACCGAATCAGCATGTTCAAGATTAATCTATTTAGCAAATTAGTTTATATGAAATTGAGTTATGACACTAATAACAATAAGTTCATAATAAAGTAATCAACAATTTACTGAAGTTTCAAGAAAAATAAACACAACAAAAAGAGGACAAATAAGAGGTAGAAACTGCTGCCTTTGACAGAAAGGAAACTGGCGCAAAATTAGAGTTTCTTTCTTCAGCTTTGTTCTTTTACAAAAAAAAATATATTATCAAAAGCCCAGTCCAGGGGCTGGGCTTTAACCAGGCGTGCCAGAAAAAGGCGACTATGGTAACATGTCGTTAAAATCACATTTTCGACTGTCCTGATACATACAGAGAGTAGGTAAGAAGATGAGAAAAATAAATGACTCCGGACTTTGGTTAGAATCCTACATCCCACACTAGCCAAAAGAAGTAAAATGAAGAACGAAAATGAAACCATAAAACGAAATGAAGAAGAAAATAGAACGCCAAACATTTGTGAAGTTCTTTTCCGAAAATGAAGATAAAACATTTCTGAGTTTAGACAAATTAACTGAATCCCTTCCTTACCTCATCCCCCTTCTTAAGCAGCACTCCTGTGCCCTTAGGCTCATATACCCGTTCCTCTGGGGGCTCCGATGGTAGCAGCTTCTTCTGAGGATTATTTGTCCTCAGGGTTGGTTCAATGAAAAGCTGTAACCATGCAAAAACAACATTTCGTAAGGGCAATGGTTAAAACTGTGGAACTCTGGAGATCTGCATTAGCAGCTATGACAAGTAAAGAACAGTGACTTAAACCAAATAATATTAGACCAGAGTTGACAGAGAAATGTGCCCCTTCATTTTCATTGCTTGTCAAGCAAAATGACAATTCCGCTAATGATTTCTGGAAGTCTATCAATAATTACTGTTGCTCGATTCTGAAAATTGCCAATAGTTAGGGTTATAAATACATGCTGAAGCCCAACAAAACATTTGCCATTCAACATATGAAAATAGCTTTTGAAAAGACAAGGGTACATTGTTTGACATCCTAGAGATAAGTGTAAACAGCTATTACAAGTAAAGAACTGCAACTAAAACCAAATAACTGTAGACCAGAGTTTATACAGAACTCTACCCTTCATCATCAATGTTCGTCAAGCAAATGCAGTAATCCCCTAATGATTTATGCACGCGTTTTCACTAATACCTACGCAATTTCTGAGTTCTGAACTGCGAATAGTATCATTCATATATGCTCAGGCCCAAGAGAGACTTCCCCAATTCAGCAGGCACTGAAGCTATATATATATATATATATATATATATATGTGTGTGTGTGTGTGTGTGTGTGAGTGTGTGTAGGAATAGGGGCGCTGGGTGTGAACATACAAGTGTTTAAAGTTCTCAAAGGCGTCAAATTATTACTGAATTTCTGTAGTAGAAATTATCCAAATTGCATATCCTTCTTTATTTTTCATTTCTGCTCCTTTACCAGACAATTGCAGTTCTTTCCAATAACTATCCCAAAACTTGTCCATTCTCAAGATTATACTTCTTCCACGCAAGGTAGATATTATCTTTATAGAGGTTTACCAATGAAGCAGCAGGATGTGCATAATACTTTCACTGAAACGAATGTAAATAACTAATTTTCTGGAAAAAAGAATAAAAAATAAAAAAAGGTTAATTATTCAGATATTTGATGGTCTACTATTTGCATAATCTTTTCATTAAAGAGCCTCTCTCTGCCCATAACTCATATAGTTTCAAATAATTATCATGGAATCCCTAAATAATGTTCACTCTTAGTTCAGGATAGAAAAGCAACTGACAAATTAAGACCGTTGAAGGTACTCAACCTCAATTGAACCAATATTTGTTGCACCAACTGCTGCCATAGCCATATAGCCTTCTTGCCATTGACCTTCAAGCACCACCTGGTTTCATGGTACTTGTTAGAACATTTGTGAACAGTACAAGCAAAAACAGAACCATAAGCAGATTCTAAACTGAGTGACTTGCTTTTTTCAGCAGAAATAACTCTTCAGCAGGATTAACTAAAAAAATATGCCATGACCTTGAATTAAGTGAAATTTATCAATAAATATTTCTTTGAAATAGGACTGCCCAGAAAGAGATTATTATTCATGTTTTTGCTGTGAAGTCAAGTAACACCAAGTTTGTGAGGGATAACAAAAGTCACTAAAGTATACAAAAGCAATTTTATGGTAGTGGTGAAAAAGTTTGCATGGCCACGATCCAAATAATTTTGGGTAGGGTAGGCCGGGTGTGTGTGTGTGTGTGTGTGTGGTGGGAAGACTTCAAAAACCAAGATATCTTATTGGACTTAAACAATCAATGCCTATTTTTCAAAGAATGATGAGATAATGCTCTTCGGATTTCCAAAAAGTGGAACCTATTTTTTTCTCTGCTGGTAACTCCAGTAAAATGGCACAGCGATGGGGAGGACTAAAATGAAGAGACAACCTATCTCTCAATTGGGCCAAGAGTGCAGACCCAAGCTATAAAATGTATATCAAAACAAGAATTACCCTTTCATTTTCTGGTGCATCAGTGCAAGTATGTTCCTAAGCCTGACGCCTCTCATGGTTGAAAAAAAATACAAATAAGGGCAATAGAGAAAATTCATTGCTCTGAATCAGAATTACCCTTTCATTTTCAACATACAGATTTCTGATAGTTCTTGTTGCACGGTCATTCATTGGAAAAAGATGACCTACAAGGACAATGGGATAAAACTTAAAAAACCCAAGAAAGTTATACATGAGAAATTTTTAAATGATCAGACAACCAAATACAAATTCAAGAACTGGCTCTCATTGTACAGCAACTATTTCCGATCAATTTTTAGCTATTCTATTATGTTTCAAGTCCAAAACAAATTACAAAATGCTGCCTGCTCATGCACAATTCATGCATGAAACATTCCACAAATTGCAGAAGACTAGCAGTGGGAAGATCAAGAAAGTAGGACGTAGATTTCTTGGGAATCTTACTGCAAGTAATAGAAGGCGGAAAGAAATGGGTGGTTAATAGGATAAAAGGCAAAGAATCTCAAAGGGTATTATTTTGCAGAAGCAGATTTACAAATCTGAGCTGTTAAATGGCCCGATAGAAGTACCAGGGAAATAATGAAATGCTAATATGTCTAGATATAATTATATCTTACCTGTAAAATGGCGACGAACAAGAACATTCCAATCAACTGGAGAGTGTATCCGATGGTAGTCTCCAGGCTTCAAGTAAATTACGCAATAAAAGAGACCTTTCAATGGTCTGCATTAAATTTAAACATAGACGTTAAGCCCAATTGTGAAAGGTCTCCATTAAATTTAAATAAAAAACATAAGCTCAATAATCCGATTCTTTCTAGATCTTTAATTGTTCCACTTTCTTCATAATGGAATATAATATTCCATCACACTAGTTACTCCTCAATGCATGCTTCCTAACAATCTTATAGCTGTGGGAAAAGAATTTCAACAACTGGTCATTATCAGGACAGAATTACTCAATAGAGTAGCTCTACTCTTTAACGTCCCATGTATACCAGATTTGCCAAATTTAACAACTACAGTAGAAGCATCAGTATAGCAGTCAAATCTCTACTTTGCTATAATTGTATCTAATGCTGCAAATCCAGTTTTACTTACAGTATTTACAGATCAGGTAATTTGCATACAGATATGAATCAATGACTAAATGAATGGAGATGTGCATTTCCAACTTAAACAAACAAAAGCTAATAATTATAGGTACAATAACATTTGCTCTGATACTAAATGTTGCTCAAGTTACTTTAATCTTTACCGGGATGATTCAGTATCTCTAACTTTAGGCGAAGCAAAGGAAATTTTCCACCATGACTTCTGGGTCGAATCTGTCACGGTGTTCTCTTCCCCATCACTTTCTTCATTAGCATCTCCTGCAGCAATCATAGGAAGAAACGAGTTTGCACCCAGAAGGGAAGATGCAGAATAAGAACATCCCTTTACTTGCTCAATCATAGCCCCTGGTCCTCTTAACTCGCCAAATCTCATAACAGTGCCATCTACTGGACTGACCTGTATCCAGAATGAAATAATAGTACAGAATGATCAAGCAGTCTGGTGATTGCATCTCAAGTAACGGAAAAAGAAATATTTAAGAATCTGTTACCGGTTACCAGACAACAAGAGTCAGAATCAATAGGCCTCAAGCCTTCTTTCAACCTGCGAACAAAAAATTCCCGTAGAGATGCATATTCTTCCAAAGGTAGTTGGGCTTCTTCTAAGTCTGAATTACATATAGAGAAAAGACAGTTGAGAGAAAGCTTTCACTGCATCTCTTATTCAGTAAATCATTGGGTATTTTAAGTAGAGTTTAATAAAGAATGTAAGGACATAGTAAAGAAAGCATACTAGAGTGGAATGCTCGAGCCCATGCTTTATATACATGAGGACGCAACCAAACGGGAAGTTCCTGATCAAGAATTATTTACCATATTTATGTAACTTTAGATCATAACAATATTAGTTTATCAAAATGTCGATACACTCACCATACCAGTCAAGGAACCCCAAAATCTTGAAATAGAACGCAACGGTAGCAATCTCAAGAATCTAGCCTATCAGCAAAGAGAAGTTTGGCATAAAAAATGTGTTATGAAAGAATAGTCATATGTACCACCAAAAATAATTAAAAGGTTGGTTTTACTTTTACCTTGACATCTGGGTGGAACTCTAATTCAACACCTTTTGCCCTGGCCTCTTCAATCTGTTTTACAAACATTTCAGAAGATACATCAGATGGAATACATGTACCAGTACGATACATTCTTTTCTAGACTAGCAATAAAATGATATGATTACGAGAGACGCATAAGCTGATATTTAGTGTCAAAACTGATAATATAATATAGTAGTAATAACAAAACAATAGCCAACACCAGCAAGATGAGCTTTCTATAAAGATTGCACTAAAACAATCATAATTGGAGCTATTATCAGGATAAGGCTGCAAATCTGAACATTAAGCTCAGAAAAATGACAAGTTAAAGAGCTAAATTTTCACTGCTCATAATTACTTTTCAGAGACAAGATAAATTAAGGATGTTACATTCCTCATGTTCTTTTCTTGGTAGTTATTAAATATGTTATTACAAAACTGCAGTTCTTCATGCAATACCATCCCCAATACGGATTATACAACTAACCCCGACCACTTTAAAATAAGCATTGCAATCAATCAAAAGTTAAGTTTCATATGAAACACATGGAGGAGGAAACCCCAAGCATCATCCCATCTCCAGTGTTCTACTAATCCAGAAAGGACAGGAAACTGAGTCTCAACACACGGGGAAGCAAGAACAAGGTGGTGGGTGGAACTAAAGTGATACAGTGTACATGAAAATTCACAAAGATACACTTTAGGACCGAACACAATCCTGTCCACTCCTTGCTCATCCTTTCTTCCACATTCTCACTTCATGCATACAGTTATATCTTTCCTTTGTTAGTTTGTCTTGTTTCACCATTTCATACTCCTCTACATAGAGCTTTCTTCCATAAACTTTGCGTTAGAATCATGCCAAAGAAGGTAACCAGCTATATCCACAGACAAAACAATTAATGCAATGAATTCCACATGGTCCAAAATGGGCATAAAAAGTTGTATGTGTCACACATATGAAAGAAATGAATCCAGAAAACAAGCTCCCAACAGTAGTATTCAAACTGCAATGTGTTTACTGATAGCTATTTCTTTATTAACTATTCCACTAACCAAAGTTTATGCACTATAATTACCTTCTTATCATCATATAGACGACGGGCATGAAGAGCACCAAGCATAAGTATGGTTGCCACAGTTGCACCAGGCACCACGAACCAATTACCTGTATGTAAGTTAATAGAGTCACTTTTTTCCGAGTCATAAGCACACAACCTATCAACACATAAATATGAATAATTACTGCATGTGATCTAGTGCAAGCCACTGTAGGTCTTTGCTTATGACGCAGACTGGGACAGAATCACAGAGTTGTTCTAGGACAGCCATGGAAAATCTAACTTCGAATTGGTCTGCTGTAGGAAATCTTGGGCAGCACGAAATAATTTTCTCTAACATCACTTTTCTCCACCCCCACCCCACCCAAAACAAATTCAATATCCATTAAATACTCAAATTCCCAAAAAATTAACAGAGACAAGCCAAATAACATTCATTTGCTATCAAGCATGAAATATTCAAGTTAACGCATCACACGTATCACAGAGGGGCGTATGGCAGACACCTCTGTGAGTTCCTATCAATTTGCAATTACTTCCCACAAAGATTATAGTGACATAAATAAGTTAATAACTGTTAATGTGTAACATCTCTCTCTGTTTAATTTCATTTGATTCCCCCATTTCTTCCCCTTCGTATATTCATCTGTCGCAATGTGCAGTAAAAACTTAAAGTTGCTTTGTACCCTGCGAGCTGCTGCCGTTGCTACCGGCGGCGGCGGCGGAGGCTCGCGGCTGAGAGGTTTGCACCTTGCGGAGGAATGTAGTGAAGTGAAATCGCCGGTGGTGATAGAATCTGTCGTAGTTGAGAATTGGAACACTTGGACAACCCCTCCACTTCATCTTCTTCTTCGCTTCAGTATATGTTTGCGGCAACGTGTGAATGAGAATTCTCAATTTTCTGCCGGTGGTCTGCCCTTGTCCTCCTGTATTTATTCGCTGGGAAAATTGTAATTTGCCGCAGTTTTCAATCCAATGGAATACATTTTTGCAGTTAGACCCGATAATTAATTTGTACTACTAAGTGTGTGCAAATTCTATAATATTATTTAAATAAAATATATAAAAATAATAAGTTTACATTAAATTAATAAAAAATTAGTGGTAAAATAATATGTATGAAAATTAAAAAGAAAAAGAATTAACTATAAAAGAATGGTGGGGAACGGAAAGTTAGATAATAAATAAAAATAAATAAATATTTAAAAAAGTAGACCAAAAATTGGGAAACACTAAATTGGTGCTCTCCCTTAATAATAAGGTATATATATATATATATATATCTTCTATACTAATGTCTATACTAATCTGTATCTATATCTACACTCTATACTAATATAAAAAAAAATTATTTTTACTCACAAATAGCGGTTACTTACACCACAACATCTAATTTTCAAATATATCCCTTGGGTATTTTTCAAACACCAATTTTTTATAATCTCAAAAATACCCTTCAACTGGTAAAATAACTAATTTATTCAATTTTTCAAGTTTTACATTAATTTAGCTGTCCAATTAATATATTTTATTCTTATTTATAATATATTTTCAATCATCAAACATTATTTATTATATGCACGCAGGAACAGCCTGTCATGATGTCTAGTAAAAAAAAGGACTTTCCCAAATAGCGATATATGACACCACGACACCAATTTTTTAGGTATGTCGATAATACTCCTAAGTTAGTTTTATTCTTTTTTCTTTTTTTTGAAATATAATGTGTTGGTTTATATATATATATTTATAATAAATTGTAATAATATTTTATATGCACATAGAGACGGCGTGCCATGTTGGCTAGTATACTAATACAAATAGAAAAGACATTTCTCACTCACAAATGACGGTTTATTTCACCGTAACACCATTTTTTTGGCTATGTCGATAATACCCCTAAGTTAGTTTTCTTTTCTTTGGCACACAATTCATGCATGCACAAACTAAATATTTTGTTATTTTTTTAAATATATAATAAATAAGAGTAAAATATATCAACTACACATCACATGAAAAAAAAAAAAAAAAGAAGAAAGAAAGCAAGTAAGAAAGAAAAAAAGTAAATTCACATGGTTCAATAAATGAATTCAGTCAAATCAGATTCGAAATTTCCAAAATGCAAGTATATTCAACTTGCGAAAACAGCCCATTCCAAGCTTGGACACGATTAAAACTTTCCTTTCTGAAGAATTAACAAAACAAAACTTTCCATTTTTGGAAACTAAGCCCCGTCTGCTGTCGTCCAGTTCCGTCTTCGGCGAATCTTGTCGGCGATAGTCACTCCACGTCGCCCCCGTCCCTCCCTCCATCGCACGTCGCCCTTCTCCAGCCGACGCGCTCACACGCTCCAAACACCTTGCGGTGTGTGTGTTTTCACACACATCGCCAATCGTTGTCGGCCCACCCAAATTGCTGCTGCCATCTTGTTACCCATCCTCAGGCGACCTCGCCGGCCAACAGCTCCCATTCGCGCAGCCCACGCCGCAGCACGCGCCCGTTTCCTTCGCGCGCAGAGCTTCCTTCGTCGCCGGCTCTGACACCGGCGACCGCACCACTGACCTCCACCACACCCTGACCACCACCATCCCCCCTGTCCACCACCACACTTCCGGCCACCATCAACCTGAACAGAACCCACTGGACCACTTTCCGGCGATGTGGTAATGGCTGCCTCCTCGACGGATATAGTGCCTCCGGCGGAAAATCAGCCACCGCCAACTGATTCTTCAACAGCGGCACCTCAACCACCGCACAATTCGGCGGCCACACCGACTAAGAGATCATACTCCAACGTTGTTCAAAACAACACAGTTGCAAGCTTGCACTTTGACCCCAACAGAGCTACAAAAAAAACATTTCGGGAAGAGGAATGTGCTGCCATGGGTACGGTCACCTCTTTTAAAGGAGACCCAGGTATTTCTTTCTCGCACTCTAAAATTGCTACTCTTGCTGAACGGTTGAAACATGCTCTTGTTGGTAAATTCTCACATGGATTGCCAAATCTTTCATTCTTTAAAAATCGCATTGTTAAACTTGGATTGAGAGGATCTGTTTCTGTTGTTGCTATTAATGTGAAACATGTTCTTATACATTTGTTGCATGAAGAAGATTATTCTCGACTGTAGCTTAGGGGAGAATGGACATTTGATATTTTTCATATGAGAGTCTTTAAATGGACACCTACTTTTAATCCTCAAATTGAATCTCGTATTGTGCCTGTTTGGATTAAATTCCTTGAATTGCCTTGTCACTTGTTTGAAAAAATGGCCCTCTTTAGCATCACCAAACTTATTGGCAAACCACTGCGTATGGATGAACCTACTGCGGATTTAACTAGACCTAGCTTAGCTCGTGTTTGTGTGGAATTGGACTTAACGGCCCCTAAAATTCAAAATCTGTCTTTTTAGAATTTGAAGATATTACCATTAGACAGCCGGTCATCTATGAAAATTGCCCATCATATTGTGCTCTATGTAAACATGTGGGACATGATCATACTATGTGCATGTTTAAAACCAAGAATATCAATCCAACTCTTTTGCAAGCTCCAGAATCTAATAACGTGCATAAACAAACTAAACAAGCTGCCAATGAGAAAGATAAGGGTAAGATGGTTTTGTTCAATATCCCTAACCACAATGAAACCATTCTTGTTGAAAACAATGTGATATTACATGATCATGATTTGGTGTCAGCTGAGGAAGTACAGGATCAGGGAGAGTGTAGCAGGGATAAGGAGACCTATAACAACTACACGAGCCAAAAGTATCAGGGGCAAAAAATTGATATTCTTAATGCTGAATCTATCAAGGAAAAGGAAGGGCATAATCCTCTACTACGGAAACCTCATCTGGAGGATGAAAGGGATCAATTTGACTATGAAGACCCTATTCTAACTGCTCTCCTGGATAAAAGTTGGGAGGTTGATGGCCCGAACAAAGAAAGAATGGAAGAGGGAATACTTGAACAAATTGAAGCTATCAATTCTATGCTGGAGTCCCAGGCAAAATCAAAATCCCAGGCAACCGCTAACACTAGTAAAATTCAGCCACTGTCACCCCACACAACAAGGCAATCAGAACCAACTTAGGATAAGGAGGTTGATGGCACTAAAGAGGGCGACAGTACACCTATTTCCAATAGATTCCAGTTGTTGGAAAACTTAGATACAGAGGCTACCGATTGTGAAAGCGAAACCTAAATTATTTCCAACAATGAAATTGATACAGTATCCGTCACACAAGAGCTGCACAACGACATGCAACAAGAGGATAGGGAAAAGCTTCAACTTTTCCTACTTGAGTCGGCAGAAAATAGCAAGTATAAAAGACACAACTCAAGTGAGGATACTACCCCCTCCCACAAAGCCACCGCCCCTACAACCAAAGATAAAAAAGTGAAAGGTAACAGTTCCCCCAAAACACTCCTGAAAATGAGTACAAGGTCCAACTCTTCTACCCTTTCTAAATGATTAAAATCTTACTTTGGAATATTAGAGGGATTGGGAAAGCTTCAAAACAAAACATTCTTTGTGATTTGATTTCGAAACATAAACCTCACATTTTGGTTCTCCTAGAACCGTTTGTTCAGCTTGATGAGTATATCTTTACTCGTATGTTTGGTCTTTCCTTTGTTGCCACTAACTCGAATAACAAAATTTGGTGTTTTTCGTCTCAAGCTGTTAATGTGCAGGTTCTTCAAGACAATCAACAATTTCTTCATGTTAAGGTTACATCGAATCTCATCCCAGAAATTATGTGTTGCACCTTCGTCTATGCTAAATGCAACAGATCTTTGAGACGAATCCTGTGGAAAGAGCTTAATGTTCTAGCTTTGGATGAGACTTCCTGGCTAGTGGGAGGAGATTTCAACACATTTTTTACTGCCAACGAAAATCTAGGAGGACAATTGGACACTCATGGACACATGGGGGATTTTGGAGATATGATATTAGATACTGGGCTTATAGATGCTGGATTTGAGGGGGAACCGTTCACCTGGACCAACAACCGAGTTTGGAGGAGATTAGACAGAGTTCTTTATTCGAAAGAATTGACTGATGCATGTACTTGTACTCGCGTCTCACACTTACCGAGAAGGACCTCTGATCACCATCCTTTTCTCATCACTTCCTCCCACTCCGAAAACAGAGATCCATCATCATTCAGATTTCTCAATATGTGGACCAAACATGCAACATTTCTTGACACGATGAAACACTCATGGAGCCTTCCCATCATGGGATATGGCATGTACGTGCTGCAGCAGAAACTATATCGTAGCAATGAACTCCTCAAACAATGGAATAGAGATACCTTTGGAAATATTTTTAGCAGGGTTGAACAGGCTAAAACCAAGGCTACCGTGATAGAAAAATAATTTGACAGATATCCTACGGAGGCAAACCGCATTGAACTCAACAAAAGGAATGCTGAGTTGATCCAAGCTTTATCCCTTGAGTCGGAATTCTGGAGATAAAAGAGCAACTGCAAGTGGCTTGAAGCAGGTGAAAGGAACACTAAATACTTCCATGCGCTGGTAAAAAAGAAACGCATACATTCCCGCAACCACAGAGTTTCGGTTGATGGCCAAGAGATCACGGACCCAAATCAAATCAAGAATTCAGCAGCAGTGTATTTTGAAGAACTTCTTACCGCAGCTGGCTCCCATGACTTGGATTTTGACCCACAGTTCACATTCCCTTCTATATCGGAGAAAGATAGAGATGCTCTTATTTCCATACCTTTAGAAAAAGATATTAAAGAAGTGGTTTTCAGCAATAGCAGGGACAGTGTGGCGGGCCCAGATGGCTTCACTTCTGCTTTATATCAAGAATGTTGGGACTTCATCAAACAGGATATCATTGACGCGGTGAAAGACTTCTTTTCAGGAACTCCCATGCCTAGAAGTTTCACAACCACCACTATTACTCTCATCCCTAAGGTGGAATCACCACAGTCTTGGAATGACTTCCGTCCTATCTCCCTGTGCAATGTTTCCAATAAAATCCTTTCAAAACTCATGTATAGGAAACTTGCTCAGAACCTACCACATCTCATTTCACCTTCACAGAGTGGCTTCGTCCTAGGAAGACTTATTAGAGACAACATCTTGCTTGCACAAGAATTGGTCCATTCCATCGACGCTAGGAACAACAAGGGAAATCTGATCATCAAATTAAACATGACAAAGGCCTATGACATGATCAAATGGAGCTTTCTATACAAAATACTGGAGAAAATGGGATTCTCTCTCAATTTCATTCAGCTTATTAAAAATTTGATTGAAAACTGTTGGTTCACTGTTCTCATTAATGGTGAAACAACTGATTTTTTCAAATCCAGTCAAGGTCTCAGACAAGGAGACCCCATTTCCCCTGCGCTTTTTGTCCTGGCAGCCGAAGCTTTGTCAAGAGGATTGAACCACCTTTTCGACTCCAACCCTCATATGTTATACCAGACAGGGAGTAATATTAAAGTTTCTCACTTAACTTATGCAGATGATGCCATATTATTCACTAACTGTGAGGATAACTCTCCTTTAAAACTTATGCAGTTTCTGGGGGACTATGAGGAGATCTCGGGCCAGAAGATCAACCATTCCAAAAGTTCCTTCGTCCCCAGAAAGAAAGCCAGTTTGATTGCACACAGGATCATTCATACCACGGGATTCTCCATGGAAAAACTTCCCATTACCTATCTTGGAGCCCCTCTGTATAAAGGTCACAAAACCATAATGTTGTATGATGATCTTATTAACAAAATCCGTTCAAAAATTGCAGGATGGGAGCACCGTTTCCTCTCCCAAGGAAGTAGGATGACACTTATCAAAAGCGTGCTCATCTCCATGCCAATCTATTTATTGCAAGTCCTGAATCCTCCTGTTAGCGTCATTCAAACATGGCACAACTTTCTGCCAAATACTTCTGGGGATCCACTGACAACCACAAGAAAATACACTGGACACGATGGAATAACTTCTGTTATCCTACTTGTGAAGGAGGCCTTGGTGCTAGAGATCTCAGAGACATCATGCTTGCTTTTTCACACAAGCTTTGGTGGAGGTTAAGGCTAAAGAACTCACTGTGAGAAAATTTCACCATTGACAAGTATTGTAAAAGAGATCATCCTTTACTTGCTAAAGCAACGAAGAATGATTCTCCCATTTGGAAAAGACTTTGCAAAATCAGAGTAGAAGCAAACAACAACATCTTCTGGACCTTAGGTGCTGGTGAAACAGGTTTTTGGCAAGACTGGTGGTTATTGGAAGGCAGTTTACAGGAGATCACAGGAAATTCCACAAACATCTATGCCCTTATTAAATGGTTCTGGATGAATGGACAGTGGGATGAGACTAAACTTCAATAGGTTCTGCCACAGGCCCTCATCACTCGTGTTTTAGAGACCCCCATCGGCCCGATATGGGATCACTATAGGATAAGAAACCAACACAAACTTCTGGAAGACACTCTGGTCAATGCTTATCACTCCTTCCATCTCTATCTTCATCTGGAAACTGATAAACAATTGGATCCCCGTTGAGAGCCGTCTTCAAAGCAAAGGCATTGCTTTGGCATCCAAATGTTGTAGATGTAGCGATGTGGAATCCATTGAACATTTATTTATGTCCTGTGGGGAATCTGTCAAAGTATGGAGATTCTTTGCCGACATCTTCCAATTGCAACTCCCACAAACAGACAACATTCAGAGATTCCTGCTCGCATGGAAGAGGAATACATCATCACAGGCTTCTATAAGAGATATTACCCCACTCTTAATCTGCTGGTTCATATGGACGACAAGGAATAAAGCAAAACATGAAGGGAAAACTTTCAGTTGCTATAGAATTATCAGTAAAACTTTGAGACATGTTCACACCTTGCACAGAGCCTGCCTCCTGAAACATACTCACATCAAAGGAGAAGCCTTTGCAGCAAGCTTTATGAAAATTCAGCTTGCTCATCCTACCAGACAACATCAAATTTTCTTTCTCTCTCGGGAAAGGCCACCTGAAGGATGGATCAAATTAAACATGGTGCTTCCATAGGAAACCCAGGGATCTCAAGAGCTGGGGGTATTTTGAGAAACCATATGGGACAAGTCATTATGGCCTTTCAGGAGCACCTCAGACATACCACCAACATTTAAGCAGAACTTAAGGCATTGCTTAGAGGTTTGCTCCTTTGCATGGACTTGGAAATTCCCAAAGTCTGGATTGAAGTGGATGCCCAGTATATCTTGAAACTCCTCCTATCTCCCCTGAAAGGGGGCTGGATGTACCAGAATACTCTCCAATAAATTCGAGCTTGCATCAACAGAATGGAGACAAAGATTTCACATATATACAGAGAGGGTAATCAAGCACCAAACTTTCTTGCTAATCAAGCTTGCCTGGGGGATTCATTGACACTTATTTCCAGGGAACAAATACAAGGTAAACTCACAGGTATTCTAAAACTTGACTCAATAGGTCTTCCCAATGTGCGTATGTCCTTTAAGTAACTTTTGGGTTGGTCCTCCAGCTTTGCCTTTTCTACTTTATAGTGTTGGGTATGTTATGCTGGGATTACTTGCGGATTACTTTACCTGTTTGGATCAGCTTTCTTCTGCATTCCTGCGCACCTTGCCGGTGCTTTATTTGTCTTGGATGCACCTTGCCGGTGTATTATTGTTTGTGCCATGCTATACCTCTCTCATTACCTACATTTCCTACGCACCTTGCCGGTGCTTTATTTGTTTTGGATGCACCTTGCCGGTGTATTATTATTTGTGCTATGCTATGCCTCTCTCATTACCTGCGCACCTTGCAGGTGCAATACTTGTTTAGCGTGCACCTTGCTGGTGCAGTAGATGTTGTTTCTACCATGTTATGCTTCTATTAGTTGCTGCTCATGTTTGTGTATGTGATGATAGTAGATAGTATGTGTTGTTATATTGTTCTGCACATGGCTGGTGCACATCTTTTTTATAGAACTGCCCCTCCCCGTTGTGTTGGTGGCTTTTTGTCCAATCTTTTGACGCAGATTATTATAGTCATATCTTCAGTGACTTGGCATTTCTTTTTGGCACAATGAAGCTCTACCTTCATAATAATGTCACTGACTTTTGGTTTTCTTTTTGGCACAATGAAGCTCTACCTTCATAATAATGTCACTGACTTTTGGTTTAGGAATATTGTATTTTGTAGTAAAGGAATAGTTCTCCTCACCTTTGCTTGGCTACGCTCACAATGTAAGGAAGTAGTACTCCTTATTTACGCTTTCAGTTCTTTCAATTGTAAGGGAGTAGTACTCCTTATTTACTGCTTTCTAAGACTCAACTAGGGAGGTAGCTCTCCCAGCTGTATATTCTTTCTCAATTATTTTAATATAGAAGGGACGGGGACCCCGAAAAGGTCCCTCCACCTCAGGGTGGTTTAATTAAAAAAAAAAGAAAGAAAAAAAGTAATTTATCGGTTAATGTAAAATTTGGAAAGTTGAATAAAGTAGTTATCTTATTAGTTAGGTCATTTTTTACATCACAAAAAATCAGTATGTCGGTGTCATTAACCACTATTTGTGACTAAACTTAGGTTTCTTTTTTATATTAGTATAGATAATATTTTGGTTTATATATATATATATTAACCATCGTGGTACACCGTTCCTGCGTGCATATAAAATAATATTGCATGCTTTAAAGTTATTATAAATAAGAATATATATATATATATATATATAAATCAATACATTGCATTTCAAAAAAGAAAGAAAGAAAATAAAATAAAATTAACTTAGGGGTATTATCGGCATAACAAAAAAAGTGGTATTGCAGTGTCATAAACTACCATTTGTGGATGAGAAATGCCTTTTTCTTTTTATATTAGTATAGATTATAAATAAATAAATATATATATATATATAAATCAATGCAGTGCATCTATGTCTATGATATTATATAAAAGAAACCCCTTTTTTACTTACAAATGACGGTTAATGACACCACCACACCACTTTTTGGTAACGCAAAAAATAACTCTCAACTGATAAGATAACTACTTTATTTAACTTTCTAAATTTTATAGTAATTGATAAGTTAATTTTTTCTTTCTTTCCTTTTTTTTTTTAATATGATGTGTTAATTTATATATTTTACTCTTATTTATAATATATTTTAAAGTATAAAAAATTATTTACTATATGCACGCAGGAACAGCGTGCCACGACGGCTAGTCAATACTAATATATAAAGAAAAGGCCATCCAAACTCACAAACGATGATTAACGACACCGCTACACCATTTTTTTATAAAGTCAAAAATGCCCTTCAACCGATAATATAACTAATTAACTTAGTAAACTTATGTAACTTCCAAAATTTACATTAATTGATAAATTAGTTTCTTTTCTTTCTTTTTTCCTTTTTTTTAATGCGATGTATGGTTTATATTTTGCTCTTATTTATAATAATACAATTTAAAACGAGAAAAGAATATTTATTATATACACGCAGGGACAACGTGGTACAACGGCAAGTTTCAAAAAATAAAAGAAAGAATCAAAGAAAAGAAAAGAAAAGAAAACTAACAATGGGTATTATCGGTATAACCAAAAAATTGGTGTTACCATTTGTGAGTGAGAAAAGCCTTTTCTTTTTATATTAGTATAGATATACTAATTTATACTAATATAAAAAAAATTCCATTTTGACTTACAAAGAGCGGTTACTTACATGGGGACACCAATTTTTGTTATGTCAATAATACCCCTAAGTTGGTTCACTTTGTTTGCTTGTTTGTTTGTTCTTTTTTTTTTCTTTTTTGTTCTTGAAATGCGATGTGTTGGTTTATATATAAATATATTTATTTATAATCTATACTAATATAAAAAGAAAATTCTATTTTGACTCATAAAGAGCGGTTACTTACGCCAGGGCACCAATTTTTTGTTATATCAATAATACCCCTAAGTTGGTTTACTTTGTTTGCTTGTTTGTTTGTTCTTTTTTTTTTCTTGAAATACGATGTGTTGGTTTATATATATACAATTTTTTATAATATATTTTAAAATGTAGAATATTATTTATTATATGCACGTAGGGACGGTGTGCCACATTGACTAGTATAAAAAGGAAAGACTTTCTACATTCACAAATGGCGGTTAATGACACCGTCGCACCAATTTTTTGTGACGCCAAAATTCCCTTCAACTGATAAAATAACTAACTTATTCAACTTTTGTAAATTGATTTTCATTTCTTTCTTTCTTTCTTTCTTTTAACGTATATAATATATTAATTTATATTTTTTTTTCTTATTTATAATATATTTTAAAGCGTAAAAGATTATTTATTATATGTACACAAGAATGGCGTGCCACAATGACTAATATAAAAAGACAAGACCTTTCTCAATCACAAATGGCGGTTTATGACACAACAATACCAATTTTTTGGTTATGTCGGTAATACCCCTAAGTTAGTCTTTTTTTCTTTTTTCTTTTTAAGTACAAGCCGTCGTGGCACATAATTCATGCATGCATAAACTATTTTTTTTATGTTTTAAAATATATTATAAACTAGTACAAAATTCGTGCCAAGGCATGGGGAATATTTTCAATTTAATTCGTGACTATAATAATAAATATTCAAAAATATATACTTATAAAGTTGAACAAAAATTATCTACCTCTGTATATTAGTTCTAATAAAAATTATATAAAATATAAGTTTTCTTGAATTGAATGATTTATCATTAATTGTTTAGAAAAATCCATACAATCATAGATTCTTATAATTTTTTAATCGCTTTGATTATAAATTGCTTATGTTATAGTATTGTTGGTGCAGTATAGCCGCTGTTCATTTTATACATTTGATCTTTTAGGAGTGTCAATACCTTGATATGAGCTATTTAATTGATGTCTCATTGACTGCAGATAAAGAAATATCTTAAATTTTCTCAACAATAATTTATTTTGTACTTTATTTTATTCATCAATAATCCTTATTTTAAGCATGCGCTCTTGACACCAACATCAAAATCTAGTTTATTCATAATAACATATACGCCTGTAATTTTCTATTCCATTCCTGCTTCAATGAGTGCAAAGAATAAGAACTGACACACCTCTGCAACATTTATGCTCTCTCAAGCAAATAACCATCGTTAATTAGTTATCAAAATGATAAAAATCATGCCATAAAACCAACTATGTTTTAAGCATGAAAGTATTTATTTACTTATGAGGAGAGATTGATTTGATTTTCAATTAATTATTTGATTATAATTTATCTAGTCGTTTCTTCGATTTTATGTTAAAGCATATAAGTAGATTTGCTCAAGTATAGTTTGAATTTGTTTCTACCATTGCAATTTGAAAATATCAGTGAAATTAAGCTTAGCCTAGAATAATTAAAAAATGGACAAAGATTAAGCTTAACCTACAATAATTAAGAAACAAACAAAGCTAAATTTCGTTAAACTGCTAGTACATTTGAAATTCATCACAAATAGTGAAAAATCTGATAAATAAATAGTTTTTCTAATAAATTTTTTGAATATTTTCCCAGCCTTTCACCCTCATTTGCATAGATGGAAGAGTCGAGTTCCCTTCGCCCTCAATTTATCGATAATTTATTAAATCCCCAATTTTGGGACCTTTTGTTGCATGTGTAAATATCAACAAATAAACAAACAAAAAAAAACATATATTATCAAAAGAAACATGAGTATCTAAAAATAATGATTAAAAATGAACACTTTAAGGCTTCCTTGTATAAATTATCCTTGATCTTGATAAATGTAAGTGTAGAAATATTTCAGCCGTCTATTATTGAGAAACTTTTTAATGTTCAACTTTTACATCGATAATTTCACTTGAATGACCTATCTTTTATCATAACTTTTTTAAATGTCAAAATATTACATCTGCCCTGTGTGTAAAAATGAATATTTGTAGCGGGTATCATTGACTTGTTCAATCTTCCAATGCACACTAGCCTAGTTAGGGGTGGCAATCCAACCCAAACCCGGCAAAACCCGCCCCGGACCCGCCCCTAATGGGGTGGGTCCGGGTCCAAAAAATTGAAGGCGGGGCGGGTAGCGGGTCCTAAGCAGGTCCCGGGTCCTTAAGGACCCGCCCCGTTTAGATATATATACATATTTTTTTATTTTATTTTATTATAATAGAATAAACACTAACAAAATATTGTATCATTTAATTTATTTATTATTAGGTACTTATTCAATAGTTGATGAATTAAAAAATTGTCCCACAATACTTAACGGTGAGGAAGACGAAGTAGTTGTTACTAATGTATAATTAATTATTCAATATGAATTGTTTGAGTTCTATTATGAATAATTTTATTTGTACTTGAAATTCTTTTTTGACTTGAATTTGAGTTAGATCATGAACATTTAATTTTATTTGTAATTGATATATTAAATTTTATTTTTTTTAATTTGTAGAACAAATAAAAAATTAAAAAAATGGGTCTACCGGGTTATACCCACCCCGGCGGGTTTTGTACCGGGGTGGGGCGGATCCCGGGTCCACCCAAACCCGCCCTATACATGCCCCGTTGCCACCCCTAAGCCTAGTACATATATATATAATAAATTATTAGTGTATTTATCATATTTTCACGGTTTTTGTACTCAACATATTTAATTTAGATAAATTGATTTATAGATATAAAATTGAAAAGGCATAAATATATTTTGTAGTCTTGATATTGAATTTTTAGAAATAAATTTGATCTATTTTTTCTTTAGTACCTAGAAATATATTTATACTCTCGATATTGAATTTTTTGAAGTAAATTTAATTTATTTTTTTTCTTGATTTTATTCAATATCTATTTTGATAGATATCGAATATACATGTTGTTATATACTTAAAAGAAAGATAAAAAAAATAATATTAATTAGATTCTTCTGTATAAATATTAATATTATTTTTTATTTATTTATCCAAAAAAACTTGTTAGATAATATTGACCTATATTTCTAATTCTTTTTAATCAAAAAATAGTTATTAGATCATCAATTTGGATCTCTTTTGGATGAATACTAATATTTTTTTAATAGTAATTTGAAAAATATGTTATATTCCAAAATAGAGCTCATTGAGATTGCCCACGTCTACGCATACGTGCACTTAGGTGGATAGTTTCAATGATTCTGTTTTATTATATATAGATACTAGCGTACAACCCGTGCTATGCATGATTATATAATTCTTTCTTTTTTTCAAAAAAAAATATAAAACAATTTTTTTATAATATATTTCTTAATAAAGGAATCTTTTTCATAAAATAGAACTTTTCATTTTTAATAGGTAAAATATAGTAGTTTTAAATTTTTAATCTATTTTATATTTTCCTACACATACAATATATTTTACTAACCAAAATTTATATTTTATGAGCATTATTTCAAATAATTATGGCATTCTATTGAATATTTCGATCACAATTTTTTTAACAAATATCCAACTCTAAGAAAAATATAAAAAAAATAGTTAAATATATTTTTTGTTATAATTTATCTTCTATCAAAATCTATATTAAAGTAAATAAATCTAAAATGATCTTACATTGTAAAAAATAAAATAAAATATAAAGGCAAGAATAGAAACTTACTTTTAATAAGTTATAAGAAAGATAAGTGCAAGAAAAACAAAAGAAGAAAAAGAAAGATGGACGATAAAATAAAATAATTTTAAATTCTCAATAAATTTCATCACTTTGAAAAAGGAAAAAAAAGGAGTAAGTTATGATGAAATGAGAAAATAAAATGAGTACAAACAAAAATAAAATAGCTACATTCAATTAAATCATAAATATAGCAACATTATCGTTGGTATGGAAGAAGAAAAAGACTTTCATCGGTATAAAATAAGATTATCTCGAATAAGATCTTGTTAAAAAGGAGCTCGAATTACACACACATGAAAATACATATATTTACATATAAAGGTAAAAAATTACAAAATATATAATCTTAGATTTAACTTAATTATATTTAAATAGTTTGAGAAACAAATTATATGTAAATTAAAATCTGGTGATTCCTTCCATCTTGTAAAACATCATCTGAAGGCAAATAATAATAATAATAATAATAATAATAATAATAATAATAATAATAATAATAATAACAACAACAACAACAACAACAATAAAATAAAATAAAAATTTACAAAAGAACAAAAAAGTTAAACTATAAAATAAAATTTTAATAGATGAAACTATAATATATAAAAGGAAACAGGTGTATAAAAAGATAAAAAAAGGGTAATATTTAAATACATATAAAAACTTATATCAACTTAAATAGAATCTTACAAATAAAGACTAAATAAAATATATACCTATTACCACTGAAGGAATTGGTTCCTTTTTGTTGAAAAACAAAAACAAAGTGGAAGAGAAGACTGATAAAGAACAAAAAAGATAAACTATAAAATAAGGATAGAACTATAATATATAAAAAGAAGAATGTATAAAAAATAAAAAGGTATAAATATATTTTTAACAGGAAAAAAAATTGAATGGTAGTTTGATTAGAATTATACAAATATATATTAAATAAAATATGTACCTATTAACACTAAATGAATTTGTTCCTTTCTTTAAAAAAAACAAAACAAATAAGAAATCTAAAAAAGAACACAAAAAAAAAATATAAAATAAAAATTTAGTGGATAAAACTACAATATATAAAACAGAAATGGTGTATAAAAAAATAAAAGAGATAAACATTTCAATAGAAACAAAAACTAAATGATAGTTTGAGTAGAATTACACAAATAAAATGAAAATATAATGGATGTAATTATAATATATGCATAGAGTAAGTAAATTTTAAAAATGAAATATGTACTTATTAACATTAAACAAATTAATTCTTTCTTGTAAAACAAAATCAACCGCTCACCATATAAATCTAAAAAAATAAACACAAAAAGATAAATAAGTACTAAAATTTAATAAAGATAAAATAAGAAAAGGATAGAGATTGTTAATTTTTAAGTATCATGAAAAATAATATATAAAAAATAAGATAATCATGATAAAAGTAAACATCAGTTAGCTATATCATATGAGTGTAAAGACAAATAAATATTGAAATTTAACATACATAAACATATGAGTAAGAGATAGAATTTATTAATTGCATAACTTCAAAGATTATGACATAAAACAAATAAAATAATATTATGAAAAATGTAAGACATCAGTTTATATACAGAAAAAGCAATGAAAAGAAGTATACAGATTGTTAAGTTTGAGATAGTTTAATGGTGAACAAAAAATTGATAATATTGAGCCAATCTAATAAATGAAAAGATAGCAAAGCAAATTTTGTTCTATTTAAATACAAATATGATGCAACCACTATCTATAAGTAATAAAAAGTTTTGATTTGGATACACACAAATAATTTATCTTTTAAAATTTTGATTTGGTTTGGATAGTTTAAGTGTTAATAAATAAAATTAATCACAAAAATAAACTCAGTTAAGATAAATACATCTTGAATCAATTTAAAATAAAACTTAATGTTAACATATAAAATTATTTAAGATAAAATAAAAATTAGATTAGTATTTTAACCTTGGAGATATTTCTAAGATAAATGCAAATAAACATTTAATATATATAAAATAGATGATAATTCAAATAAATAAGATTTTTTCTTGTCAATTTAAAAATTCAATTAAAATCTTAGAGATAAAATTTCAGATAAATACAAAATAAATATCTAATTTAAAATAGGTGATGTTTCTAACGGTGTTTTCTTGAAAATTTAAAAATTCAATTATAATATTGAAAATAATATTTCAGATAAATACAAACTAAATATTTAAGATGTTTAAATAAATAATATTTCTAACCAATAAGATTTTTTTTACAATTAAAAAAATTAATTATAATCCTAGAGATGAGATTTTGGATAAATACAAAATAAATATTTAATATAGATAATTGGTTAATATTTCTAACCAATGAAATTTTTTCTTAGTAATTAAAAAACTCAAAATTTTAAGAATTGAGAATCGAGTCAAAATTGACTTAATTGTGGTCAAATTTTGTTTTGCTATATACATATATAGATAGATAAAATATAACTAATAAACAATTTGGATAAGTGTATAATAATTTATCTTTATCCGAAAGATTTATAATCTTTTTAAATAAATGAATAAGTAACATTCTTCAAATTTATTTTTATATCTTTAGTTTTTTTTATTATTATCATATTACATTTTAATTTTTACATAATTAGTCATTGTTATATTATAAAATTAGATTTATTTATATTTTTTATTTGATTAACTTTTTAAAATAGTTTTGAGTCTCTTCGAATTTTATTTTACCTTGTAAACAAATATATTTTATTTTTATTTAAAGTAGATAAATGTTAGATTATTTTATTTTATAAAGATTTACAAATTTAATTTGTTCAGGTAAATGGGTTAGGGACACAATCTAAAATTCAAACGTATTTTTACATCTTTCAATATTTTTTTTATTTGTGATTATTATCATATTAAATTTTAATTCTTTTACATATAAAAATTTACTTTATTTATAATTTTTGATTTTATTAGCTTTTATAAATCATAGTTCTCCCGGTGTCTCTTTGAATTTTATTTTGCCATGTAAGAAAATATTTTATTTTTATTTAGTGTTGATAAATAATTTGAATGTATCCAAAAGATAAATTAGTCAGGGTTACATATAATCTAAAATTCATTTTTAATATAAAATAATACTCTTATATTTTTAATATTCACTAATTATTATTTCTAAATTTTGAATTATTTGTCATTTTTATTTACTTAGTTATCTTTATACTTACTAATTAATTTAATTTTTAATGTATTAATTATTTACTATTTTTATATTTAAAATAAAATTACTTCTAGTTCTATTTAATTAGTTTCTGAAAAATACAATTCTTATTGTGGATAAACTATTGGATGTTATCTATAAAATAAGTACATATATATTGGATAAAATATATTTTTTATTTACTTATAAAAAGTATATAAATATATAATATCGATTAGGTTCTTTTGGATATATACTAATAATTCTTTTTCTTTTTTGTCTAAAAAGTTGTTAAATTCCATTTGGCATAATTGAGCTCATTAAGGTTATCCACATCTGCACATACAATGACACTTAGGTAGAAAGTTTCAATGATTCTGTTTTATTATATAAGATAAGAGTAAAATATATAAACTACACATCACATTAAAAAAAAAAGCAAGTAAGAAAGAAAAAAAATTAATTTATCTGTTAATATAAAAAATTTGGAAACTTGAATAAGTTAGTTATCTTATTAGTTAAGGTCATTTTGGCATCACAAAAAGTCAATGCGTCGATGTCATTAACCGCTATTTGTGACTAAATTAGATTTCTATTTTATATTCGTATAGATAAATGTTGGTTTATATCTATACTAATATGAAAAGAAAAGGCCCTCGCCGCTCACAAACGACGGTTAATGACACTGCTACACTATTTTTTTGTAAAGTAAAAAATGTCCTTCAACCGATAATATAACTATTTATGTAACTTCCAAATTTTACATTAATTGATAAATTAATTTCTTTTCTTTCTTTTGTTTAATGTGATGTCCTGATTTATATTTTTCTCTTATTTATCATAATACAATTTAAAGTGCGAAAGAATATTTATTATATGCATGCAGGGATGGCGTGCCACAACGGCTATTATCTACACTAATATAAAAAGGAAAGGTCTTCCACACTCACAAACGGCGATTAGCGACACCACTGCATCATTTTTTTGTGAAGTCAAAATTGCCCTTCAACCGATATATAAGATAATTAATTTATTCAATTTTTAAACTTTACATTAATTGATAAATTAGTTTTGTTGTGTTTTTTTTAATGTGATGTATTGGTTTATAGATTTTAATCTTATTTCTAATAATATATTTTAAAGCGCGAAAGAATATTTATTATATGCACGTAGGAATGGCGCGCCACAACGGCTAGTACGTTTTAAATCGCGAACGAATATTTATTATATGAACGCAGGGACGGCGTGCCACAACGGCTAGTATATACATATATATATATTCTTATTAATAATATAATTTAAATCATACAATATTATTTTATATGCACGTAGGACCGGCGTGACACGACAATTAGTATATATATGTACATTGAGGACAAAATTAGGCAATATTTGTCAATTTTGTGCAAAAATCGTAGCTAATTTGCACGTGTCCAAATAAATTGGATATTTTTGTCAATATACTGCATTCCAACCGGTGTTTCAATTTTTGGACTTGTCAATTAATTATTTTAGATAGTTTAATCTACTGATAAGGCATTCTATGTGGTCCTTACCTGTTTTTTTATATAGAGTATCAGTATACATGGTCCCTTTTGTCTTGTTGTGAATGTTTTTGCATATATTGTTGGCTATTGTTACGGTTTTCCTTGTATCTAGTGTGCTTAATTTTCCTAATTTTAATTCCAATTGAAAGTGTCCTGACTTGTGTTCTCAGTCTTTAACCCAACTGAGAGGATCTTGAGTTATATTCTCATATTTAACCTTGACTGAGAGGATCCTAACTTATGTTCTCAAGTTTTAACACCAACTGAGAGTGTTCTAACTTATCTTCTTAGTCTTTAATTTCGATTCTAAGGGTCATAACTTGTTGCCTCAATCTTTAATACTGATTGGTAGGGTCTAGATCTAATTTTTCAATTCACATGGGATTTCGTGAGCATATTTCATCTATCGATCATATGAACTTCAACATGTCTTGTTATTGCAAAATAAAATAAAATTTCAACCATATATTTTCAATTTCAAAGAAAATCCGATATAACACGTTTACTTTTAAATTTTAAATTTTTAATCAATTGCACATATTAATCTTTCTAAGCGATCACATGTACTATTATTATCTAATAAGGAATACCATATGTTAGAATATGTGATCAAAAAGCCAATTAAATTAGGCTAATGTAATTTATTTTTGACAATTTCTGGTGTAATGTAATATTATTCGATGAATAAAAGTAAAAGTGTTCATTTGACATTGTTCTTTGTTGTGCTTACTTATTTATGAATGTTATATTAATCTTAACCTCACAACAAAGCCCAAAAACCAAACTGACAATTCGAGTAGTTGGGTTGCGCATAGGTTGGCAGCTATGAAACCAACTTTTGTGGGATGGTTTGAAACATTCCAAGTTGAGGATCTCGAGATAGGACATCGAATGACCTTTAGAGACTTGCGCCAAGTATTGCATTCACTATGTGAGTGGCATGTTTCATCGGCAATAGACATAGGTCATCTATGCAATTTTGGTGGGATAGTTGGCAAGATAGTCGAATAACTGAATTGACTCATGGGAATCGTCATATAGAAGTTTTGGAGGCTTGGTCAGTATGACTGGAACTCTAAGCTCTAATAGTACGAGATTAGTCCTCGAACTTGAGAAACTATGACAGTCACATACATATGATGGTTGTAGCTTAGGTCTTGCAAGCGTGACCGTGTCTTTGATATGGTCATTATAAGCCTTATCCAGTCCAGTCAAAATGTATATTAAGGACGGTGGGTTCCAAGATAGAATCTGCCCCTTGTTAGTATTTGACAACAGTATCTCCTATGTGTTATGAGACTCATTTAAGCTTTTAGAATCTGTGGCCACAGTGACTGATTTAATAGGATGGGTTTCCTATGTCGATTAGTAGAGTAAATGGGGTATCGAGTATTGAGCATAGTTGCCTAATCCAGGATGAGAATCGACGCTCAATTCTATGCCATAGACTAAGGTTGGAGATGGTTTATGGAAGGACGGTACTCGTATGGAACTCGAGAGCCTAAATGTTCACGCCATTTATTCACCTAGTCTCTAGTGCCATGAGCTATTGCTAGACGACCACCCATGGCAACGGACATTTCTGGTCATAGGTTAATCGAAAATAATTAATTAAATTAGATTGAATTAATTTGTGTTGCACACAGGCTCAAGTCTTGCTGAGGGTAAACCTAAGAGTCACACACAAATCACTAGAAAGTGATGAAATTGATTTGGAATTAATTTTGAAAGAAGTGAATCAATTTAATTAGATTAAATTAATTTTTGGAGAGCATAAGTGATTAGATCATTTATATGGGATTAATCCATTGGATGGATCGCCCAAGATTTAGTTAATTAAATTAATTGAATTTTGGGTTTGACCTTTTAAATTAATTAGGTTAATTTAATTGGATTTGGTTTGATTTATAAATTGGAGTTATAAATTAAAAGAGAGTGGGCTTGGTGTTTTAATTGAATTAAAAGACATGGAGGTTTCCTAAATAGGCTTGAAATCCAATTAGATTTAATTAGTAATCTATTGGACCTTGGGTTTGATTTAATTTAATTTAAAATGAGCCCGGTCCACTAAAATCTTCTTCCAACACACACACAACTGTCATCCCAACTCCTCTCTCTCTCTCTCTCTCTCTCTCTCTCTCTCACACACACACACACACACACACACACAACCCAACCGAAATCTCTCTCTCGAAACAACCTTGAGTTCTTCTTGATTCTTGAATCAAAGTAAGAACACAAGAAGATCAAAGACGTTAACTCATAGCGTTCATTTGATCTTTCGTCTCGCAGGATTTGTTATTGCTAGCACAAGGAAGGATCTTACTTTCTAGTGTGGTGTGGATGACATTAGAGATTTCTCCTTTGAAATTTGGTGGTGAACGTCCATTGGTGGACAAGGAATAACGCTAGTTGCCGATGAAAGATAACTACGAAGGTAACATCTAATTACGTTATTGCACCTTTGTTTTCTTTTTTATTCATAAGCCATATGCAAGATCTATATATTTGTGTTGAAATTTGCATATCATACACTGAACGCCCGGGAAAAATCAAGGGTGCCCTTGTTCCGGATTTATTATGCTTGAATGTTTAAATTTCTGATTTTTCACGCTTCTATTGTGTTTTCCGGACCGATCCACTTTCTTTCACCATATAATATATCTCATTTTCTTTGATGCCAAAAGAATACTTTTGTTGGATAGTTCAAATTGCAGCTTCATATCTATCTTCTTGTTGGAAAAAGTGTAACAATCGTTGTAAATGTTTCGAAATATTAATCAGATTTTTATAAGACAGATTTTGAAACCAAAACACAACAAGCACATTGGAACAAAATGATAAACCACAATTAGATATGCTATTTCATGGTAAAATAAAGAGGAGACTCACAACAAGAATTGTAACGTAACAATTCTCGGTCCAAGTAATTCACCAAACTGAATCACAGATAAATCTGCTTGCCTTGAAGAAATTATACGTCCCGTTCTAAATGTGCACACGAGTACTACGCAATTTCTTTCAGGGTAAGACGGTTTTCGTTCTAACGGTATTGCACTAGTACCGTAGAACACCTCAAACAACACTCAGAAGCCTATTGAAGACAAGAGCTCAAAGCTCAAATTTTGGAGGAAGAGGAGCTCCGATTCTAAGTAAAAAATCGAGAAAAAGAGAGTTTGAGAGCTTGGAATTTTTAGGTTGTGTTCTTGAGTTGTGTCCAAATGTGAAGTTTTTACAGCCTTTTATAGGCACCAAAACCAACAGCAATAAAGCTGCCCATCATTGCAACATTAAACATGAAATACAACCTGGCATTATAGGCCATAGATCTCATGAAATCTGGAATTAAAACTGAGTTAAAAACGCATTAAAACCAGGTAAAAATGGGCAGATTTTGTTTCTGAGACTGAGACATTCGCCCTAACGCCCGGGCCGGGACGTGCGGGCGGCGGCGCGCGTGTGGGGCAACCCCATGTTCACTCTAGTCTCCATAACACTTCAAACACAACTTGAACTTTGAAATTAATATAAGGAGTTTAATTTAGTCTTAAACTTTCAAAGTGGGATAAAGGAATATGAGTGTAAAACACTCACCCCCACATACACCTTGTATACACAACAAAGTCCAACCTTTTCCCCATCACATTCCTATGTGGAACAAAAGCAATTTCCCTCATTTTCTCTACATCTAATTTATGGATTAACATGTAATTGAACCCATATTTCAGAAAATTTTGTTGTTACAAATTAACATCAAATATGCTAATTACAACAATGCCCCACAAATCCATAGTTTGAACTCAAACTTCTGTGTCTTGCTTTTAGCACTAGTACCTTTCGATTTGAACCACTTTCTAAGTTATCTAACGTCAGCTATCACCGGGTCAAATGGAACTAAGCCTTGAATTTGAGCCCGTGGTTGTGACAACATCCTGTTCATGAATGCTTTCCGAAATAACCACATTCCTTAGTTGAGGGCAAACAACTGCATTCACTTAGTTGGGCGTCTCCAGGGATGCACTTCTAGTATCTCGTCTAAAAGACTTGACCCCGTTCAGAGTTTAAACTTTTACTATACTTGCAATAACAACACTTCCAAAACTACAGGAGATAGACTCCAGATACAAAGTATCAGTCCATTTTTGGTGCTCTAACTTACCCTACGACTTGTAAATACCACATTGAACCTTCTGTGTGGGATCTCCACTTAGAAGGTTGGGTTGTTATCATAGATATATCACTTATGGGTTTTCAGGCCCATCCTCAATCTGGATTTTTGAACTTGTGACAAATCTAATCATTTCGTCAAGGATCAGCCACATTGTCCTTTGTTCCCACAAAGTCAATACCTATAACTCTATCCGACACTAATGCCCTTATAGACTTAAGTCTAACTTGGATGTGTCTTTTTGTCTTTTGATTTTATTTGCGACTCCAAACCTTTGCTATTGTGGTCTGACTATCACAATATATAACAATAGGTGGACGAGGCTGGCTTACAATGGGAAGTTGTAACATACAACCATTCTGCCTCATTACTAGTCGTATCTAACGCACATAACTCAACTTCAAAAGTAGACCCGGGTTATCAAAGTCTGTTTGGCAGACTTCCAGGAGACTGCGCCCCAACCTAAGGTAAATACATATCCTGAACACTCATTAGTTCTGAAGTTTTTGGCTATCCAGCTAGCATCACTATATCCTTCCAGAACAACAGGGAATCTGTCGTATTGAATGACCTGTTCCCTTAAGGTACCTTAGTACCCTGTCCAAAGCTCCCCAATGGGTTCTGTCTGGACAACTAGTGTATTTAGCTAGCTTCGAGACAGAAAAGTATATATCTGGTCTTGTGCCATTTTCCAGATACTGCAAACTCCCAATAATTTGGGAATTCCTTAGTTGTGCAATACGCCGCTTTCATTTTTGAATAAAGCTACAGAAGTATCATATGGTGTCTTTGCAATTCTACTATTCCGATAGCCAAATTTCTCAATTATCTTCTCAATATAATGTAATTGAGAAATAGCTATCCCATCAGTTGAATGAATCAACTTGATGCCAAGAATCACATTAGCCTCACCCATATCCTTCATTTCAAACTTATTTTTCAAAAACAACTTGGTGACGGTAATGATTTCTAAACATGATTCTATTAAAATAATGTCATCTACATACAGGTATAAAATGATAATTTTTATCTCCTTTAACCTTACAGTATCTGCATTTGTCATTCTCATTTACGGTGAAGCCAAACGCAAGAATAATTTTATCAAATTTTTCATGCCACTGTTTGGGGGCTTGTTTAAGTCCATAGAGAGACTTAGCAAGTTGACAAACTTTGTGCTCGGTACCATGAGCTACAAATCCCCCAGGCTAGTCCATATATATCTCTTCCTCGAGTTCACTATACAAAAAGGCTATTTTCATATCCATCTGGTGAACCGGAAGATTATACACTGAAGCAAGTGCTATAAGCACCCGGACTGTAGTTAATCAAGCTACTGGAGAATAGGTATCGAAATAGTCTATTCCTTCCTTTTGTCTAAAACCCTTAGCCACCAATTTAGCCTTAAACTTATCAATGGTCCCATCAGGTTTCAGTTTCTTCTTAAAGATCCACTTACACCCAATTGTACATCCCGGAGGGAGATTGGCTAGCACCAATGTCCTGTTAGAGACAATGGAGTCCATCTCACTTTTGACAGCTTCCTTCCAATGCTTGACTTCAGAAGAAAGCCACAGCATCTTTGAAGGTTACTGGCTCGTCCTCGATATTGTAAGTGACAAAGTCACTTCTAAAATCCTTCATGACCCTAACTCTTTTACTCCGTCTAGGTCCATCTAACTCTTCATGAGTCGGACTAGTACTACTAGGATTAACCCCCACATTTATCATCTTTTCCACATGTTTAGGAATATAAGTGGAGGCAAGTGAATCATCAAGTGAAACACTTGGAGGTATTCACGTTTTCATGGGAAATACATCTTCTAGGAAAGTAGCATCACGAAATTCGACTATTTTGTTGACCTCAATGCCTAGAATTTTCGATTTAATAACCAGAAATCTCAGTGCATAACTTGTCTCCACATAGCCCAAGAACATAGCATCAACAGTTTTAGGGCCCAATTTCTTTCTCTTGTGTTCAGGGACTAGTACCTTCACTAGGCACCCCACAGTCAAAAGTATTTGAGGCTTGGCTTCGTCCCTTTCTATAATTCGAAAGGAGTACTCGTATTGTGTTTTAGAGGAACTATATTCAGAATATGGCAAGCCGTATTCAAAGCCTCTCCCCACAAATACTTAGGTAACCCAGAGGTTAACAAAAGACTGTTAATCATGTCTTTAAAAGTTCTATTCTTTCGTTCAGCTATTCCATTAGACGAAGGGGTTATATGGAGGAGTCTCTTCGTGAATTATGCCAAAAATTTGACAATATTAACTAAACTTACTCGACTCATATTCTCCTCCTCTATCAGACCTTAACCGTTTAAGTTTTTTACCAGTTTGAGTTTCTGCTTCATTTTTAAACAAAATAAATTTATCTAAGGGTTCATCTTTATTACGCATGAGAAAAACATGACAGTATCTACTGTAATCATCTATAAAGGTAATAAAATATCGTTTATGATCCCTAGTCAGAATCCCATTGAACTCACAAATATCAGACTGAACTAAATCAAGTATTTCCAAACCCCTTTCAACTGATTGATAGGGTTTCCTAACTTGTTTAGCTTCTACACAAATTTGGCATTTGTGACCTCGTTTAATTTCATGACTACATTTTAAATCCAGATTCATCATACGTTTTATTGAACCCAAATTTAAATGACCTAATCTACTATGCCACAGAGAAGTAGATTTGACATTCAAAATAATATAATCAGAAACTGCAATTTTATTGCATTCAACTTGAACTTTAAACACCCATCAGACAAATAACCTTTGCCAATAAAAACACCAAATTGCAAAATTACAACTTTATTAAATTTAAAGGGTAATTCACAACCCTCGCTAACTATTACAGAACCACTTATAATATTTATCCTAACAGTCGGTACATGGTGAACTCTTTTCAAAGACAGAACGCGCCCTGAAGGAAACTTCAAGTCCACGCTTCTTATCACAAGTACTTCAGCTGTACTGGAGTTCCACATACTTACTGTCCTTCCATTGATGGCCTCATAAGACACAAATAGCGATTTATAAACACAGACGTCCACATTTGCTCCAATGTCAATCAACCAATCAAAAGGTTCGTAAATAATGAGTTCGGGTTGTACAGAAACATACCCTTCAGTTTGCTCCTGAGGTGCTAGCACCGCTAGAACCTCCCACAACTATGTTGACAGCTGCCTGCCTAGACTTGGCCTTTTTCTTAGGATAGTCCTTGGCCCAGTGTCCCACCTGCCCACAGTTCCAGTAGGGTTCGATGGTTTTCGAGTGCTGGTTCATATTATTCACTTTCTTTTTCCCAATTATTAAATTTGCCCTTGGCTGATGCTCAACAGGCATATTGTGGGTCTGATTCCTGTGTTCTTTCCTCAATACTAATCGTGATCATAAGATCATCTAGAGATATTCTCCCTTTCTGATGCTTGAGTGTCATTCCAAAACTTTTCCAAGAGTTAGGAAATTTATCCACTATGGCCATGACCAGAAACTTCTCGGGAAACTTCATCTCAACATCAGATAGAGAATGCTCAAGATTGATAATCTTGTGCGTCTGTTTAGTTACAGACCTCATTGACCATCTGATACCTAATGAACTTGGAAACATAATACTTTTCGAGCCCTTGTTCTTCAGTAATATATTTCTTGTCTATTTCATCCCACAACGATTTTGCAGTGTAAGATCGGAACAGTAGACATCAAAGAGCGTATTTGACATTTCTTGACAAAATGGCTCCTCGACCTATTTGATCACTCGGTTCATTGCGCAATCTCAACAGTTTTGGGATTGGTCTCAATTGGTTCAGGCCAAGTCACTTGAATTACCGATAAAAGTCCCTTCATCTTCAGCCATATTTTCATCCGTTGTTGCCAACATTTGAAATACTGGCCCGAAAACTTTTTCAGCATCCCGGACAAGTCGACTTTTGGGGTGATCGGAATAGCGACAGAAATAGCTTCGGCCATTTTAGCAATTAAGAGCAGAAAGTAAAACCACAGATTTCAAAACCTCAAAAATCCGAATTTATAAAATCTTAAAAAAACAACTATTTTGTTTTAACCAAAACCTGATTTTTCAAAACGTATAATTTTCTTCAAGATTGTTGAAAAACAATTTGAACTATAAATCAGATTTTTATAAGACAGATTTTGAAACAAAAAACACAACAAGCATGTTGGGAAAAAATGGTAAACCATAGTTAGATATGTTGCTTCACGGTAAAATAAAGAAGAGACTTACAACGAGAATTGTATCATAACAATTCTCGGTTCAAGCAATTCACCAAACCGAATGACAGATAAATCTGGTTGCCTTGGAGAAATCATACGTCCCGTTCTAAATGTTCACACGAGTACTACACAACTTCTTTTAGGATAAAACGGTTTTCGTTCTAACGGTATTTCATTAGTAACGTAGAACACTTAAAACAATACTTAGAAGCCTATTGAAGAAAAGAGCTCAAAGCTTGAATTTTGGAGGAAGAGGAGCTCGGATTCTAAGGAGAAAACCGAGAAATAGAGAGCTTGAGAGCTTGGAATTTTCAGGTTGTGTTGTTGAGTTGTGTCCAAATGTGAAGTTTTTACAGCCTTTTATAGGCACCAAAACCAACAGCAATAAAGCTGCCCATCATTGCAGGATGAAACATGAAATAAAACCTGGAATTAGAGGCCATAAATCTGATTAAATCTGGAATTAAAACTGAGTTAAAAATGCATTAACACCAGGTAAAAACGGGTAGATTTTTGTTTGAAAAAATTCGGCAGTTTCAGGTTTAAAAACCTGAATTTAACTATGGTTTTGACTGAACAATTTATTCTATTTTATTCCTGATAAAATTCAAATATTTTTACTGCAAAAAAGATATATACTGAAACTGAAACATTCGCCCTAATGCCTGTGCCCGGAGTAGGAGTCGGGCGGCCGGTGGCAGCGCGCGTATTGGGAACCCCATGTTCACTCTAGTCTCCATAATAGTTCAAACACAACTTGAACTTTGAACTTTATATACGGAGTTTAATTTGGTCTTAAACTTTCAATGTGGGATAAAGGAATATGAGTGTAAAACACTCACCCCACATACACCTTATATACATAACAAAGTCCAACCTTTTCCCCATCATATTCCTTTGTGGAACAAAAGCAATTTCCCTCATTTTCTCGACATATAATCTATGGATTAACATGCAATTGAACCCATATCTTAGAACATATTGTTGTTACAAATTAACATCAAATATGCCAATTACAAAAGTTCTCTCATGAGCGGGGGAGAAAATTTTCTACACCGAGGCCAAATAATATGGTGATGCTAGACCACTTGGCATGCATTTGGATTGATAGATTTAGATTTGAGGGAAAGATATGGAGAAGGGAGCTCAAATAACTCTATTTGGAAACAAATTAAAATCCATCAATATTCAACAAAACATAGTTCCAAATTAGAATTGAAGGATTTAAAATCCTTTAAATTTAGAATTATCCAAACAAATTCAAAGAATTTATTATTAAGAATTTAAAATTCATAATTTTAAATCTTTCAATCCAAATGCAACTTCAATGAATTTTCTCCTCTGCTCATGATTGTAAATGCAAAAATCATAATGCCGCAAGGAAATAAAATTCATTGAGATGATAGTGTTTAAGCTAACATCCAATCTGATCACGTTAGTAATGTAAAAACCAACATTTCATAATAATGCTCCAAATAGAAAAGAACAAAGGGTATATTATAGGGTAATTACAGCCACCTCCCCTGAGATTTGGTATAATTACAAATACTTCCTCGTTATTTGAAAAATTACAAAAACACCTCCTGAGGTTTGTAATTTTTAACCAAAGGCCTGAAAGTGACCATTTTGCCCTTGGTTTTTTTTAGTAAAATTATAGAAAAACCAGCCAAGACAAATTGCATTATTGCTTCTCTATGTAAAACACTTAAGAAGCCTCTCCCTGCGCATTGTAATCCAAAAAAAATTTAAGAATTAAATAAAAAATAATTCAGTTCATAAGGGCATTTTGGTTAGTTCACCCATAAAATGGACGGAAATAGGTTATTTGTTAGACGGTTACAAACCTCGGGGGGGGGGGGGGGTATTTGTAATTTTTCGAACAATGAGGGAGTTTTTGTAATTATGCTAAATCTCAGAGGAGGTAGCTGTATTTACCCTAAATTATATCGTGTTCTCCTAAGATTTATCATAATTATAAATATTCCTTGTTGTTTGGGAAATTATTATTATATGATATTAACATCTCTCCAACAACTAGTTCAATTTGTTAGTCTCTGTTAGATTTCCTGTCATTCTTTGGTGAACTGACTAAAATTTCCTTGTAGACCAAGAATTATAATGTTCCCTTTTTTTTAAATTTTTTTGAATTTTTTTATAGACTATGTAGACAATTTTTTAAAAAGTTTTCAAAATTTTCCAATATGATCTCGTTCGGAATGTAAAAACCAACATTTCATAATAATGCTCCAAATAAAAAAGAACAAAGGATAAATTATATCGAGTTCTCCTAAAATTTGACATAAGTATGAAGATTCATTGTTGTTTGAGAAATTATTAATACTTATATGATTTAATGGCTCTCCGATAACTAGTTCAATCGGTTAGTATTTATTAGGTTTCTATCCATTTTGGGAAAAAAAAATTCATCCAGTAAGTTTACCTAATATTAGATTTAGTCCTGTAGTTATGCCCTTTATTTATTTAGTCCAGTAAGTTATAAAATTGATGATATTTAGTCCGATTTAGGGTTTTTAATAAATTCCGACATTTTTCGTCAAAATTTGCCGTGTGTGCACCGAAATTTTCAACTGGACGAGGAATTGATAATGTGGTGGTGACGTGACACACACATGAGCGATTAATTTTTATTTTTTTTTGCTCACGGGATTCGAACTTGAGTCGCTCAAAACAACATGTGTTCCTTTTGCCACTTGAGCTATAACCAATTTACATATTCCTTACTCAACCATCTTCTATAACCTATATATGTGGAAATACTTTAATATAAAACTGATATTAATATTACTAAAAATTTTAGTAAAAATTATACCTAAAACTATCGATATTTAATGATATACTTTATTTTGTAATTCAAGAAGAATATAATTAGTATTGATATTATATAAATATATATTCAAAAAATTATATATTAATTTTAATAAATATATATTCTTGTTAATATTCTAATTATATTATTATTTTTTAATAGCAAAATAAACTATATCATTAAATATCTTTATTTTTAGGTCTAACTTTATTATGATTTTAGTAATATTAATATCAATTTCATATTAAAGTATTTCCAGATATATAGATTATAAAAGATGATTGAATAAAATTTGAATATATTAGTTGTAGCTTAAGTGGCAAAAGTAGAATTTTTGCTTTTGAAAGACCCAAGTTTAAATCCCATGAGCAACAAAAAATTTAATCACTCATGTGTGTGCCACATTGCCACCACATCATCAATTTCTTGCCCAGTTGAAAATTTCGGTGCACATGTGGCAAATTCTGGCTAAAAATATCGAAAAATTTATTAAAAAACCCTAAATTTGACTAAGTATCATTAATTTTGTAACTTACAGGACTAAGTAAATAAAAGGTATAGTTGCAAGACTAAATCTAATATTGGGTAAACTTACCGGATGAAAAAAAATAATTTTCCCATTCATTTTTTGTGGTGAATTGATCAAGATTTTCTTGTAGACCATGAATTACAATTTTACTTATTTTTTAATTTTTCTGAAATTTTTTATTGACTAAGTGGATAATTTTTTAAAAAGTTTTCAAAATTTTCCAATATGATCTCATTAGTAATGTAGAAACCGATATTTCATAATAATGCTCCAAATAGAAAAGAACAATGGGTAAATTATGTTGAGCTCTCCAAAAATTTGACATAATTATAAATATCCCATATTGTTTGAAAAATTATTAATACTTATATGATTTTAACGGGTCTCCAACAACTAGTTCAATCTGTTAGTCACTATTAGGTTTCCATCCATTTTTGTGGTCAACTAACCAAAATGTCTTTATAGACCATGAATTATAATTTTACTTATTTTATAAGTTTTTAAAGATATAATTATGGACTACGTGGACAATTTTTTTAAAAAAAATTCAAAATTTTCCATTCGCCTCATTGTTTTGTTTTTTCTTACAAATTTTTATTTTTTCTTTAAAAAAAAATACAACTAAGGTAAAGTTGGCGATTCCAGGTTCCCATCCAAGAATTATATGTAATTTTTACATCAAACATCAATGAGGGGTATTTGTTTTTATACTAAAGCTCAGGAGAGCTTATTGTAATTTACCTAAGCAAAATCTCAAAGTATACTAAACTACAATAAGTACACGGGATCAAATTATTTTGGCCAATCAACTTTTTTATGTGGCAGAATATATAAAACGCAAAGAGGCTATCCAAATATACAAATACGTGACCCTTACGTGGATGGACTCAACATTTCTACTTTATTATTTGTAAATAGCTATTTTGCTCCCATGCGTTACACGATGACAAATATTTTTTTATAAAATTAGTTTTACTTATAGATATTAAATCAATTCATCTTATGGAAAAATATAATTCTTTGTTTTTTTTTTTTTTTACAAAAACTATTAGATTAAAAGTTCTTCTCTTATCCAACTTACACCAGAAAAGTAAGTTTAAAAAAATGTTGCAAATGCCAATTCGAATTTCACATGATATATAAAAAGGTTTATGCTAAAGTTCTTATAAAAATCCAAAATCTACTAAAATTGTTCCAAAACTACTGGTTTTGATTGATTATTCACTTTATCTCTTCTTCTTTCATTTAATTGAACAAGTATGTTGGTGTATCATATATTTAGTTTTATATTTTGCTACTTAGTTAGTGTATCACTAATTGATATAAATTTAGTCTTATATTTTGTTATCATTTAGTTAGGCTCGGTCTTTATGGTTGAGTTTATTACACACTAACTTCGTTGTTAGTTAATTTAGATACGATGTTATGTGTATATATAGGTGACTTGTATAGCATATACAATACAATAATACATATTCTAGATTCTTACATGGCATTTGAGACTATATTTTCTCTATTCTTAGTACGTCTTGAAATATGTTCATTTCATCGGAGTCTTTTGATTGTTTACATTGTCAACTGGCTAAATACAAACAAATCTCTCTGCAATACTCCTTTTACATTAGTTCATTAAGATATTTAGGTCTTGCCCCTCGTCAACCGCATTTGGTTATTGATATTTTATCTTATTTGTTGATGATTATTCTCGATTCACATGATTATATTTTCTCAAACATAGATATGAAGTGTGCAAAATTTGTATTGCATTTGCTACCATGATTAAAACCCAATTTTCACATACTATAAAGATTCTTCGTATTGATAATGCCATGGAATGTAAAGACTCTATTTTTCTTCAGTTTCTCAATCAACAAGGTACCATTCTCTAGCATTCCTGTCCTCATACTACACAATGAAATGGTCGAGCAGAACAAAAACACGACATATTTTAGATTTTGTTCATGCTCAACTTCTTTCTGTATTGTCTCCTGAAAAATTCTAGGGTGAGGCTGCACTTACTTCTATTTTCATCATTAATCGGCTTCTTACTCCAGTTCTTCAAAATCTCTATCCTTTTGAATGATATGGTTGTTGGTTGTTGGCCCATGTCCCCTTTTAAACCTGTTTGGCCCATCCTAGAAGGCCAGGCCCAAATCCACTTTGGCCCACCTCCACTCAGATCCGACCCGACCCACAAATGTTTAGGGATTATATATGTGTTTTTTGCCCCCTTTCCTTATTTTTCAGACCCTTTCCCCTCTTCTCTCAAAACCCTAGTTCCGCCGCTGCCTTCTCTCTGGCCGATGACATTCCGTCGCCTCGAGTTCTCCCTCCCCATGGTTTTCCCTAACACCTCCGTGTCTCTCCTATCCTCGCCTGAGTCGCCTCTCTCTCCTCTTGGTTATTTATACCATTGGATTCATCATCTGAGATAATACAAGAAATAGATACATCGAACCTTCTTTCTTTCGCCCTCTGTTTTCAGTGATCAGAGCTTGCTTTGTGCTAAGTTTCTTCGTGTCAAGAAGCCTGTGTGGCTTTTGGGTGTGTCCCTAGTAGGTGTGTTCCTAGTACTTTGTATTGTGGTCTGTTGGATCTAAGTGGGCCGTGTTGGCCTGTGTGGTTTAACGGCTTTGTGCAACCGGAGGGCCGCCGGCATTTTGGGTGGCCGGGGCATCTCTCCCATCGGATCAGGGAAACCTGATCCTACTATGTGATTTCTCTCTCTCTCTCTCTCTCTCTCTCTCTCTCTCTCTCTCTCTCAGTTTTTTCTTGCTCTCGGTTACATATTTGTGCTAATCATTTTTCAAAAGCATTCAGATTAGTTAGTATTTGTTATAGGTCTCATTCCTAATATGTTCCCCTTTTGTTCTGTATTTTCTCATCCCACATGTAATAGTAAGTTAGGGGTTATCATTTGGGTCCATCACTGGAGGGTGTGAAAACCCAACAATGGTATCAGAGCCTTCGAGCTCTCGCTGGCCATTGAAGGTTTGGTAAGAGCTTTCTTGATCCTCTGAAATTTTTTATGCTTTTCTGTCTCGTGCTTCTCTCTTGCTGCTGCGTAAAATTTTTTTGGGGTTACTGCAAGTTTTCTGGCTATTTTTTTCTTGAAAGTGTTGCGTATCATATTCTCCTGAACTATCTTCGAATTACAGCCTTTTGAAACTGTTGCTTGGTGCTAATTTGCTAAATATATTAACAAGCTTAGTGCTAAAACTTTTCTTAAAAAAAAATTAGTGCTAAATCTTTCCTTGTGTTTGTGTTCGGTTTTAGTGCATGTTTTGGTGTAATTTTTGCTAAGTGCAGAGTCTGTCTATTGCCTTATCTTATCCTTAGTGAAATTGCTAGTCTTTTTTTTTTTTTTAGTGCTTAGTGCTTCTATTTCTTAGTGCAAATTTCTAATATTGTATATTGCTATATAGGTTTCTTGTTTAGTGCTTAGTGTAATTATTCTATATCATGCATAGTGTTGGTTTGTTGCTTCGTGCGAATTACTACGGCTCAGTGCAAAGTTAAGTACTTAGAGCTATTTTTTCTTGGGGTTGCATATAAACTTCTACAATTACTTAGTGCATCTTTTGCTTAGTGTATTTTTTGCTTAATTGCATTTTTGTTATTTCGATATTCTGATTAGCATACTATTCTTTCACCTGGCCGGGCCCTTGAGGCTGTCGGGTATCTAGTTGAAGGTAGAGAATGTCCGCTTCTGCATCTGTTGTTTTGACTGCATCTGTTGCTATTAAAATCCTGTTGTTATAGTTGTTTATAACCTGCACCCTTTTGATGGCAAATCTGATTTTTTCATTTGGCAACAAAAGATGAGAGGTATTTTGATTCAACAAAGATTTTTCAAAACCATCGATGGAAAATATTCTGAAAATATTTCTAAAGAAAAACAAATTGAAACTGATGAGTATGCCTATCCCTCCATTATCTTGAATTTGTCAGATTCTGTGATTAGGAAAGTAGGTAAGCAAGAAACTGCTATAAATCTGTTAGATAAGTTAGAAGGACTGTATACTGAGAATTCGTTGCCTAGCAAGCTTTTTCTACTTGAGAAATTTTTCCGGTATAAGTTAGACTTGTCTAAAAACATTGATGAGAATCTTGATGAGTTCACAAAACTAGTTCAGGACATTAAGTTGACAGGGGATAAGAATATTGATGATTATTCTCCTATTGTGCTGTTAAATGCTATTCCCGATTCATATGGTGATGTTAAAGCTGCCATTAAGTATGGTAGATACCATATTAATTTAGAAACTATTGTGAACGGATTAAAGAGTAAGGAGATGGACATTAAGGCTAACAAACCTAGTCAAAATCAGCCTGAAGTAAATTTTGTAAAGGGAAGGACTAGGGATTCAGGCTACAAACATAAGAATTATAAGTCTAAAGCTGATGAGAGTGAGGACGATAAAAGGAAAGAAAGAAAGTGTTACAATTGTGGGATTAAAGGGCATTATATTAAAGATTGTAGGAAACCAAGAAAAGACAAAAGGGATTGGAATCAAGATAGTGAAGAAGAAACAAATGCTGTAATTGAAAATAGCCATGGAGACGTCTACTGATGTTACAGCCTTCAGAATGTTTTGTTTTCTATTTTTTCTTCTTTACTAACCCAAAATTTGCTTGTGTGTTCTGTTGTTTTGCAGGTACTTCCCAATGTCTCAGGAGCAATTAGGCGATGATGAATAACCTGATCCGAATAAGGACTAGACCTTTTAAATGGTGCAAGGTAGAGATGTTGGTTGTTGGCCCATGTCCCCTTTTAAAGGCCTAAGCCCCATGCCACCTGTTTGGCCCATCCTGGAAGGCCAGGCCCAAATCCACTTTGGCCCACCTCCACTGGATCCGACTCGACCCACAAATGTTTAGGGATTATATATGTGTTTTTTGCCCCTTTTCGCCTCTTCTCTCAAAACCCTAGTTCCGCCGCTGCCTTCTCTCTGGCCGATGACATTCTGTCGCCTCGGGTTCTCCCTCCCCATGGTTTTCCCTAACACCTCTGTGTCTCCCCTATCCTCGCCTGAGTCGCCTCTCTCTCCTCTTGGTTATTTATACCATCGGATTCATCATTCGAGATAATACAAGAAATAGATACATCGAACCTTCTTTCTCTCGCCCTCTGTTTTCAGTTATCCGAGCTTGCTTTTTGCTAAGTTTCTTCGTGTCGAGAAGCCTGTGTGGCTTTTGGGTGTGTCCCTAGTAGGTGTGTTCCTCGTACTTTGTGTTGTGGTCCGTTGGTCCTAAGTGGGCGGTGTTGGCCTGTGTGGTTTAATGGCTTTGTGCAACCGGAGGGCCGCCAGCATTTTGGGTGGCCGGGGCATCTCTCCCATTGGATGAGAGAAACCTAAGCCTACTCTGTGATTTCTCTCTCTCTCAGTTTTTCTTGCTCTCGGTTACATATTTGTGCTAATCATTGTTCAAAAGTATTCAGATTAGTTAGTATTTGTTATAGGTCTCATTCCTAATATGTTCCCCTTTTGTTCTGTATTTTCTCATCCCGCTTGTAATAGTAAGTTAGGGGTTATCATTTGGGTCCATTACTGGAAGGTGTAAAAAACCAACAATGGTAAGACACCTGATTACTCTAGTCTTAAAGTTTTTGGTTGTGCTTATTTTGTTCTTTTAATTCCAATGAACATGCCAAGCTTGAACCCCATGGTCGTTTGTATTTTTTCTTGGTTATGGAATTGAACATAAAGATTATCGTTGTTGGGATCCTATTTCTCGTAGATTACATATTTCTAAATAAGCTACCTTTTGGGAAAACACTATGTTCTCTACCTTGTCTAAATTTGATTATTCTCTCTCAACCTCCCAACTTTTCTTCACCGACTCTTCTATCTAGTTATTTCCTTCTTTTAATACATATTCTCATACTTAGCTCCCTATATCTACTCTCACATCTTCACATAACACTATAGAATCTGATTCAATTGATAATCACGTTCTGACTCTTTGTCCCTCCAATCAGGTAAGACAAACTCCTCACCACCTTAAATATTATCATTGTTTTTCCGCTATTGTTTCCTTACATGAACCCCACTCTTATCGTGAGGCTAGTATTGACCCTCACTGGCAGCAAGCAATATCTAAAGAGCTTCACGCCTTAGAACTAACTCACACTTGGGACTTACTTGATCTTCCTTCCGGTAAGACTCCTATCGGATGCAAGTAAGTCTATAAGGTTCAAACTCATTCTGATGGTTCTGTTGATAGGTATAAAGCTCGCTTTGTTGCAAAAGGCTACAGTCAAAAGTGCCCTATTGACTATGAAGAAACATTTGCTCATGTTGCTAGTAGCATCTCTTCGGAGTTTGTTGGTAATGCAATAAAAAATGGTCTATTTTTCAAATGGATGTTAAAAATGTGTTTCTTCATGAGGATCTTGCTGAAGAAGTTTATATTATCCCTCCACGATATTCTCATCCTTCTCAGAATGTTTCTCTCGTTCATCGTACTCTATACGGTCTTAAGCAAGCTCTTTGTGCCTGGTTTGCAAAATTTAGTTCTACTATTGCATAATTTGGCTTTACTTCAAGTTCTCATGATTCGGCTTTATTTATCCGTCAGACTAACAAAGGTGTTATTCTTCTCTTACTTTATGTGGATGATATAATCATTACAGGTGATGATTACAGGTATTTCTGACTTGCAACAATATCTTAGTGGACATTTTGAGATGAAAATTTTGGATCACTTAGCTATTTTCTTGGTCTTGAAGTTTCTTTTAGGTCTTATGGCTATTATCTGTCTCAAGTTAAATTTGCTTCTGATTTGCTACCTAGATCTGGCATTACTAATTCCACAATTACTCCTACACCTTTGGATTTCAACGTTAACTCCTTCCGATGGCAGACCTCTTTCTGATCCTACTTTGTATAGAGAATTTGTTGGCAACCTGGTTTATCTTACCATGACTCGTCCTGATATTGCCTATGTTGTTCACATAGTTAGCCAGTTTATGGCTGCTCCTCGAACAACTCACTTTACTGTTGTTTTATGTATTCTTCGATATGTCAAAGGCACTCTTTTCCATGGACTTCATGTTTCTTGTCGTTCATCCTTGGTCTTGTTTGGATATTCTAATGTTGATTGGGTTGGTGAACCTACTGATCGACGTTCCACAATCGATTAGTGTTTCTTCTTGGGAGACTCCCTTACTTCATGGCGGAGTAAAAGCAAACGGTTGTATCTCACTCTAGTATAGAGCCTGAACATTAAACACTTGCAGATGCGACTTCTGAATTGCTTTGGCTCCACTGGTTACTTGAGGATATAGGGATTCAACACTCCTTGCTACTATTTTGTATTGTGACAATCAAAGTGCCCTGCAAATTGCTCATAATAATGTTTTTCATGAACGAACAAAACACATCTCGAACTATCATTTTTTTAGTCAACATCTTCAATGTGGCATTAGGACTTCTTGTTGTCTCTTCTACGGGCCAAACAACTAACATTTTTGTTCACATAAATTTCATGTCTGCAAAGATAAATACGAGACAAGAAATAATATGGACCAAATAAGATCTAGGAATTGCAATCTCCTTTTGATTTGTGGAAGGCTATTGCGTGCTATCTTGAAATATTGTATCAAGGCCTTGTGGTTGCAAAGCTTCCTTGTGACAGAAAGCTTTTGGACTTACTCTTGCTATGGATTTGCTATAATATTGCATGTACAATTTGAGCTCACTTCTATTGGGCTTTAACACCTGGACTTTGGCATGAATTAATCTCCTGATGGATTGTATTTAAACATGTATATGTCCCAACTTAGTCAATCCAAAATAAAAAATAAATAAATATATATTTATTTTGGATTGACCCATAAAAATATATAAGAAACAAATTTGGTATGACTAATGAATTTAATTGTCTTGAAAATATGAAAAGCCCAAATTTATTATGCACTTTTATGTTGGAACACTATTATTAGCCAATTTATTTGGGTTTTAATTGGTAATTAGCCGATGGGTTCCAAAATAGCCGATTTATTTGGATTTTAATTGGTAATTATTCTAAAATATTTTGATGTCATCTGATGCCCCCACTTCAAGGCTCGCGAACAACATGCCGAATGTTGTCGAAGACGTGACTTGAAGTTTTTGATTTTCTCATTCATTTCATGGGCTTGTAGATATTTCCTTTGCCGTATGGGGACTGCTTTCTTTCTCCCAACATCTTTTGGCTTCGCCACATTTTTTCACTCTCTTTTTTTTTTTGGTGGGCCCATAAAAAGGCCACTCTACCCTTTTCTTTGTTCTTTCAACTTTGTGTTTCTTCAAGAAAGGCAAAAAAAAGGCCTTCCTTTCGATCTTCCGCACTGGCGGCCGAGTGCACTTCTTCACCATACAAACTTCTCATTTCTTCTTCTTCTTACTTTTTTCGTTATTTATTTTCAAGGGGGTCCACAAGAACCAAGCTCATGTACATTGCTCTGCACCGGATTATTGCCCTTGAATTTGCAATCAATCGTGGACTATTTGGCAACACAAGAAACCAACCTTTTTTTTTTCTTTTTTGTCAAGGCCTTGTGCATGCAATAATACCAATACCTATGGAAATTACTAATTAAACTTCCATTCTTAAAAATCCTTTCTTATTCAAGCTTTTGAAAAAATATAGGAATTTTCCAACTATCTTTTATGAAGAACCGTTATAAATAGATGATTTGGCTATTAATTTTCATCAAGCAAACGAGCTTACAACATTTTTTTGCGATCCCCATATCTTCCTTGACGTAATTGGTTGGTGTTTGTGTTGTTTTTATCTTGAATTGGTGAGTACATCATTGCAATTTCTTGCACAAGCATCGAGAATGATCACCCGCCACGTATTTGTGATTTGTCTGTGGGAGTTGTTCTTTGTTTTTTTGCTCATGCAACATGTTCTTATGCACATGCACATGTTATGCATGATCTTGACTTCTAATTTGTTTGCATGTTTTGTTTAATTTATAGAGATGACTTCGAGGATCTCACCGAGCCGTTCCCAAGCATCATCATCTGAAACAACAAGGACAATCACAAGGTGAAAGGCACTACCCTATGCATTCATGAGCTGCCCAACGTCACCCATCTGTCCAAGTCTTGGTCTTAATAACATGTATTTATTTAAAAAGATGAAACCCAACCCCCTCCCTCGCCACATCCCTTGCCCCTGTGTCTTCCATAGGACTAAAACATAATTGAGGGACTAATTGATATAAATTTAATTATAAATTAAGAGTTGGAAAACACCAAGGGGCCTCCCGTCTGGGCTCTCCATGTGGTCCTTCCTTCTTCTCCACCAATTACAAAAAAGGAAACCTCACTCCTAGTCTACTCTCATTACATATTAAAATTAGAAACCCCAGCGAAAACCCGGGGGGAGTACATAAGGAGGGAGGTAGAATGCCTTATTATTCCAAGGCAACTAGAAAGAGAGAAGGAGAAAGCAGTAACAGAGGCACACAGGCCCAACAGAAAATAAACCATACATCCGGTCTTAGGGCTCGCGGTCATCCATTTCCATCCAACACACATAATCACATGATCCAATCACATAATTACATAATACCAACAACATATGATTTCCAATCATAAATATCCATAATAATTAATGAATATGTGCACAACGTGTGAAAAATAAAACACAAATATTGGCAATAATGTTTTCTTGTTTTAGGAAAACCTTTCCTCATTATTTTAAGTAAAATAACCCCGGGATTCCGAATCCAATTTATTTTACTCCTAAAATAATGTCTTTAGAAAAATAGGCATAATTGAACCAAAAACGATTTTTCAGAATTAATTCAAAATTAAAACTGAAAATAATTAAAAATAAAAAGAAAAATACGGCTAGGGTTTTTGAAACCCTAGCAGTAGCAGCTGCCGCCGCCGCCGCGCCGGCGGCGGCCCGCCGGCACGCGCGCAGGCACTGCCTGGCCGGGCGCGCGCGTGCAGGCCCCTTGCCTGCGTGCGCGCGTGCCTGGCCGGCAGGCCGCCGCGCACGCAGGCTCCCCTGCCTTGCGCGCGCGCTGGCCTGCTGGCTGCCGGCCGTGCCGTGCGCAGTGCGCGCGCAGACGCGTACTGGGCACGCCTGCCGGGCGCGCGCGCGCAATATGATATGTGATTGTGGAATTGAATTAAAGATGAAGTTAATGATGTTAATATTGTGAATTGAGATAAAGAGATGACTTACCTAATCGGGAGACATACTGCAATAGCTTATAATGATATGATTAATGACAAATTGTATGTTGTCATTAATCAATGGAGATTACATGATATGAGATATGTGCTATGTGATACTATTGATGATGTGACATTTCATATGAACTATGTGCTTTGTGATGAGATATCATACGAGCTGTATGTTGTGTGATATTAGGAAAAAAAGAATGAGACATTATAATTGAGGTGATGATAAACGACAAAAACCATTGAGTGATACACTTCAACTTGGGTAAGCAGGACCCTAAGAAAATAAACTATAACGTCGGATATTATATTGTGGATTGATATATCACTGTTGGTATGTGTTACTTCTTACATATATTTGAAAGAAAAATCCGGTGGATCGTCCCGGGAATTGCGCGAATGCGGAAGCGCGGTAAAAAACAAACATATTAAAATTTACAAATAAAAGGCATGCTTTTAATTTAAAGAACACGCTCAAGGGGTGTGCCCTTGAGGTTCCCGGGCGTTCGGTGTATCTCATGATCATAAAACAATTAAATAAATCATGGAGGCCATAGAGTTGAAAAAATAAAGAGGGACGAAAATCTTAAACGAGACCTACCCGTTGTCGTTTTCGTCTTCAACTGCTACTCGCGTTGTTCCCCGTTTTGCACCAAGACCTCGTTCTTGAGATCCTCCAAATCGTGACACACGATCCACCCACGTATCTTGCACGTCGTGCTAGCAACGAACAAGTATTATTTTTGGAGTGGACGAATCAATAACTCGTTATCAATTAACGGTATTGGTTCGTCTAAGTTCTTGATATTCCAAGAACAAAAAGAACTAAGGGAAAATATTTTCTTGCTAGAGAAAGAGAGAGGGGCGGACGAGAGGTAGGAGAGGGGAGAGTGTGTGTTGTGTGTGTTTTTTCAAGAATCATCCATCTCTCAAATGTTGGAAGCTAGAGGTTTATATAGAGGAAGAGTTTAATCCTCTTTAAACTCAAACTCTAAGTAACCTAATTTGACTAGGATTTTGACCTAGTCAAAGTCCTAATCAAACTAGTGTTTGACCTAGTCAAACGAATCCTAGCCTTCCATCTCCCCTTTCCATCTCAACCGTTGATTTTAATTTAATGGAATATTTAAATCCTATTAAATATTCCAAAAGGCTAAAAGAATAAATATAATATAATAAATAAATATTATAATTTATTCTAAGCCCATTAAATCAACCCTTTTTAATAAATCCTATTTATTAATTTAATTCCCTTTATCAAATAGAAGGAATTAATTTCTCCAAGAAAATATAGGACCCGATTAAATCTAATTTAATCATTCCTTTACTCCAATATTTAATTCTAAATTAAATACTAAGTGTGTGTGGATAGTGTGTGACTCTTTAGGTTCACCATTCAGCTAGACTTGGTCGGATTCCTAGAATCCGTCCGTTACCATGGGTGGCCATCTAGCAACGATCCATGGCACTAGAGACTAGGTGAAATATTCGGGGATGAACATTTAGGCTCTAACGGTACACTTGTCCTTCTGTCTTCGGTCTCATCACTTAGGGTCTAGGGCACGGAAAATGCAGGTACCCATTTTGGACCTAAGTGTCGGTCTGTCCTCACTAAACGCCGCAAGGGAAACCTTTTTCCCTTCTGTTCAGTCACTGTGGCCACAGATTTCAGGGACAAGAGACAGAGCATATATGAGACTCAACTGTCAACACCTTTTGACAGGAGACAGATCCTTTCTTGGAAACTACTGTCACTTTGTGCACCCGAGCTGCACTAGACATGGCTTATGACTACTCAAGAGTATTATGGCAATCTCTCACCATATCTAAGATACAGACCTGACGCACAGGTAAACTCAGCAGTTCCTCAAGTCAAAGGACTTGGCCTGTACCGTTGGAACCGGGAATACGCGTCATACCTTGCTGACCATACTCAAGGTCCTCCGTAAGACGGTTCCCGCGAGTCACCTCAGTCAGCTGCTTCCTAGCACGCTGACCCACTAACACTGCTTAGACGACCTTCGTCACCCGTCGATGAAATATGACAGCAGATGCTTAGTGCAAGTCTCAAAGGGAATCCCGGTACCCATTTTCGGGATTCCTTGACTTGGAGATTTCCGGACTGATTCGGTAAGACTGATTTCATGGACATACCTCCAAGCGTAGTCCCAGTCCCCGAAATCGTTTCTCAGTCCGTAGGCTTTGTTTGCGTAGTGAACAGAAACGTAAATGCAGATAAGTGAACGTAAACAAAGTATTGCCATATGAATTTTCACTTTTTTATTCATAAATATTTTTATCAAATACCAAAGAATTGTCTAGACATAGGTTACATATTCCTGCCAAAAATTGGCTTACATGGTCATCTATTCTAACAATCTCCCACTTGACCTTTAAATCCAATTGCTCATATGCTTAATCCCCATCTTCTCAAGATGTTGCGTATGAGCGCTCTGCGACATAGGCTTTGTCAACGGGTCTGCTGTGTTGTCTGCCGAGTTGACTCAGTCCATCCGGACGTCACCTCTTCCTACCATTTCTCTAAGAAGATGGTAGCGTCTAAGAATGTGTTTGGAACGGTGATGAGATCTCGGTTCCTTTGCTTGCGCTATAGCGCCGTTGTTATCACAGAAGATGACAACGGGCTCGGCGATGCTAGGCACCACACCCAACTCTTGGATGTAGTTTCTCATCCAAAACCGCTTCCTTAGCAGCTTCTGAAGCTGCTATGTATTCAGCCTCTGTGGTGGAGTCAGCAATGGTTGCTTGCTTGGAACTTTTCCAAGCTACTACTCCTCCATTGAGTTTGAATACGTACCCCGATTGAGACTTGGCATCATCGTCATCAGACTGGAAGCTAGCGTCGCTAAAGCCTTCCAGAATTAGTTCTCCATTGCCATAGACTAGGAACATTTCCTTAGTCCTTCTTAGGTACTTAAGGATGCCCTTAACAGTATTCCAATGTACCTCTCCTGCGCAGGACTGATATCTGCTTGTTACGCTCAAAGCGTATGCAATGTCAGGCCTAGTGCAGTGGACCGCATATTGTATGCTACCTACGGCGGAGGCATAGGGGATGACCTTCATCCTTTCAAGTTCCTCATCAGTCTGTGGGGACTGTTTCTTGGATAACTTGATCCCATGCCTCATTGGAAGGAATCCTCGTTTGGAGTTGTCCATTCGATATCTCTTTAGGACTTTCTCCATATACGAGTTTTGGGTGAGTCCTAACATCCTTTTAGATCTGTCCCTGACAATCTGGATGCCTAGGATGTAGGAGGCTTCACCCAAGTCCTTCATGGAAAACTGGGTTGACAACCATGCTTTTGTGTTTCCTAACATTCTGACGTCATTACCAATGAGCAGAATGTCATCCACATAAAGCACTAGGAACACTATTGAGCTCCCACTGACCTTCTTGTATACACAAGGGTCGGATTCGTTTTTGATGAAGTCATAACCCCGTATTACTTCATCAAATCGAATGTTCCAACTTCGGGAGGCTTGTTTGAGGCCATAGATGGACTTCTGGAGGCGACAAACTTTCTGTTCTTCTCCAGTGACCGTGAAACCCTGCGGCTGATCCATATAGATCTCTTCTTCAACGAAACCGTTGAGGAAGGCCGTTTTCACGTCCATCTGCCATATCTCATAGTCATACCATGCTGCTATGGCGAGCAGAATCCGAATGGATTTAGCCATGGCTACTGGCGAGTAGGTATCCTCAAAATCGACCCCGGGTCGTTGAGTGTATCCCTTAGCTACAAGCCTAGCCTTAAAGGTTGTGACTTCTCCATCAACGCCAAGTTTGCGCTTGTAGACCCACTTACAGCCCACTGGCTTAACACCTTTCGGTGGATCTACAAGACTCCAAACTTGGTTCTCGCTCATGGAGTCCATTTCGGCTTTCATGGCCTCAAGCCATTTCCCGGAGTCGATGTCAGACATCGCTTCTCCATAAGTCTTAGGATCGTTATTCAAAAGATCGGTCGCATAGGTAGAAAGCCATATCTCATTGGAGGTCTGGACTCTCTAGTGGACCTACGGAGAACGGGAACGTCAGTGGTGACTGTGGGCGCTGACTGTATCGGAGCCGGTGGTTCAGGAACCGGGGCTGGCTGTTCCTGAGGCTGTCCTTCATGCCTAGCATGTTGGACTTCTCGAGGTTGGTCAGCCCTTCGGCTGTCTATCCTGAATCCTCTAAGTGAGGGTTCCGCGGCTTCTTCTGATGGCTGGATTCCATCACTTGATTCCTCAAGGATCAGCTCATCAGGTTGGATATCCTCCGGGAAGCCTTGCTCCAAGAATACTGCATTTCTTGAAACAAACACCTTTTGTTCCAAGGGGTCATAAAAGTAATAACCCGCAGTTTCTTTAGGGTATCCAACGAACCTGCATAAGCTAGACCTAGATTCTAACTTATCTCCCACTAACCTCTTGACGTATGCGGGGGTACCCCACACTTTCAAGTAGTTGTAGGATGCAGGCTTGCCGTGCCATATCTCATATGGCGTTTGGGTCAATGTGCTAGTAGGCGCCAAATTCAATAATTTGGCCGCCGTTTCTAGTGCATAGCCCCAAAACGATAAGGGCAATTTGGTAGAACTCATCATGGACCGAACCATGTCCAACAGGGTTCGATTCCTCCTTTCAGAGACACCATTTAACTGCGGTGTTCCTGGAGGTGTCCATTCTGATATTATACCATGTTCTTTTAGATAATCTAGGAACTCCGTACTAAGGTATTCACCGCCTCGGTCCGACCGAAGGATTTTAATTTTGCAGTTGGTTTGGTTCTCCACTTCAAGTCTGAATTCTTTAAACCTCTCAAGAGCTTCAGACTTGTACCTCATCAGGTAAACATAACCATACCGTGAATGATCATCGGTGAAGGTTATGAAGTAGGAGAACCCACCTCGGGCCTGCATCCTTAGTGGTCCACATACGTCTGTATGGACCAAGTCCAACAGACCTGTGGCAAGTCTGCTTTGTCCTACAAAGGGCCTCTTGGTCATTTTCCCTCTTAGACAGGACTCACAAGTTGGTAGATCGCTCAAGTCCCCAACCTCTAGGTTCTTTGAGTCTACCAACCTTTTCATCCTATCTTGGGATATGTGACCTAGCCTAGCGTGCCACAGACGTGCGTTCCCGTTATTATCTAATTTGTGTTGTGCATTAAGGACGAAATTCGTTTGTTGCAAGATATAGAGTCCATTATGTAATGTACCAAGTAGATGAGCAATTCCACACCTCATCAAATAAAAGCAATTTTTATTGATTCTAAACTCATAACCTACTATTGTCCAACAATGGAATGGAAATGATGTTTTTAATCATACTGGGTACAAAATAAACTTGTTCTAAATCTATGCTAATATTATCACTAATCACTAGAGTGGCGGATCCTACTGCTTCTGCTGAGATGGCCTTGCCATTCCCAAGCTTCAGGATCATGTCCCCGCTACCCAATTTTCTGCTTCTTTTCAACACCTGCAAGTCATTGCAAATGTGAGCTCCACAGCCGGTATCTAATACCCAAGAGGCAGAACTAGTGACCATATTAACCTCAATCACATATATACCTTGGTTCGAGAAGAGTTTGGGGCACTCTCTCTTCCAATGCCCTTTCTCACGGCAGTTGATACATATGTCATATGCCTTTGACTGTTGCTTGGAGACAACCTTTCCCTTTCCTTTGCCTTTCCCCTCTTTGGCAATGGGAACACTCTTAGTGTTCGTAGCTGCTTTGACGACTTTTCCCTTCCCTTTCTTCTTCTCCCAACGTCCGACACCCTTGCCTTTCGTATTAGAAGTCGAAGCACCTCCAAACAATACCGAAGGCGTGGACTTCTTAGTCGTTGCCTCGTATTGCACCAACATATTGATCAACTCATGAATGCCCTTCTCAAGTGCGTTCATGTTGTAGTTGACGATAAATTGGTCAAAGGAGGGTGGGAGTGACTGAAGGATCACATCTATGTACGTTTCATTATCGAGACCTGCCTTTAGGTCCTCGAGCTTTTCCACCAGGGTAAGCATTTTAACCCCGTGCTCTTGTACAGAGGATCCTTCTGTCATTTTAGTTCCAAAGAACGCCTTGGTCGCGATATACCTAGTATGCCGGTCCGGGACTGCATAGCAATCCTTTAGGCGAGCCATAATGGAAGGGACATCGTCTAGCCTTTCATACTGCTTCTGAATCTCATTGGTCATCGAAGCAAGTATGATGCTATGGACCTTCCGGTTATCCTTATGCCAAGTCTCGAACGTCTCACGTTCTTCTGGCGTGGATCCTTCCGGTAAGGTCCTAGGGAGAGGCTCGTCCATGACGTAGCCTTGGTTCTCGTAATCTAGGACTATCCTGAGATTGCGCAACCAGTCATTGTAGTTTGTTCCATTGAATTTGTTTGTCTCAAGAATGGTGGAAAGTGGGTTCTTAGACATTTTAAAATCTACATTTTAGAAAACAGCGCGCGATCAGCAAAAAATAAAAGACGGTGGTTTGATAAAATAATTAAATGCATGGACTTTAGTCATTTAATCTTCCCACTATTTATACGAAAACACGGTACTCTCAAACGTGATTTTCGGGACATCCTTTCCAAGTGGGCTTGGGATCCACAACGATTTTTTCCATACCCCGCTTTTACGATTCGCATGGAAAAAATCCTGTGGGAGGTATTCCATACCATTCTCGTACCACGAGATTCCCAAGATTATTGCCTCACCCTTTCACATGATCCCGAGGACTCCAAGCGAATCATGTTAATTGGGCGTTAGACCCAACCCAATCGACCGAGCCACGGACCCACTGGTACCCCCACGACTCGTGAGACAGGTAGCAGCAGTCCGCTTTTCGTTCATGACATAATGCAGCTTCCTTTAAGTACAATAACGTGCCACGACTCATGAGACCACGCTATTGACCTAAAGCAGCTTCCTCACTATGCCATGGATTGGAAGGCATGGACAAACTCCTAGAGTTCATGTCCACTTTGTCTAGGGTCTAATATTTTGACATTGGTCCAACCAATGTGAGAGTAAGTAATGACCGAGATCTCAAATAAATATCTACACATACATCCATAATGCGTAAATAAACCATTCATAGCAGTTATATGATAAATAAACAATCCATTCATCCATCATCATAACCATGCAAAATTAAAGCCTAGCACGCCCCTGTTGGATGATCACGAGCCCGTATCCTATGCGATCCACTGAGCCCGCAGTGGATCTATGGTCAATCTAGGGTTGGTCCTATACTATTACATTAATAGTAACCCAATCATCATGCTGATGGGCCTTGGTCTCTTTTCCTCTTTCTTCACTTCATGGAAAACACCAAGGGGCCTCCCGTCTGGGCTCTCCATGTGGTCCTTCCTTCTTCTCTACCAATTACAAAAAAGGAAACCTCACTCCTAGTCTACTCTCATTACATATTAAAATTAGAAACCCCAGCGAAAACCCGGGGGGAGTACATAAGGAGGGAGGTAGAAACCCTTATTATTCCAAGGCAACTAGAAAGAGAGAAGGAGAAAGCAGTAACAGAGGCACACAGGCCTAACAGAAAATAAACCATACATCCGGTCTTAGGGCTCGCGATCATCCATTTCCATCCAACACACATAATCACATGATCCAATCACATAATTACATAATACCAACAACATATGATTTCCAATCATAAATATCCATAATAATTAATGAATATGTGCACAACGTGTGAAAAATAAAACACAAATATTGGAAATAATGTTTTCTTGTTTTATGAAAACCTTTCCTCATTATTTTAAGTAAAATAACCCCGGGATTCCGAATCCAATTTATTTTACTCCTAAAATAATGTCTTTAGAAAAATAGGCATAATTGAACCAAAAACGATTTTTCAGAATTAATTCAAAATTAAAATTGAAAATAATTAAAAAATAAAAGAAAAATACGGCTAGGGTTTTGAAACCCTAGCAGCAGCAGCTGCCGCCGCCGCCGCCGGCACGCGCGCAGGCACTGCCTGGCCGGGCGCGCGCGTGCAGGCCCCTTGCCTGCGTGCGCGCGTGCCTGGCCGGCAGGCTGCCGCGCGCGCAGGCTCCCCTGCCTTGCGCGCGCGCTGGCCTGCTGGCTGCCGGCCGTGCCGTGCGCAGTGCGCGCGCAGACGCGTACTGGGCACGCCTGCCGGGCGCGCGCGCAATATGATATGTGATTGTGGAATTGAATTAAAGATGAAGTTAATGATGTTAATATTGTGAATTGAGATAAAGAGATGACTTACCTAATCGGGAGACATACTGCAATAGCTTATAATGATATGATTAATGACAAATTGTATGTTGTCATTAATCAATGGAGATTACATGATATGAGATATGTGCTATGTGATACTATTGATGATGTGACATTTCATATGAACTATGTGCTTTGTGATGAGATATCATACGAGCTGTATGTTGTGTGATATTAGGAAAAAAAGAATGAGACATTATAATTGAGGTGATGATAAACGACAAAAACCATTGAGTGATACACTTCAACTTGGGTAAGCAGGACCCTAAGAAAATAAACTATAACGTCGGATATTATATTGTGGATTGATATATCACTGTTGGTATGTGTTACTTCTTACATATATTTGAAAGAAAAATCCGGTGGATCGTCCCGGGAATTGCGCGAATGCGGAAGCGCGGTAAAAACAAACATATTAAAATTTACAAATAAAAGGCATGCTTTTAATTTAAAGAACACGCTCAAGGGGTGTGCCCTTGAGGTTCCCGGGCGTTCGGTGTATCTCATGATCATAAAACAATTAAATAAATCATGGAGGCCATAGAGTTGAAAAAATAAAGAGGGACGAAAATCTTAAACGAGACCTACCCGTTGTCGTTTTCGTCTTCAACTGCTACTCGCGTTGTTCCCCGTTTTGCACCAAGACCTCGTTCTTGAGATCCTCCAAATCGTGACACACGATCCACCCACGTATCTTGCACGTCGTGCTAGCAACGAACAAGTATTATTTTTGGAATGGACGAATCAATAACTCGTTATCAATTAACGGTATTGGTTCGTCTAAGTTCTTGATGTTCCAAGAACAAAAAGAACTAAGGGAAAATATTTTCTTGCTAGAGAAAGAGAGAGGGGCGGACGAGAGGTAGGAGAGGGGAGAGTGTGTGTTGTGTGTGTTTTTCAAGAATCATCCATCTCTCAAATGTTGGAAGCTAGAGGTTTATATAGAGGAAGAGTTTAATCCTCTTTAAACTCGAACTCTAAGTAACCTAATTTGACTAGGATTTTGACCTAGTCAAAGTCCTAGTCAAACTAGTGTTTGACCTAGTCAAACGAATCCTAGCCTTCCATCTCCCCTTTCCATCTCAACCGTTGATTTTAATTTAATGGAATATTTAAATCCTATTAAATATTCCAAAAGGCTAAAAGAATAAATATAATATAATAAATAAATATTATAATTTATTCTAAGCCCATTAAATCAACCCTTTTTAATAAATCCTATTTATTAATTTAATTCCCTTTATCAAATAGAAGGAATTAATTTCTCCAAGAAAATATAGGACCCGATTAAATCTAATTTAATCATTCCTTTACTCCAATATTTAATTCTAAATTAAATACTAAGTGTGTGTGGATAGTGTGTGACTCTTTAGGTTCACCATTCAGCTAGACTTGGTCGGATTCCTAGAATCCGTCCGTTACCATGGGTGGCCATCTAGCAACGATCCATGGCACTAGAGACTAGGTGAAATATTCGGGGATGAACATTTAGGCTCTAACGGTACACTTGTCCTTCTGTCTTCGGTCTCATCACTTAGGGTCTAGGGCACGGAAAATGCAGGTACCCATTTTGGACCTAAGTGTCGGTCTGTCCTCACTAAACGCCGCAAGGGAAACCTTTTTCCCTTCTGTTCAGTCACTGTGGCCACAGATTTCAGGGACAAGAGACAGAGCATATATGAGACTCAACTGTCAACACCTTTTGACAGGAGACAGATCCTTTCTTGGAAACTACTGTCACTTTGTGCACCCGAGCTGCACTAGACATGGCTTATGACTACTCAAGAGTATTTTGGCAATCTCTCACCATATCTAAGATACAGACCTGATGCACAGGTAAACTCAGCAGTTCCTCAAGTCAAAGGACTTGGCCTGTACCGTTGGAACCGGGAATACGCGTCATACCTTGCTGACCATACTCAAGGTCCTCCGTAAGACGGTTCCCGCGAGTCACCTCAGTCAGCTGCTTCCTAGCACGCTGACCCACTAACACTGCTTAGACGACCTTCGTCACCCGTCGATGAAATACGACAGCAGATGCTTAGTGCAAGTCTCAAAGGGAATCCCGGTACCCATTTTCGGGATTCCTTGACTTGGAGATTTCCGGACTGATTCGGTAAGACTGATTTCATGGACCTACCTCCAAGCGTAGTCCCAGTCCCCGAAATCGTTTCTCAGTCCGTGGGCTTTGTTTGCGTAGTGAACAGAAACGTAAATGCAGATAAGTGAACGTAAACAAAGTATTGCCATATGAATTTTCACTTCTTTATTCATAAATATTTTTATCAAATACCAAAGAATTGTCTAGACATAGGTTACATATTCTTGCCAAAAATTGGCTTACATGGTCACCTATTCTAACAATATTGTGATTGCATGACGAATATCTATTGGTTGGTGTCGTTGCATCAAAGTCGATTCATTGTGAATGTGTGTATATGTATATAAGCTGATTAGCTATATTTATTGTGTAGTCAACTCACTCATTGCCAAACATTTTCAAAAGATAGGTCACCGTGACTAGCCAAATTAGATTTTGAGTCGTGCCATCAATCTTATTAGGTGGATCAATCGTGACATTTGAAGTCGACAGTTCTAGCTATGTGGTTATTAAACATGCTGGTCTTTTGTTGGGTTTGCATTTCAAATTTTATAAACGCTTGAGACTTCACTATTTCTCTTTTTGGGTTGTGTACATACGTATGTCAATGAAATAGTAAATATAAACTTGTGACGACATCTGTCGTTACTTAAGACGTATATATTATATTATATTGATAAAAATAGGATTTTGCTTATTAGTTTTAAATGAAATCTCTTATAAGACATATTATAATTAAGAAAGGTGTATAGTAATTAGTGGTACTAAAACATTGTGTCGTATGGGGTGCTACATGGGTGGTTTAGAGCGGGTCTACATTTCTGGATTAGCTATGGTACGTGCTTAATGATTGAATTGTTTAATGTAGGATGACTTCTCATGGTGCATGTGTTGATCCGGTAGCTAGTAGGGAAGAGTTTATGGGGTCCGCAGAGGGTCGGTTGCACCTGCAAGTGCAATTGGGGTAGGTCAAGAGGGTGTTGGTGTTGATGCTCCAATTCCTCCTAGTGGGGCACCTACGGTAGGTTTACCACCAGAGTTTGCACAGATTCTCCAGATGGTCTTTCAGGCCCAACCGCAAGCCCAAGTATAGTTTCTTGCACAGACACATGTACCAGCATCAGTGCCAACACAACTGGTTCCTACAATTGATCGTAACTATGAGAGAATTAGAAAAATAGGAGCTATAGAATTTGAGGGTACCTTAGACCCAGAGGTTGCTGAAAAATTGTGAGAAAAGACCGAAGATGTGATGAACTTAGTGAACTGTACTCCAAAAAATTGACTTAAGTACGTCGTTTTCTTATTCAGGGGGGATTCACTTATTTGGTGGAGGTCGGTAAAGAGGGCATATGAGCCACGAGGGATAACTTGGGCCGAATTTCACAAAGAGATTGATGATAAATACAGACTCAAGATGTACCGAGACAAGAAGAAGATGGAGTTTCTGAACATATTACAAGAAGATGATCAAACAGTAGCTGAGTATGAAATTTGTTTTGTTGCATTAACCAAGTACACACCAGAAGCAGTAGCGACACAAGAGGATTCATGTTACCAATTTGAACAGGGTTTACGACCAAAGATAAAAAGGGGTCTCACGGTCAAAATTACAAACTTTGAAACCCTCGTTGAGTAAGTAGTTCGGATTGAAGAGGCAGTAACTAAAGATAAAAAGACGGGAGAAGAGAAAAGAAAGTCAACATACACAATCGAGGAGTCTAGTATGTTGACCAAGAGGCGCACCAACCATTTATTTTCAGCAGGAGGTGGAAGTTTTCAAGTGGTGGTTCTGTTTTTCAAGAAGTAGCTCATCGAGGTTTAGTGGATCAGGGGGCTTCAACAAAGGATCAACAAAACGCAATTCATCTAGTTTGTCCTCTACCGAACCAGGAAGGGGAGCTGGATAGGGTTATGGTAGAGGGTTACCCTTTACATCGAGTTGTCCTACTTGTTGGGGGAAACATTTGGGAATATTTTGGGGATCCACATGTTATACCTAGGATTTGTTGTAGCTACGGAGGTAGATTACACATGTCTAAGGATTGTCCAAGTCAAACCACAGGTACTATATGTATGGGTGGAGGTGCAACCAGTGGGACCCAAAGTTAAAGCAGTTAGGGAGCAGTGACCGAGGAGCTGAAAGAGGTAGAGGCAGAGGCAAAGGAAGGGGCAGAGGTACTGATAATAGAGATGGTAGCCATACTATTGGTGGGAGTACAAATGGGCCAGGAGCATAAGCAACTCAGGGACAAACCTAAGCAAGAATATATCATATGACCAAGGAGGAAGCTCCAGCATCGAATGATGTATATCAGGTGTGATCTTATTATTTGACGTTGAGTCACACATTTGGGATATAATTTGATGGTTTATTGCCTGTGGGAGGGGGTGTGTAGTGAATAGTGTTACGAAGGGGAGCTTAGTAAGGATTGGAGATGTAAATTTACCCATTATCTAGTACTGATGGACCTGAAGTTTGATGTAATCTTAGGAATGGATTGGTTAGCACAACATAAGACAGTAGTTGACTATTATAAGAAGGAAGTGGTGATTGAATCTTCCGGTAAGGCAAAAGTAGTATTTGTGGGGGATCGACAAGTAATGCCCGTCTTGTGTAATATCAGCCATAGAGGTGAAACTAATGATGTTAGAAGGATGTGAGGCATATCTAGCCCATGTGATTGATACTGAGAAGGTTAGTCCCACATTGGAAGAAATCCCTGTAGTGAGAGACTTTTCTTGAGGTGTTCCCTGATGACTTACCAAGTTTGCCACTGTAACATGCGGATCGGCCCGGGAGAGGCATGGCGGAAGCGCGGGAGTTGCTTAAAACGTAAAGCATAAAATTAAAATGGAATTTAAAGCATACATCATTCATGCATAGCGGATCAAGGGTGTGCCCTTGATTCTCCCGAGCATTCAGTGTATCTCATGTTCAAGAAAGTGCACAACATGGAGGCCATAGAATTTAGGAACAAGAAACGTAAAAAGGAAACTTACGCTCGTAGTCTTATTCGTTCGGCTACACATATTGTTCCTCATTTTGCCACCAAGATCTCAATGTAGAGACCCTCTAATTCGACCACACGCTTCACCGGATAGTAACAAACTCTCGTGCTAGCAAGAAGTTGTTTAGGGAGAAGAGACATCGATACAACGCTATTGATTAACGCTAATCGACGTCTCTTATGTTGTACATTGAATAAATCAAGAAGAACAAATGAAAACTTGGAGAGAGTATGAGAGAGTGGGCGAGATTGAGAGGGAGGGGAGATGCAATAATGTGTAGAGATTAGTATGTGTGTGTGTGTGTGTTTTGAGTATTTATAGAAAACATAGGTTCCTATTCCTACTCAAACTCTTATAAAGAGGCACACTTTGACTAGGATTTTGACCTAGTCAAATCCTATTCAACCTAGGCTTTGATTAAGTCAAATTAATCATGCCACTTCATCTCATCAATATCTAGAGTATAGATCATATCTCGTCCATCCATCCTTGATGGGCTTTATGGAATGGACCTATTTAATTCTAAATTAAATAGTCCAAAGATCCAATGGACTCTGTATTAAATCCTATTTAATATTCCAAACCCACCAGTTAATCACCCTTTTAATCTAATTAAAAGGGAAGCCCATGCTTATTAAATTCATAAATCCAATTTATAAATTCAAGCCCGATTAATCCAATTAATCCATGAATGCTAAATCTCCAAGAAGTATAATTTAATCAAATAAAACCTTCTCCCCAAATTAATTCCAAATTAACTCCTTTCACATCCGATGAAGCGGATGTGACTCTTTAGGTTCACCCTCAACTAGACTTGGACCTACTTCTTGTTATCTCATAACCAAATTAGTCCGTCACCATGGGTGGCCGTCTAGCAACTGTCCGTGGCACTAGAGACTAGGTGAATATGTAGCGTGAACATTTAGGCCTGAGTTACATACAAGTACGGTCCTACTATCACCTGTCTCCCGGTCTTAGTCTAGGGCATGGAATTAGGATGTCGGTTCCCATCCTTGACTTAGGCATCTATACTTCAAACTTGAGATAGGCTTAACTCTATGATTGGCGTAGGAAATCCTTTCTCACTCAATCAAGTGCTATGGCTATAGACTTTAAGAATATAAACCATCTCAGAGCACATAGGAGATCTTGCTGCCATAATCTTTGACAGGGGACATATCCTATCTTGGAATCCACCATCCTCTCTATGTATTCCGACTGCACTGAACAAGGCTTATGATAGCCATGTCTTATGACACGATCACCGCTTGCCAGATTCAAGATACAGCCTTCGTATGTAAGCGACTGTCGTGATTCCTCAAGTCCGCGGACTAATCCCGTACTATCAGAACCGGGAATACAAGTCATACCTACCAAGCTCGTGTGGCTTCTATATGACGATTCCCGCGAGTCACCTCAGTCAGCCGACACTGCTCTTATCAGGTAACTCACTATTATTGCGTAGACGCCCAACGTCTGTCACCGATGAAACACGATACTCATATAATGAATGCAATCCTCAATGCAAGTCTCTATACGACCCTCGATACCCAATCTCGAGGTCCTCGACTTGGAATATTTCAGACCTATCTACAGAAGTTGGTTCCATGACCGCCAACCTATGAGGCAGTCCAACTTCTTGATTCATATGTTCGATCTGTGGTCGTTTGTTGTGACATCGAAATGACGTTCAATGCTGGCAGTAAGCACAACAAACTCATCGTTACCAGTGATGAATCCTTACTACATTCATCAACATAATATTACTTTCGTTCAAAGATTGACGAATGGTTCTCAGAATAGTCAACCATATTGACTTTCTATGGATGTGGCCATGGCTAGGAACCATGTCTATCCTATGAACGCGGTTTTCTTCCATAACCACTATTATTGAGCTTGACTATGCATACCTTTGAGACTAACAATTTTTCACTATGCTCTGGAAGCTAGTATCGTTTTAGCCTTCCAAAACAACTCTCCACATGCGGTGCATCGAGATCACATCTTTGTCCTTATTGAGGTACTAAGGATTGTTCTTGATTGCTGTTTTCAACCCCTCAGTGCATTACTGATTTATGTTGAGCCATGCAAGAAGCACACTTAAATCGGATCCTATGCATCGAGTAAATATATAGCATGTGTTTCTAGGGTTAAGACATAGGGGATACTCAACATCCAAGCCTTCTCATTAGTCTACCATGACTAAGTCTTGAACGTCTTAATGTTTTATTCATAGTATCGAAGCTTTCTCATCAGCCTAACTACGACTGAGTCTTGAACAACTTATCCCTCTACATATCTGAGCTTTCTCATCAGTCTATCATGACTGAGTTTCGAACAGCTCAATCCATGATATGTATGTGAGACCCCTAAAATGTGATGGAGAATTTTCGTGAGCTACTATTGTGTTTTAGTGATTCCTAATGTCTTGAATTCATCCATGATGAACAAGACATTACACATTTAAACAATTATAACACAATTTTTACTCCCACTGATCACCTACGTCATTCAAGACCGAGTCATTCTTCATATGAGCTCGTCAAAACGATTATTCCAGTTATGTGGTGTTTCAAACCTTGTTTGAATTTTCTAGCGGATTCTATGGCTCCTACCCATAAATCCGACTATGATGTCCAACATCACATTCCGCAGGTAGTTTTGATTACTATCCAAATTTAACCGAACTTATCCCGATCACTCGTACCTCTACGACATTCAGGTTTGTTCTTAAAGCACTGGAATATGATCAGTTTAAGTAAGAAATGCAATTATAAGCAACGTTAGCATTATTCTACTGTAAACCTGTACAAATCAAACACTGAGTCTAATTTGTCTCCCACTAGTCTTTTGTCGTATGTAGGATCCTCCTACATGCTCAAAGACTTCGTTGGGACACAGGCTTGCCAAACCATGGCACCATAGTGTGTGACTCCTAGAAAAATGCCACGTTCCTTACGTTGGCAATTTTCGAGTCCACGTCTACACGGGCTAAGGTAATTTGGTGAAACTTTGATCGACCCCCATCCAACGAGGCTCGATCGCTCCCTTTATCAAAGACCATCATACTTGGCCTTTACGGGAAGCGTTTCATTGAGAATTCCATTCTCAACTGGATGCTCAAGAACTCCCACTAAATACATGGTCTTTTCGATCCTATCAAAATAGGTTTAATTTTGCGACCATTTTCGGTTCACCACCTCAAGTCTAATTCCCAAACCTCATATGGGACCTCTAGACTTCTAAACCCCCTCATGGTCTTGTGTATTCAGTAACTACAGTTGTCTCGCTGGATCCTATCCAATAGACTATTTTGGCAAGCCTACTTTGTCCAAGAAAGAGCTTTCGGACTTTTCCTTCTTCAGAAAAGACTTGCAAATTTAGTCAATTCGAATCGTCTATTTCTAGATTCATCGAACTTTCTAATTTACTTATCTTTAATAAGAGGAAACCGTCCTAGCTTCTCGCAGATGCCAAATCTATAAGTTGGTCTTAATTAATCCATTTAGATCATTTGAATTTTGAGTATTCATAAACCTTTGTTGGGATTGTGTTCTAGCAATTTACGTGTAAACACTAGTAAACATGAATCAATATTTAATAATTTTGTTGATCAAATACGTATGACATAAAACCTTTGTCCAACAAAGAGACATACTTTTGATCATGCTAGGTTACGTAATTCCTATAAACTATCCTAACATGACCATGATTATAGGCCTAACAAGTCTCTAGTCCTTTTCAGCAATGACCTTTCCATTGTTGAATCCTAGAACTGTCTTGGCTTTCTAATCCTTATCACCTTCTGCAAATCACCCACATATTTGTGACAAGAACGGTATCCAATACCAAACAGAATAAAGTGATCATGTCAATACTCAATATCAAATTTTACCTTCATTGGAGTGGGGTTTAGGACACTCCCTCTTCCAATGGCCTTCTTTATGGCAGTAAATGCATACATTCTTAGAAATCTATGAACTTGACTGTTGAACCTTTTGCTCTTTCCTTTACCTCCACCTCGTGGTGTAAAAGGAACAACACTCGAAGTGCTCAACAATTGATGTCACCTTAGCCCTGTTCCTCTTTTGGTGTCTGGCACCCTTGCCTTTCGCTATAGAGGTTGAAGCCTCTCCTACTAGTACCAATGCCGTAGATTTTATAACCGTTGCCTCGTACTAGACCAACATAATTATCAACCTATGAAGATCTTTTTCAAGCTCATTCATGTTGATAATAAATGGTTCGTAGGAGGGAGGAAGAGACGGAAGGATCACGTCAATGTACGTCTCTATTTCAAGACCGACGTGGAGGTCTTTTGAGCTTCTCCACTAGGGATAGCATCATCACTCCATGTACTTTGCACAGACGTCCCTTTCGTCATCTTAGCTCCAAAAATGCCTTCGTTGCATTATATCCTACTTGTTGGTCCGGGACCGCATAGACATCATGCAAACGAAGCATAATTGAGCCAACATCATCATGCTAGTCGTACTACTTCTAGATCTCGTTTATCATCGAGGCTAGTACGATGTTGTGGATGGTGGTCATCCTTCAAGTTTTGAACGCCAAGAATTGCTTTATTTGTCGACCCCTCTGGCAATGGTTGAGGAACGTCCTCATCCGACATGTAAGTTAAGGTTCTGGAAATCTAAGATCATCTTAAGATTTCACAGGCAATTCGGGTAGTTGGTTCCATTAACTAGCCTCTAGTAACGCATTTGGTGGATACTTAGACATTCACATATACAAAGCAGAAAATAGTAAGCAGTGAAGTAATATTAAATTTAAGTTAAGACTCGGTCTTTAGTCCTTAACCACTCCCACTATTTCTACGAAAACCCATTACTCTCAAACGGGATTTTGGGAAATGGATTCCTAGTGGGCTTGGGGTCCACAAGCGAATCACGTTATTCAAGTGTTAGACCCAACCCATCAACCTAATCATAGCACTCACCGCTACCCCCACGACCCGTGAGACAAGTAACAAGAGTGTATTCACTGCGTTCACAACAAACGTGCAGCCTATGTTCAAGACAAAAGATGTGTCACGACTCGTGAGACCACGCAATTGACTGAAACTAGCTTCCTCACTTTGTCATGGTGAGAAAGGTAAAGCTAGGAGGAGAAAACCTAGAATTTCGAAAGTTGAGGTCGAGGATGTTGTTTGGCAAATCTAAATATTAAGGATGCAGATCAACAAGCTGAAACAGAGAGGACAAATTGTGGCTCAGAATAGGAATTCTCCCTTTTCAAATAAAATATTGACAGAAATTGTTGATCCCAACTTCAGGATGATAGATTTGCCCAAGTATGTTGGAACCAAGGTCCACCAGAGCACATCGCGGCTTTCGAGTTGGTAATGAACTTGCATGGTCAATCTGATTCCATTAATGCCAAACGTTTTGTGACTAATTTGACAGGGAAAGCACAAGAATGGTTCATCAGCATACCCATTGGGACCATTGGGTCATACGGGCAGCTGATTCAAAAATTCGCATTTCACTTTGCAAGTAAGAAAAAACAAAAGAGGTCGGCCACTTATATGTTCACCATAAGACAGAAAGAGGATGAATCCTTGAAGAGTTTTGTGGGCAGATTCAATAATGAGACTTTAGAAGTTTAGGACCTTAGGATTGATATGATGATTAGCATCTTGATACATGGATTGAAAGAAGGACTATTTGCTCCAGCCCTTACAAGAGATCCACTAGAGGACGTAGAACAGTTTATGAAGATGACTTAGAAATATATTGATGAAGAAGAAATGAACGCAATGAAGGATGGTGAATGGTCGCTTGTCAGAGGTCGCGATAGGGGTAGAGATCATGGAAGGGAGAGACACATAAAATCTTAGAAGATCAGGAAGCACCCTATCAACCTAGGTACCATAAATATACCCCGTTGAATGCCTCAAAGGCCAGAATGATAATGCTGGTAGAGAAAGAAAATGTACTCCACTGGCATAAGAAAACACGAGTTACACCGGCAAAGAAATACCTTGGTAGTAAGTATTGTAAGTTTCATAAAGATAAAGGGAATGATACAGAAGATTGCTATCAACTCAAGAATGAAACAGAAAGGCTAGTAAGGCAAGGATAATTCAAGGAGTGTGTGATAGGACCCCATGGAATTGAGAGGGGACTAAGGAATGAGAGGAATGAGCGAGCTAAGAGTAGATCGCATAGTAGAGAGTGATTTCGAGTGAGAGTAAAAAGGGAAGAAAGAAAAGACGAGGGTGTCTGCGACAATGCTCCTGTGGAAGGGGTTATTCCTACGATCACAGGGGTACCTACTGGAGGGTACTCGACAAGAGCGCGAAAAAGGTATGCAAGAGTAGAAGAACGGATTGAATTAGGAGAGAATGGGAGCCCGGTGTCGAGCATGAAGAAGAAATGACCTTTGGAAGGAAAGAGTTAACATCGGACATGGGGTCATTTCGCAGAACGACCCCATGGTAATAAGAATGGACATAGCGAATTATTTGGTGCATAAGGTGCTCATAGATAATGAAGTTCGTGGATATATTGTTCATAGAAGTATTAAGGAAAATGGGTTTAGGTGATACACATCTACAACCAGTACAGACTCCGTTAATGGGATTTGTGTGGAAGTAGGTAACACAGTTGTCTATTGATCTTCCAGTCTCACTAGGAGAAGAACCAAAGAGGAGAACTTCGATGATATGGTTTTTAGTAGTAGACATCCTGTTCGCATATAACGTAATCTTGGGGCGACTCGATTAAATTTATTTCAGGCTATCGTGTCTACATACCACCTAAAAATGAAATTCCCAACGAAAAAGGGGATAAGGGAGGTGAGCCGCGATCAGAAGGATGCTAGGAGATGTTATAATTTGTCCTGAAAAAGGGCGAGCTCGAAGAGGGTAAGGTAAAAAGGAAGATAGGGGATAAGCAATCAGTTGAGGAAATAGATATGCTGAAAAGATGGAAACCTGAGTGAATAGAGCCAGTGGAGGAACATAAAATAATTGAGTTAGTGCAGGGTGAACTAAGCAGGATGACCAGGATCGGATGACGTATGACCTCAAGTTTAGAGACATTGACGGTCGAATTTTTAAGAAAAAACACTGATATGTTCACATGGAGCCTGTCAGGGCCCAAGGTAATTGTCCATAGACTTAATGTAGATCTACAGGTGAAACCAGTGGAGTAAAAGAATTGAACATTCGAGGTCGAGAGAAACAAGATCATCGAGGAAGAGGTGAACAAATTGTGGAAGCAGGGTACGTAGTAGAGGTCCAGTACACAGATTGGATATCAAACGTGGTGATTGTGCCAAAAGCATCAGAAAAAATGGAGAATGTGCACCGACTTCACATATTTGGACAAGGCGTGCACGGACCCGCTACCTCGAATTGACCTGCTAATGGATTCTACAGCAGGGTGTGCACTATTCAACATGATTTACGCATATCAGAGATATCATTAGATATTCATGGCGGAAGAAGATAGAGATAAGACCTCTTTTGTAACTGAAAATGGTATTTATTGTTACCATATGATGCCATTTGGTTTGAAAAATGGAGGTGCCAATTATCAAAGGCTGGTAAACAGGATGTTCAAATATCTCATTAGAAATTCCGTGGAGGTCTACATTAATGACATGCTCGTGAAGATCACGAAGGAGGAAGAACACCTTATGCATCTCAAGAAAGCATTTGAAGTGATGAGAAATTACGAGATGAATCTCAATCCATCAAATGCACATTCAGAGTACGAGGTAACATGTTTTTGTGGTACATGATTAGCGAGAAGGAAATAGAGGCGAAACCAGAAAAGATAAAAGCAATCATGACGTTGAGTTCTCAAAAAACGGTGAAGGAAGTCCAAGAGTTAGTAGGGAAGGTTGCGTCCCTTAATCGCTTTGTTTCCCAGTCAGCAGATAGAAACCTTGCATTCTTCAAAACGTTAAGGAAGATGAAACATTTCAAATAGATAGAGGAATGTGAGCAAGCCCTAAAGGATTGAAGCACTATTTGACAAATCCACCTCTGTTGGCAAACCCGAGGGTGGGGGAACCATTATATTTATACTTGGTTGTTTTAGAGCACACGATAAGTTCTGTATTGGTGAAAGAAAAATCGAGGTGGCAGAACCCGGTGTATTATGTGAACTGGATGTTGCAAGGAGCCGAAAAAAGATACATTCAAATAGAGAAGTTGGCATTAGCAATGGTCACCATGGCCAGAAAACTGCGACTTACTTTCAGCCGCATAAAGTTATAGTTTTGACAAACTACCCACTGAAACAAATCATATCTAAACCGGATGCATCGGGTTGGTTGATCAAATGACGGTCGAATTAGATAACCGTGTTCCACTCAAAACTTTTGGTTGTCCGTCAAAAGCCAAGGTCATCAATGAAGAACCCACCAAAAAGCTTCATCCGCGCAAAACTTTAGATTTATGGATAGTAGATTCCCCAAACTTAGCAATACATTTCTCCTTTCATCAATTTAGATTTGTGGATAGTAGATTCCCCAAACTTAGCATTTATCTTTTGTCATACTATCAGACTACTTTCCTTTCGCTTTGGTTTTTTGGTCAGGTACTATCAAACTACTTTTGTTTTATTTTCTTTTTCCAATTTACTGATTGTTGGTAATTTGATGAATAAATGTGATTTTAGGCAGTCATAAGATTGAGACATGAATGTGCACTAGCGTTATGTGATTGTTGCTTCGATTAAATGTGGAGTAGTTGAGGCCTAATTTCATGCATTTTGAATTGCTTTGAAAAAGAGTTAGAATATCTTTGCTTCTACTAAATCTTAGGAGTTCTTGTGAAATCATATTTGTTCGCTAAAACCCTGCTTTATTGATCCTCATATGCCTAACATGAGACATGCATCTGTTTGAAAACTCAAAGGCCCTTCCCTTAGCATGAATGGAATGAAAAAAAAAGAAAGAAAAAAAGAATAGCAAGAAAAAGGAAAATAAAATCTACTCCGCTGGTTTAGGTCACTTAGTAACTAGGTAACTTCATCACAATGTTGTTATGCACGTAAAACGGTGGCCAAAGCTATGAGTGTCCAGAGCACTTTAGGTGAAACGTCTTTTGGTTGAGTAACCGGGAGCCTTCACCACAAGTGTTGTCATTCGCATCAAAAGACCAAAATACGACGTTTTTGGTTGAGTAACCAGGTGCCTTCACCACAAGTGTTGTCATTCACGTCAAAAGACCGAAATACGGCCTAAAAAATGCAAGTCACGGACAAAAAAAGAATAAATAAAGAAGAAATAAAAGCTGTGACAAAATAAAAGGGGAAGGAAAAAGAAAAAATCATTAGTAGCCAAAGAAAAGAAAAGTGAAACGTATCCCAAATTAGGTAGTAATAAGGAGATGATAAAGGGTATTGTGTTAGCAACGAGAATGATAACATTTAGAAACCTGTAGATTTTGTGGAAGCTTTATTGTTCTACTTCTTGACTTGGCAAAACAAAGTGTTGTGATGTGATTGGCCTTTTACCCTCATTATGATAAGTTAGCATTTGCATAATGTATTGCGGCATATGTGTTTTGAGATTATGTGCACCTAGGTTACGTTTGTTATTATAAATTATTGGCACAATGTGATTTTGCATTGTCTAAATCATCAGACATATCTAAGTTTGAGACTTTCGCTTGAGGACAAGCAAAGATTTAAGTTTTGGGGAGTTTGATAAGCTTAGTTGTTATGTATTTATAATAGGAAAATAATTATATTTCGTTTTGTCTAGGAGGCAGTAACTTTAAAGAAATTTCAACATTCGTAATTTTCTATTTGTGGTTTATTAAAAATTTGGCACAGTTCTTGGTGGCTATTTGAATATTTTGTGTGTAAAAGCATTTACTTTAGACATGCGTTGACTTAACTGACAACTACGTTTTTGTTGGGAGGTGATAGATTCTGGCCTTGATTTTAATTTACCAATATAACTGACAAAATAATTATTCTAACAATGTTTAAATGCTATATTATGAAAGTTCTCTTTGACTTTTTGAGTTATTCCTTTTAGATTGCCTTCTCAATAGGGTGCGAGTTCAGTATATAACAATGGTGCTTCTTACATGGATCATTCTCTCCCCAAGGGTAAAACTAAAGAGGAAATAAATAAGAAAATGTACAAGTCGTGCTTTTATAGAGGTCTTTCATGCTGCATATTGACCATTATTATAATTTTTCACCACTAGTCTTTCCTGGCCCATGAATATGTGGTTTATCCAGGTATGTGAGGTTGGGAATCATGGTTAACTAACAACTTGAAATAAAATTAGATTTTTTTCCATCTCTCTTTTAAACTCTTCTAATGAACTTCATCAGTTAACTTTTTTTTTTAGAGTTACATATGCTACACTTGGTGAGAATACCACTGTGATGTCCCCGGAAGTGCTTCTCTACTGGTGTTCCATGCTGCAAGTGACTATGATATGCTATCATATCATGTTTATCATTTTTGCCCCACATATGTGTATTGTTGGGCTCTTATGGAGAACCCATTCAGTAGTTCATTGGCATTCTTTTGAGGCGATAGGTGTTTTGGTCTATAGTGAACCAAATGCCGTAGCTGTTTGTTAGCCTGCGTAAGTTCTTGTAAGTTATTGCATCTGATTAAGTTGGTTTTGTGCTAGTTGTGCACTACTACTTTTTCTGTTGTGGGTGGGAAGTTTCAGTTGAGTTTTCTTTCCTTGGTTATCATTCTTGTTCTCAGACTGATGCTCAGTTTCCTAGTATTTCCTTGATTCTACTACTTTTTATGTTGTGGATAGGAATTTTCAGTACACAGAGTTTCGGGTGAGTTTTCTTTCCACAATTACCATTCCTATTGTCGGACTGATGCTCAGTTCCCCTGTATTTCTTTGATTCTATGCAATCTTAATTGGTCCACTCATATTAACATTTAGAGATAAAATGAGGTGAGATAAAATCAATGGATACTACAACAAAATCTGAAATATATATTAATTTTAATCTTATTATGTGAAATCAGGCACTGCACCCATATTATTGTCATTAACTATGCTTATAGATTACCGAATATTTCTTGTAATTTTTGTAGATTTTCATGATCAAATTGACCATATGATCAGTGTTGTGCATTAATATTTGTGGTAAAGTGTGAAAACAACTCTGTTATCTCATTTTTTCAGTAGGAAAATAGCATTAATTTTCTGCAGAAAACAGTTGTTTTTCTACTAAAAATGGTTGCTGTTTTTTGGCATTAAATGCAAAAGAATAGTGTTTTTTTTCTGCAGAAAAATATATAAAATGATGTCCTTCAAATTGGTATTATAATATGCCTTAATAAGTTATTATCTTTTTTCTTGAATCTCTATTGCTTCACCAATTTGTTTGTATAATCATGTCCTTTTTTAAGTTTTTATTTACTTCACCAATAAGTTTTCTTTTACATCAGACACTGCACCCATATTCTTGCCAATCACGGATTCATTGTGCAATAGTATTGTATTACAAACATTCAGTAGTACTTTTTGTAGATCTTCATGATTAAAGTAACTATGATAAGTATTGTGCATTAATATTTGTGGGGAAGTGTGAAAATAACTCTATTATTTGTTATTTTCAGCAGAAAAACAGCAGCTATTTTTCTGCTGAAAATGGTTGTTGTTTTTCTGCTCTAAGTGCAGAAAAATGCATAATTTATGTTATTATAACTATGGTTTTGATATCTTGAATTTGTGTTGCTTCACCACTTAGTTCATATAATTATGTTCATATTGTAGTTTTATCTAAATCTATGTTTTTAACATTTTCGGAATTAACATTCTTCAGTGACAAAATGAATTAGAATTGTAAGGGCAAGCATCTTAGCTTTTTGTCCTTGGTTTTGACTAATTTTAAGCACATACTTCGTTCTCTCCGGTGAACCAAATGTTGAAGTTGTTTGTAAGCCTGCGTTAGTTCCCGTAAGTTATTGCAATTGAGTTGGTTTGTACTAGTTGCGCGCTTCCACTTTTTCTGTTGTGGGTGGGAACCCTCAGCACCTGAGGTTTAGGTTAGTTTTCTTTCCTCAATTATCAAGAAATGCTCAGCTCCTAAGTTTTTCTTGGATTCTATGTAATCTTGATTGTGGGAACCCTCATTACACCGAGTTTTAGGTCAGTTTGTAGTTATTTTAATCTTATTATGCGACGTCAGGCGTTGCATCTATATTCTTGTCGGCCATTGATTCACTTCGCATATTCTATGACAACTCTATGAATTAGCTTATGCTTACAGATCACTTGATATTTCGAGTAATTCTGTAGATTTTCATGATTGAAGGGAACATAACCATATTTATGTATTGTGCATTAATATTTGTGAAGTGTGAAAACAACAAAAAAAATTACAGGAATTATTTCTGCAGAAAACAACTTTTATTTTTTGCATTTACTGCAGACAACAGCTATTTTTCTGCTGAAAATGGTTGTTTTTCTGCTTTAGATAATGAATAAAATTATGTTCTTCAAATTGACATTATAATTATGCCTCATAAGTTGTTATCTTTGTTCATTAGTTTGAATTTTTTATGCAGTTCTATTGATAATGTTTTTAATATTCGTTATGTGTGTGTATATATATATATGTACTAATATAATGTATAAAAATAATATAAATTAAAGTAACAATAGGAATAGGAATTAAACATGCTTTTTACTGTGTATAAAAATGACAGGTAATTTAACAGATCCAGATTTTTTAAAGAATGAAATATGCACACAAGTTTCTAAAAAAAAAGGACTTTCAAAATATGAAATATAATATATAAAAATAATATGAAATATTTGAAGTAAATTCTATAAGCATGCTTCATACTTAGAAATTTAGAATGTTTTGTTGATTTTTATATATTAAATTTGTATATAGATATTTATGAATGTGTGCTTATTTAGATAACGTTTATTTATACAATTTATTCTCACTAATATAATATGTTTCAAATTGTCATACTGATTTGCTTGTATTTATGTGATCTTGATTGGCCCACTCATTAGAGATAAAATGATGTGAGCTATATTCAATGGATACTGTAGAAAAATCTAAAATATTTATCTAGTTATTTTAATCTTATTATGTGATATCAGGCTATGCACCCAATGTCATTCACGAATTCATTGTGCAATATTGTATTATAAACATTCAGTAGTACTGTTTTTTAGATTTTCATGATCAAAGTGACTATATGATAAATATTGTGCATTGATATTTATAGTGAAGTGTGAACAAATCTTTTATCTCCCGTTTTCAGCAGAAAAAATAGCAGTAACTTTTTCTACAGAAAACAGCTATGTTTCTGCATTCACTGCAGAAAAATAGTGTTGTTTTTTTTTCTGTAGAAAAATGCATAAAATGATGTAATCTTGATTGTGGGAAACCTCAGTATAACAAGTTTTGGTAAGTTTTTTTTTCTCAGTTAATTATTTTTTGTTGTTGTCGGATTGATGCTCAGTTCCCTTGTTTATGTAATTATTTTAATCTTAATTATGTGACATCAGGCACTGTACACAAATATCATAAAGAAAAATATGAATTAGCTCGGCTCCCCTATTTATATAGCTATTTTAATTTAATTATGTGACATCAATAACTGAACCTATATTCTTGTGATCCATTGAATCACTATGCAATATTCTGTTTTTTACTATAACCATATGTCAAGTATTGTAGTTATTTTAATCTTAATTATATGACATCAGACACTACACCTATATTCTTGTCATTCATTGTGCAATATTCTATTACGAATTTCATAAAGAGAAAAATGAATTAGCTCAGTTCCCCAGTTTATGTAGCTACTTTTAATCTAATTATGTGATGTTAGACATTGCACCTATATTCTTGTCATCCACTGATTCACTGTGCAATATTCTATTACAAATTTCGAAAAGATAAATATGAATTAGCTCAGCTCCCCAGTTGAAGTAATTTTAATCTTATTATACAACGTCAAGCTTCCCAGTTTGTAGTTATTTTAATCTTATTATGCGACGTCAGGCATTGCACCTGATTCACCTTGCATATTCTATTACACCTCTATGAATTAGCTATGCTTACAGATCACTTGATATTTCTAGTAATTCTATAGATTTTCATGATCAAAGGGAACATAAAAGTATTTTTGTATCGTCCATTAATATTTGTTTTACATTTCCTTGCATGTTTCCTTGATAGATGAGTAAGTGATTTAGGTTCTCAGTGATTCTTTTTCTTTCTTTGCTCTTATATATATATATATATATATATATATTAATACTATTTATCAAGGCTCTGTCAATAAACTTTTGGTCATGTTATACATACATATTTATAATAAGTTTTTAAAATTAAAGTAATTATATGAAATAGATCATGCTTTTGATTTAATGATTCGTGCATTTTAAAGAATAAATTTATAAAGCATGTTCTTTTTTTTAACATAAAACATTGTGTATATATATATATATATATATATTACTGCAGATCAAACGCTTTTACACATGGGGAGGTCACAATACGAGTACTTTTAGTATATGCATCACTATAAACTATATCTGCCGCAAAACTTGGAACATCCATAAAAGTCTGAGTCATTTTATAAGTAGCTGCAGTTTTAGCCAAAAAGTCCGCAACGCGGTTCCCCTCCCTATAGCAAAACATGATTTTAACTGAATCAAATTCAATTAAAAGCGTCCAAACGTCCTTGAGTAAGTTGATGAGTCCCTGAGGTGCTAGTTCCTTCCTGCGCAGAATATGAAGCAAAGTTTGAGAATATGTATCAACTATAAGTTTCCTTAAACCTTGCAACTTAGCCAAAACTATGCCATCACGAAGGGCCCAACATTCAGCCATATTGTTTGAATTATTTCCAATATAAGTGTAGAAAGCATAAATGTACTTAGATTCAGCATCTCGGATTATACCCCCACATCCAGATGGCCCAGGATTACCAAAAGAATGATCCATCAATGTTTAGCTTGAAAAAAGGATGAGGTGGGGGGTTCCATTTACGGATAACTTGAGTCTTTGGTTTATGATTCTGCTGTGTTTGTTCTTGCCTTACCAGCGTAAAGTTTATAGCCGATCTCGCCTTACCAGCGTAAAGTTTATAGCCGATCTCCAAATCATGTTTATATTCACAGTTGTGTTTTGGAAAATTGTCGCATTACGAGCACGCCATATAAGCCAAAGAGTATTAGCAATCAAACATTGTCTAAAGGAGTTAGATTTACAAGAATAAAGTATAATAAGAATATTAGTATGCAGTAATCCTCGTATTTCTAGCAGCACCCCATTTGATATGTTAGCAAAAATAGGACAATTGACGAACGTGTGCATGACATCTTCCCAATCATGAGAACATAAGGTGCATTTTGGGCTAGGAATCCTTTTACGAGTATAGAGAAAACTGGAGTTAGGAAGGCTATGGTGGGCTAATAAGTATAAGAAAAATTTTACTAGTGGGAAAACTTTGAGTTTCCACAATAGGTTCCATGGAAGAGCAGGTGTAGAAAGGAGGTTGTGTTCATATAGCAGTCATTCGTAGGCACTTTTGATAGAAAACTTACCCGAAGGATCCCAATTCCAAACTACCATGTCATTTTGGTTTGTTAAAGGAATCGGTATGGCTCTAATTTGTTCCATAATGTGCAAGGGGAGTAAACCTGAAACAGAATTAAAATTCCATCCCGTGTCCTGAGAAATGACATCGTTAACGTTTAGTTCAACAAGGCTATCTGGTATGGGTCCTAATTGTGATGCAATAGTGTAATTATCCATGCAGATGTCATTCCAGAAATTTATAGATGTGCCATCTCCAAGTATCCAGCGTCAACATTTCTTAAGCAGAGGAATCATACGATTAATATATTTCCAAATATAACTATGATGTGGTTTTGCAACAGAATGTAAGATATCATTATTAGGGAAATACTTAGTATTAAATACTTGAAAACAAAGTGTATTATCACCATGCAAGAACCTCCAACCTATTTTCAAAATACATGCCATGTTAAGAAGTCGAAGATCCCTGAAACCCACACCCCCCAAACCTTTATGACAAGTAAGAGTTTTCCAGTTAATCAGACTAGATCGACCCTCATTCTTCTTTGGCGACCATAAAAACTTTTTTGTGATTCTTTCCATACGATCAATAATATTAAAAGGTATTTTGAAAGATGACATATGGTATAAGGGCATACTAAGTAAAACATGTTGTATAAGAACACATCTTCCAGCATATGACAACATTTTATTATACCAAGTGTTTATCTTAGCCTCAACCTTTTCAATGATATTATGAAAATCTGCTCTGGACATTACGCCCCATAGCATAAGGGAGACCAAGGTATTTGTCATTTCTATTACCATGTCTAATGTGTAAATTCTCTGTTATTGCTCTACAAATATAGGGGGGCGTATTTGGAGATACTAACACTTTGGACTTTTCCCAATAGACTTTTAGACCTGAAATACATGCAAATTCATGCAGGGTTTCATTAATATAAGAGATAGATTTGTGATTTGCTTGAATGAAAAGCAAACAATCATCAACGTAGAATAGAATAGGTATTTTTGCCCCATTATTTTTGAAAGCCATGGCATCCACTGATTATGATCACTATCCCATAGAATACGGCAAATCAGCGGTTCTAAACATAAAATAAATATGTAAGGTGATATAGGGTCACCTTGTCTAATTCCTTTTATAGGTTTCCACGGGGATGAAGAGACCCCATTCACTCTTATCATATAAGTAACTGTAGTAATACATTTCATTATCCATGATACGAACACCGTTTAAGTCAACATATTTTATATTTATATGACTGATGAAATTACATGGCGTAAAAATATAAAAATATAAATAAAAGTCTCTAATTGACATTCTTCATATATTAGGCACATATTTATATGATGTAGAAATATATGATAATAGATCTTTATATTAATTTTGTATAGAGGCATGTATAAATATATAATTATATAAACTAGCGTATTCTTTAAGTGAACATATTTTATATTTATGTTTATATCATATTTTGTCTTGGGATATAAGACTCTTGCTTGCATGGGTAATTTACATTTCCTTACATTTCTCAATAATTCTCTAACTTTCTTTGCTCTTATTTATATATATATATATATATATATATATATATTATTTATCAAGGCTTTGTCAGTAAACTTTTGTTCATGCTCATTTAAATTAAAACTTATCAATTTCGATTAGTTATTTCATCTCTTTAATTTAATACTGATGGTTTGTTGTTATGACCGCATGACAATATTTTTATTTAATTTTTTCAATAATATTAGAGTTAACATTTCTATTTATTATATGTGATCTTACAAAGTTTGTGCCCTTCCCGAGTGTTTCGTCATTTAAGTAAAAACAAAGTTTCACTTAATCTCATGTTGGTTATAGGAATTTAAAATTATTTTATAAAGATAAGAATTGAATATGAAATTTAAAGGATATATATATATATTGTATTTGACTATACATTGCATGTTTTAATGTTATGATAAAATATAGGGTTAATTACATTTAGACTCCCTCTGAAAATTTATAATTACACTTTCCCCCAAAGAAGTTTTGAAATTACATTTACATCCCCTCTAAAAATTCTTTGTTTACACCTGACCTCCATTTGTTAAAGTTTGGGCGGAAAATGTTCATTTCAACAAAAATAATGACATAAATTTTCAATTTTACCTCTCATTTAACATTCTCGTGCAATAATTTTGTAGTTATAAGAAAAAAATATAATAATATTGGCCTCACTCCATACATATACGTTACACTTATCCTCTTATAAGTATAAAAATATACATGAGAATGTTAAATGATGGGAAAAATTAAAAATTTGTGTAATTATTTTTGTTGACGTGAATATTTTTTGTCCAAACTCTAACGGATGGGGGTCAGGTGTAAACAGAGAATTTTCGGAGGGGGTGTAAGTGTAATTTCAAAACTTTTTTGGGGGAAAGTGTAATTATACATTCTCAGAGGGGGTGTAAGTGTAATTAACCCTAAAATATATAGAGTTGTAAAAAATTGAATAATTTATGTTTATACATTTTTCATATATTTATTATTATTATTATTATTATTATTATTATTATTATTATTATTATTATTATTATTATGATAATTATAATATTTGAATGTTGTAGTGAATTGGTCTTAAGTGATGCATTTAAAGTGTTATTTATATGATAATATATTTCAAAAAAAACTTTGTGTGTTTCATGCTTTGAAATATTATACACACCAAAAGGTATATATAGTGTATTTTTTTTTCTTTTTTTGAGAGGAAAAGGAATTTCATTAATAACTGGAAATGTCAGCCAAAGCAAAATTAGCTACACCTGCTAGAAGGATGGAAGTACCCTCCATCGAGTCTAAAGAAAATTTAGCTAATTCATGGGCTACAGAGTTACAAGAACGGGGAACTAAAGTAAAAGAACACGATGCAAAATTAGTAGCTAAACAAAGGGAATCTGAGACAATAGGTCTAGTGAACGAGAGATCCGAATTAGGAGACCGAAGTTTGGAGAATAGATTCGCGCAGTCAGTTTCGATAATGTTAGAGCTGCAACCATATTGAGTAGCTAATTCAAGTTTGTACAGGACAACCGTGGCTTCAGCCATTTCACCATCTGTTGTCTTCATAAGGCGCTTCGAGGTCCAGGCCAAGCATACACCCTTCTCATCCCGGGCAACCACCCAAACTCCCAGGGCCTCACCATCATCAAAGACAGCGCCATCACAATTGATTTTGATCGAGCCGGCAGGAGGACATTGCCAGTGTTGTAAGGTTGTAATGGAGGGGCTGCAAGAGGCTAAACCATTTTGAGAATTGTGGGCATCCAAGTAGCAAATGACGACGCTTAAGACCTGATCCGGAAGAAGGCAGCGTTGCTGCATGAGTTTAGTGTTTCTACACCACCAGATGCACCAAGCAATACCAAGGAATAAGGAGAATTCATTGGCCTCAAGAACAGTACTAACATGTTGAAACCAGTGGGACACACCGTCAGAGACACGATTCAAAGTCGCCCAACGAAAATTTGAGATACTCCAAACCTGACGCGCAAAGGGGCAAAGGAGTAGTGCATGGATTTCGTGTAAGAAAAATTCTATATAATATTACCTCCAGCCATGCTCGTCCAAGGATTGTTGCATGACAACTCTTGAGTTAGAGAATCTTTCACACCACTTGTTTGTCCTTCACTCATCTTTTAAGAGTATCTTCTAACCTAAGAGATCCTTATGCTTGTATGCTATATGATGGATATATCCTTCACAAGCTCACATATATATATATAGATATCTCTAGGTTAGGGACCTCTCATATTACTTTGTCTTTATTATTTTCTCCCATCAAGAAAACCTTTAGTTTACCCCACTAAGTGATAGATTATTTCTATCATTCATAACCAAAAAATGGTTACACTCCTCACACTAAATATTCTTAATTCTAATCAAATAATTATATGTAACTCATGGACTTAAAGCATGATAAAAATCACCATTATATGAATGTTATAATCATGTTCTTAATACATGATAAAGTGGGTCAGCTCAAGAGTCTCATGCAATTGAAAAGACATAGTCTCTAGAAAATGTAGAGACTTACATTCTCCCACTTGACCCACACACTTTGTGATAAGAGTTAATCCAAATATGGCCATAAAACAACTTTATAGGTGTGAATACCTTTATAAGAAATGTTGGATCATGAATTATGGCGGTTGTGTCCATTAAATCGAACACTTCCTTCCATGTATTACTATGAGCAACAATTCTTACATGAATACTATATGGGGCAAAACTTGAGGCCCGCCCTTATTTATCCTAATGGATAACTTAAATGACACAATTTAACTTAATGTGCACAACAAACTTGTGTCATCTTATTAATTGAGAAAGTACATTACATGGGACTAACAAGACCCATACGATCCACATGATTTCTATATGAATTTGTCGGTGGTCATTGGATCAGCTACCATTTGCTCCATACTGATATGCTGAATGGTAATCTCTTTCTTACTCACTTTCTCCCTTACGAAAAGATACTTAATATCGATATGCTTGTTACAACTGCCACTTTTATTGTTCTTCGAAAAGAAAACAGCAGCTAAGTTATCACAATATATCTGGACTGGTCTACAGATAGAATCAACTATCTTTAATCCTATGATAAAATGTCTCAACCACAAAGCTTGTGAAGTAGCCTCGTAGCACACTACAAATTCCGCCTCCATAGTAGATGAAGCAGTAATAATCTGCTTAGTACTTTTCCACGAAATAGCTCCATTAGCAAGCAAAAATATTTATCCAGAACTGGATTTACGGGAATCTAGACAACCAGCAAAATCAGAGTCTGAATAGCCAACCACTTCAAGATTTTCCATATGCTTGTAAAAGAGTTGAAAATCTTTAGTTCCTTGTAAGTACCGCATAACCTTCTTAGCAGCTTTCCAATGCTTAAGACCTGGATTGCTTTGATATCTGCCTAACATTCCACTGCAAATGCAATATCAGATCTAGTACAGACCTGAACATACATTAAACTGCCAACAACTGAAGCATAAGGAATATTGCTCATCTGATTATGCTCCAAGGAGTTCTGTGGAGATTGACGAATGCTAAATTTATCTCCTTTGACTATAGGTGCTGCAGTAGATGAACAAGCACTCATTCTGAACTTTGCCAAAACCTTTTCAATATAAGCCTTTTGAGATAGTCCTAAGATTCTCTTATTTTTATCTCGGTGAATTTCAATACCAATTACATATGAGGCTTCACCTATATCTTTCATTTCAAAGTTTTTGGCAAGGAATTCTTTAGTTTTATGTAGTAATCTCATATCACTACTTGCAAGTAATATATCATCAACATAAAGGACTAAGAAAATATATTTGCTCCCACTAACCTTAAGGTATATACACTGATCAACGACGTTCTCCTTAAATCCATATGAAGAAACAATGTTGTGAAACTTAATATACCATTGACGGGAAGCCTGTTTAAGTCCATAAATTGATTTCTTTAACTTGCAAACCAAATTACTGTCATTTGAGAAACCCTCAGGTTGGCTCATATATACTTCCTCTTCAAGATCCCCATTTAGAAAAGCCGTTTTTACATCCATTTGGTGTAACTCTAAATCAAAATAAGCTACCAATGCCATGATAATTCGGAAAGAGTCCCTTCTTTGAAACTGGAGAGAAAGTCTCATGGTAATCGATACCCTCTTTTTGAGTATAACCTTTAGCAACAAGTCGGGCTTTATACCTTTTAATTCTACCAGATGGATCTCTTTTGTTCTTATAGACCCATTTACAATCAACAGTTTTAGCTCCTTCTAGTAGTTTGGTAAGTTCCCAAACTTGATTTTTATCCATAGATGCTATTTCCTCTTTCATAGCATCATGCCAAATATTAGAATTTTCACTACTCATGGCTTGTGAAAAAGATGTCGGATCATTTTCAGGTCCAATATCAAAATCAGATTCTTGAAGATAAACAATATAATCACTAGAAATTGCATTTTTCTTAACTCTTGAAGATCTACGAACCTCTACTTGTCTTCTTGATTTTGATCATTTAAAGTAGATGGTTCTCCATATTCATAATCTACAGTGGGTGGTTGTTCTAGAACTTCATGGGTTCTTTGAACAGACTGTTCCCCTACTATAGATAGTGGGTAACCTGGATAAACAGTCGAATCCTCAGGCGTCTTAGATGATACTTGATCTTCTTTAAACACCACCTTGTGAGGAATATTACTCCCACTAGTCTCAAGATCCTCAAGAAATTTTGCATTTCTTGCTTCAACAATTCTAAGTATATGAGAAGGACAATAAAATTTGTATCCTTTAGAGTTTTCTGCATAGCCAATGAAATATTCGCTGATTGCCCTTGGATCTAGTTTTCTTATATTCGGATTATAAATCCGAACTTCAACTGGACAACCCCAAATATGCAAATATCCTAAACTAGGTTTCCATCATTTCCACAACTCAAAAGGAGTTTTAGGAACAGCTTTAGATGGAACTCTATTTAGGATATATACCGTGGTTTTCAAAGCTTCACTCCATAACTCTAAAGAAAGATTAGTATGACTCATCATACTTCTTACCATGTCCATAAGCGTACAATTCCGTCTTTCAACAACACCATTTTGTTGTGGTGTGCCTGGAATTATATATTGTGCTATTATGCCTTCTTCTTAAGGAATGTAGCAACTGGGCCTGGATTTTGCCCCTTTTCTGTGTACCGACCATAATACTCTCCACCCCTATCAGATCGTACAATCTTGATTTTCTTTTCTAATTGTTTCTCTACCTCAACTTTATATGCCTTGAAAGCATCAAAAGCCTTGGCTTTATCAAAATGAGATAGAGATACATATATCTTGAATAGTCGCCAATAAAAGACACGAAGTATCTTTGACCATTGAAGCAGGGTGGAAATGGTCCACATATATGTATGAGTTCAAGAACCGTAGAACTCCTTTTAGCACCTTTACTGGACTTGTTGGTTTGCTTTCCCTTTATGCAATCGACACAAGTACCAAAATTTGAAAAATCAAGGTCCTTTAATATTCCATCATTAGTTAATCTTTTCAATCTTTCAATGAAAATATGACCCAGTCTTTTGTGCCATAACATAGAGGAGTTTTCCTTGAAAAAGCATCTTTTAGTGCCAATACCAATTTCAAAGGTTAAGTGAGTAGAATAAAAAACAGGATCAAGATCAAATTGAAATAAATCATTATCTAAATAACTACCGCCAACAATAGCATTGTTTTTCATAACAGAAAAACTTGATTTGCTGAAATTAAAAACAAAACCTAGAGAAACTAATTTTGCAACAGAAACTAAATTTCTACTGAAAGATGGAACATAGAATGTATTTTCAAGATCTAAAACATAACCATCCTTGAAAACTAGTCTAAAGATTCCAATAGCCTCCACTTGTGAACTCATATGGTTACCTGAATAGATATTGTGTTCACTTCCCATTGGTTTCCTTAGGCTGAGAAATCCCTGCATGGTATTAGCAATATGGATTGTAGATCCAGAATCAACCCACCATGTATTATCAGGAACTTTAACGAAATTTGACTCAAACATACACAAGAAATAAAATTACCTTTCTTCTCAAGCCACTTCTTATACTTCGAGCAGTCTTTCTTTTTGTGTCCGATTTTCCTACAGAAGAAGCAAATGATCTTGCCAAAAGATCCAGTTGAAACATTTCATGTTTTCTTCTCGTAAGGACCAACTTTGCCCTTTTTTCCTTTACTCTTGTTTTGGGTCACAAGATTTGCAACTTCTATATTCTCATTTTTCAACCTCTCTTCTTCTTGAACACACATGGTCAACAATTCATTGACTGACCATTTTTCCTTTTTGTGCATTATAGGTGGTCTTAAAAGGACCATATTCTTTAGGAAGAGAGTTGAGTATGAGATGCACCAGAAATGGCTCAGAAATGTCAACTCCCAGGGGTTTCAACTGTGCTACAATGTCCCTCATCAGCATGATGTGTTCACGCACACTCCTAGACCTGTTGTATTTCATATCAGACAATCGTTTCATTAGAGTGCTTGCCAAAGCCTTATCAGAACGCACATATTGATCTTCAATTGCCTTTAGGAAATCTTTTACTTTAGTGCATTCTGGGATTGAACCTTGAATACCTTTGCTGATATGCTTCTTTATGAGCATCAAACTTAAACGGTTGGACTATTCCCACTGCTCATAAAAAGCCTTTTCAGTAGGCGTACTTGAGTCCGTAGGAATTGGTGGTTCATCCACACGGAATGCCAAATCAAGGTCCATACACCCTAAAGTCAAAAGAACTTGATCTTTTCAATCGGAAAAGTTGTCACCATTTAGCATAGGAATTTGAGAACCAGAATTCATAAAAGTACTTGAAAACGCTGCAATAAAAAATCAATTCATTATCATGAGGCGAATAAAAGTAAAATTCATGTCCTCCCTGTGGGTAAAGGTTGCATCATGCATATAATTTACTTAATCTTAATCACAAGACTAATGAATATTTCTATAATAAAATAAAAGACACCGTATCTGTGGATATAGGAAATCTTCCATATATTATAGTATTCATCATCTTATGCCAATTAAATTGTGAAAAAATCACTTTTCCTGTGGGGTATAAATGATTATTTCACCAACTCAATTGCAATAGATGTTATAACATAATATAGAGTCTCTTTAAAATTAAAATGCTAAAACATTACAATAAGATGTTGAGGCTACTCTTCATTGTAATGATAATTTAAAAACAACCTTTAGAGACTTTCTATAACATCAAGGTAACAAATATTATTTCTTTATATGTTTAAAACATCACTTCTTGTTCCTTAAATTCCCCATGAACCAAATTGAAGAATAAGTGTTATCAAACTTTCTACTTCAAAAGGCTCAAACCAATCAATTAGCAAAATTATCATGTATTGCACGACGCATGAATATCATGGAAAATGACTAAGTTCATCAAGAAAACTTGACGAATAAATTATTAGGACAATTATATAGGTATATTTTAAGAACAATACTACTAGACAAAGATGGCTAGAGTATGGCTTTGATACCACAATGTAAGAAAAATTCTATATAATATTACCTCCAGCCATGCTCGCCCAAGGATTATTGCATGACAACTCTTGAGTTAGAGAATCTTTCACACCACTTGTTTGTCCTTCACTCATCTTTTAAGAGTATCTTCTAACCTAAGAGATCCTTATGCTTGTATGCTATATGATGGATATATCCTTCACAAGCTCACATATATATATATATAATATAGATATCTCTAGGTTAGGGACCTCTCATATTACTTTGTCTTTATTATTTTCTCCCATCAAGAAAACCTTTAGTTTACCCCACTAAGTGATAGATTAATTCTATCATTCATAACCAAAAAATGGTTACACTCCTCACACTAAATATTCTTAATTCTAATCACATAATTATATGTAACTCATGGATAAAATCACCATTATATGAATGTTATAACCATGTTCTTAATACATGATAAAGTAGGTCACCTCAAGAGTCTCATGCAATTGAAAAAGACATAGTGTCTAGAAAATGTAGAGACTTACATTTCGTCCTCCCTGGCATCAGAACAGAACGGACAAGAGAATTCATTTGAATGCAATCATTTATTCAGGTTCGCAATAGGCAATGCTTTGGAGAAGGCTTTCCAGGCAAACACTTTGATTTTTCCAGGGATTTTGACCTGCCACTTCTTCCACCACCAGCCAGAGTTAGCACATGGATTTGAGCTCGACTCAGAACCATCCTCAAGCGAACATGCCAAGTGATAAGCGCTACGGACACTAAAACGCCCATCCTTCAAAATATGCTAGATAACAACGTCCTCAACACCATATCTGCTCAGCGGAATACCCAGAATGACTTCTCTGTCAGCAGGCCAAAAAGTTGAATCAACCACATCGACGTCCCAATCTTGTGTAGTAGGATTGATCATATCCGAAACCCTCAAGTCAGCCAAGCCACTTGCAGGAGTTGTAATTGGTCGAAAAGTGTATGGACGAGGCAGCCAAGGGTCCTGCCAAATACGAATCGAGGTTCCCGAACCAACACGCCATCAGCTACCCACACAGAACACGCCATGTGCTGCCATCAAACTTCTCCATGTGTAGGAAGGCCGTCTTCCAACTGAGGCTCCAAAGATATCTCCGTCCGGGAAGTACCGCGCCTTCAAAACCTTGGACAACAATCTATCAGGAAAGCAGCGGATATGCCAAAGTTTCTTAGAAAGCAATGGTATGTTGAACAAATGCAGTTTTCAGAAACCAAGACCACCCTGAAGTTTGCTATCGCAAAGACGTTGCCATGAGAGCCAATGAATTTTATTTTTCCCACGATTATCCCACCAAAACCTCAATATCAAGCCTTGAATTTCTCTCAGGAGTGTGACTGGCAGCTTAAAACAACCCATCGCATATATGGGGATAGCTTGAATAACGGATTTAATAAGAATTTCCTTACCTGCTTGGGAGAGGATTTTCTCATTCCATCCGTTGATGCGTTTCCACACTTTGTCTCGGATAACTGAGAAGAGTTCTTTTTTGGACCGTGCAACCCGTGATGGCAACCCCAAGTACATTTCCATCTTATTTTCCACTTGGATATCCAGCTCGCGCGCTACTGCATCCCGCATGTTTTCGTCACAATTCTTGCTAAACGCCATAGAGGATTTTTGGAAATTTATTTCCTGACCGGAGGCCAGTCGATAAATTTCGAGGATCTCTTTAATGTTTTCGGCACATTCCAACGAGGCTTTTGAGAAGATAATAGTATCATCTGCGAAAAGGAGATGGGAAAATATGGGCGCATCTCGACAGATAGAGACACCTTTGATCCGTCCATCCAACTCCGCCTGACGTAGCAATGCACTAAACGACTCTGTGCACAGCAGGAACAAGTAGGGTGAAATGGGGTCCCCTTGACGGAGACCCCACTCAGGGGTAACATGACCAAATTGGTGACCGCCATTAAAAGAATATGAGACAGATGAGACAAAAAGCATAATAAGGCGATTAAAGCGAGAAGGGAAGCCTAATTTTAGTCATTACCTGCTCTAGGAAGGCCCACTCGACCTTATCATAGGCTTTGCTAACATCAAGCTTCATCGCCATGTAACCCTGCTTTCCTGAGACCTTAGTATTCAAGTAGTGGTTTAGTTCAAAAGCCAAAAAGAATATTATCTGTGATAAGACGGTCAGGGACAAATGCAGATTGAGACAGTGAGATGATTTGGTCAAGGATACTTTCCAATCGGTTAGCCACGATTTTAGAAGCTATTTTATAAACCACGTTGCAATAAACTGATAGGGCGATACTGAGTCAGGGAGGTTGCGTTTTTATTTTGGGGATGAACACGATGTTGGTATCATTAAGGTTAGAGGGCATCTCAAGCATGTTGAGAAGGTGAAGAACATAGTTTATAACATCATTATTAACAATATGCCAGAACTTTTGTAAATAATTGAATGACCTTATGTGTTATACATATTTCATATTATTATTATTATTATTATACATTAATGTTGTAGTGAATTGGTCTTAAAAGTGTTGTTTATATGATAATATAGATCGCAAAAAGTTTTAAAAATAAATTTCGTGTGTGTTTCATGCTTTGAAATATTATACACACCAAAAATATAGTATTGTTATCTTAATTTATAAGTGTATTACTTTTATGTATCATATTTATTTGTTTATATCCTATCTGCATACATATATCATATTAATACATAAATAATTTTAGAAATATTATAGATTGGAAATGGGTATTTATAGTTATATATTCTAAATGTGTATAAATAAGTAATTTTTGTAATTAGTCATAATGTTATATATTCTAAATGTGTATAAATAAGTAAATCTAAAATAAAGTATACAATATGCCATAATGTTAATTTTACTTAAGAATAAATTTTATGTGCTTGTGCTTTATGTATTAAAAGTAAAAGATAATTTAAAAGTTCAACATATTATGAAACATGTTCATATACATATATATATATATATATATTATTTGTCAAGGCTTTGTCAGTAAACTTTTGTTCATGCTCATTTAAATTAAAACTTATTAATTTCGATTAGTTATTTCATCTCTTTAATTTAATTAATAATTATTTGTTGTTATGACCGCATGATAACATTTTCAATAATATTAGAGTTAACATTTCTATTTATTATATGTGATCTTACAAAGTTTGTGCCCTTCCCGAGCGTTTCGTCATTTAAGTAAATACAAAGTTTCACTTAATCTCATGTTGGTTATAGGAATTAATATTTAATAATTATGTTTATAAAGATAAGAATTGAATATGATATTTAAAGGATACACATTGCATGTTTTAATGTTATGATAAAATATGTAGAGTTGTAAATAATTGAATAATTTTATGTTTATACATTTTTCATATATTTTTATTATTATAATTATAATATTTGATGTTGTAGTGAATTGGTCTTATGTAATGCATTTAAAGTGTTGGTTTATATGATACTATATGTCAAAATAAACTTTGTGTGTTTCATGCTTTGAAATATTATACATACTAAAAGGATATATATATATATACTGTATTTGATATGTAGTATTATCATTATTGTTATTATATATTAATGTTGTAGTGAATTAGTCTTAAAAGTGTTGTTTATATGATAATATAGATCGCAAAAAAATTTTAAAATAAACTTTGTGTGTGTTTTATGCTTTGAAATATTATACACACCAAAAATATAGTATTGTTACCTTAATTTATAAGTGTATTACTTTTATGTATCATATTTATTTGTTTGTATCCTATCTGCATATATATATCATATTAATACATAAATAATTTTAGAAGTATTATAGATTGGAAATTGGTATTTATAGTTATATATTCTAAATGTGTATAAAAAAAATAATTTGTAATTAGTCATAATGCTATATTCTAAATGTGTATAAATAAGTAATTCTAAAATAAAGTATACAATATGCCATAATGTTAATTTTACTTAAGAATAAATTTTATGTGCTTGTGCTTTTTGTATTAAAAGTAAAAGATAATTTAGAAGTTCAGCATATATATTATGAAACATGTTCATATACAATGTAAATATATATGACGTACATATTTATATGATGTATAAATATATGATAATCTTCACATACATAATTATATTCAAATAAAATATATAGAAATAATGTGTTTTTTAAATGTAATTGGACATTTCATGTATTCAAATAAAATATTTAAAAAATCATTACTTTCTTAAATTAAAGTAACTATGCTTGTACATGATATTTATTTGAAAATATTGTTGGTTTTGTTATATATCACATACATATTTATATGACTTATAAAAAAATTATAATATATAAATACGTATGTAATTTCAATATGCATGTAATTTAAAAATTCTACCATTTTAAGGTGTCTCTAATTGACATTCTTCATATATTAGGCATATATTTACATTCAAATAAAATATATAAAAACTAATGCTTTTAATTAAAGTAACTATGCTTGTATTGAAATTTTGTCACTAATTGATATTTTGTACACATAAAATTTATATGAATAGATCATGCTTTTGATTTAAAGTGAAAATTTTAAAGTATAACATATGCCCATAATGTTTCTTTTTCAAAAAGTATCTATACTTGTACATCACACATAATTGTTTATATGAAAAAATTGTCTCTAAGTATTTCACGTACATATTTATATTAATTTTGTATAGAGACATGTATAAATATATCATCATAATGAAAAGTTTTTAAATTAAAGTAATTATATGAAATAGCGTGTTCTTTAAGTAAACATATTTTATATTTATATCATATTTCGTCGTGGGATATAAGACTCTTGTTGTTTGCATGGGTAATTTACATTTTCTTACATTTCTAAATAATTCTCTTACTTTCTTTGCTCTTATATATATATATATATATATATATATATATATTAATACTATTTATCAAGGCTTTGTCAGTAAACTTTTGTTCGTGCTGATTTAAATTTTAAAAGTTTCGATTAGTTATTTCATCTTCTCTTTAATTTAATTAATGATGATTTGTTGTTATGCATGATAACATTTTTAATTTTTTCAATAATGTATTAGAGTTAACATTGCTATTTATTATATGTGATCTTAAAAAATTTGTGCCCTTCCCGAGCGTTTCGTCATTTAAGTAAATACAAAGTTTCACTTAATCTCATGTTGGTTATAGGAATTTAAAATTACTTTATAATTATGTTTTATAAAGATAAGAATTGAATATGAAATTTAAAAGATATATATATATATATATTGTATTTGACTATACATTGCACGTTTTTAATGTTGTAGTGAATTGGTCTTATGTAATACATTTAAAGTGTTGTTTATATGATAATATAGATTGCAAAAAAGTTTTCAAAATAAACTTTGTGTATGTTTCATGCTTTGAAATATTATACACCCCAAAAATATAGTATTGTTACCTTAATTTATAAGTGTATTACTTTTATGTATTATATTTATTGGTTTATATCCTATCTGCATACATATATCATATTAATAGATAAATAATTTTAGAAGTATTATAGATTGAAAATGGGTATTTATAGTTATATATTCTAAATGTGTCTAAATAATAATTTGCAATTAGTCAATACTTCATTATTTACATAGTTGAATTGTGTGTTGGGTTAATTTACATTTAGACCTTTTGCAAAATTACTTGATAAATTAGTTCTTCATTCACATTTTGTTATATATCACATGCATACTTATATGACTTATAACATTATGTAATTTTGATTTTTGTATGAAAAATGTTAAGCAAATAACATTGTTTGAATTGTGTAGGTTGTATTAAATTATATATGCATTTTGCTATAAAACTTATCTTTTTTTTTTTGGGGGGGGGGGGGATTATTTCTCTTTTAGTAGCTAAATAATAAACTAAAGTTCAAAACACTAATTTTATATATGTTCCCTTAAAGAACACACTATTTCATATAATTACTTTAATTTAAAAAAAACTTTTTATTATGATGATATATTTATACATGTCTCTATAGAAAATTAATATAAATATGTACGCGAAATATTTAGAGACAATATTTTAATATAAACAATTATGTACGTGATGTACAAGTATAGTTACTTTTTGAAAAAGAAACATTATGGCCATATGTTATACTTTAAAATTTTAATTTTTAAATTAAAAGCATGATTTATTCATATAAATTGTATGTGTACAAAAATATCAATTAGTGACAAAATTTCAATACAAGCATAGTTATGTTAACTAAAAAAGCATTAGTTTTTATATATTTTATAAATATTTATATCATACGTATTTATATATCATATTTTTTTAATAAATCATATAAATATGTATGTGATATATAACAAAACCAACAATGTTTTCAAACAAATATTATTTACAAGCATAGGTACTTTAATTTTAAAAAGTAATGATGTTTTAAATATTTTATTTGAATACATGAAATGTCAAATTAAATTTAAAACACCACATTATTTTTATATATTTTATTTGAATATAATTATGCATGTGCAGATTGTCATATATTTATACATCATATAAATATGTACGTCATATATATTTACATTGTATATGAACATGTTTCATAATATGCTCAACTTTTAAATTATCTTTTACTTTTAATACAAAAAGCACAAACACATAAAATTTATTCTTAAGTAAAATTAACATTATGGCATATTGTATACTTATTTTAGAATTACTTATTTATACACATTTAGAATATATAACATTATGACTAATTACAAATTACTTATTTATACACATTTAGAATATATAACTATAAATACCCATTTCCAATCTATAATACTTCTAAAATTATTTATGTATTAATATGATATATGTATGCAGATAGGATATAAACAAATAAATATGGTACATAAAAGTAATACACTTATAAATTAAGGTAACAATACTATATTTTTGGTGTGTATAATATTTCAAAGCATGAAACACACACAAAGTTTATTTTGAAAACTTTTTATGATCTATATTATCATATAAACAACACTTTTAAGACCAATTCACTACAACATTAATATATAATAACAATAATGATTTATAATAATAATAATATATCAAAAGTGTATAAACATAAAATTATTCAATTATTTAAAACTCTACATATTTTACCATAACATTAAAACATGCAATGTATAGTCAAATATAATATATATATATATATATATCCTTTAAATTTCATATTCAATTCTTAAACATAATTATAAAATAATTTTAATTTCCTATAACCAACATGAGATTAAGTGAAACTTTGTATTTACTTAAATGACGAAACGCTTGGGAAGGGCACAACCTTTGTAAGATCACATATAATAAATAGAAATGTTAACTCTAGTATTATTGAAAAAATTAAATAAAACTGTTATCATGCGGTCATAACAACAAATCATCATTAATAAAATTAAAGAGATGAAATTAGTTCTAATACGATTTCATATGGATATGATTTATATGATTACATATTTATATAAAAATATAATATATAAATTTAGTACCTTATTCAAATTTTGTTATATATCACATGCATATGACTTATAACATTATGTTATGTTACTTACTAATTTTGTTTTTTGTATGAAAAATATTAAGAAATAACATTGTTCGAATTGTGTAGGTTGTAGTAAATTATATATGCATTTTGCTATAAAACTTATCATTTTTTTGGGAGGGGATTACTTCTCTTTTAGTAGCTAAATAATAAACTAAAGTTCAAAACACTAATTTTCTATAAAATTTATGTGCATGTTTCAATATAGTATATTTTATTGTGTATTAAAAATGTTAAATGCATATATATTAATCATATTTATTTACATTATATAAATATGATATATAAAAAATAAAAAAAAATTAAAATAAAATTCATGTTTTAGTATAGTATATTTTATTGTGTATTAAAAATTTTAATTGCATATATATTAATCATATTTATTTACGTTATATAAATATGATATATAAAAAAATACAAGAGATATTACAGAAAATAAATGATATTGGAAGTTTTTAAATTAAATTAAAATAAACTTTATTGCATGTTGTCATACTTAATAAATTAAAAAAATACATTATTTGTATTAAAAATATTAAAAAATACAAGAGATATTCCAGAAAATAAATGATATTGGAAGTTTTTATAAATTAAAATAAACTTTATTTGCTTGTGTCATACTTAATCAAATTAGTTATACACACTAATAGAACTGTCTCACATAGTTTTTTTTAAATTTATAAAAGTATTGTTTATTTGTATATAAATATGAAATATGTAATTGATATATAAAAAAATACAAGAAATATTAGAGATGATATTGAAAGTTTTTAAAATAAAATTTATGTGCATGTTTTAGTATAGTATATTTTATGGTGTATTATAAATATTTAATGTGTATATATTAATTATGTTTATTTACGTTATATAAATATGATATATAAAAAAAATACAAGAGATATTACAGAAAATAAATGATATTGGAAGTTTGATAATTTAAAATAAACTTTATTTGCATGTGTCATACTTAATAAATTAGTTATACACACTTTGTATAATTTTTTTAAATTTATAAAGGTATTATTTATTTTGTATATAAATATGAAATACGTAAATGATATATACAAAATGCAATAAATATTAGAGATGATATTGAAAGTTTTTAAAATAAAATTTATGTGCATGTTTTGATATAGTATATTTTATTGTGTATGAAAATATTAAATGCTTATATATTACATCATATTTATTTACGTTATATAAATATGATATATAAAAAAATACACTAGAGAAAATAAATGATACTGAAAGTTTTTATAAATTAAAATAAACTTTATTTGCAGGTGTCATACTTAATAAATTAGTTATACACACTAATAGCACTGTCTAATACAGTTTTTTTTTAAATTTATAAAAGTATTATTTATTTATATATAAATATGAAATATGTAAATGATATATAAAAAATTTCCAAGAAATATTTTTAATGGATAATTATATTGACCTATGGATGATTTATACAAATCATCCCTGCCTTTTGTATAATTACAGAAATCATTCATGAGAGTCAAATAATAGGGGTAGCTTGTGTAATGATGTTAATATTTTTGGGGTGTATGTGTAATTTTTTAAAAAAGTAGGGATGGTTTGTGTAAACAGACTATAGATTAGGGGTACAAATATAATTATCCCTTTTTTAAAATATAAATATCACTTATATGTAAATTATTTGATATTTGTATACACAATATTCTTCATGTCATATAAAAGCTGTTGATATTTCATACTCTAAAATTCTACAACTTTTAAGTAATTTTTATTTTCATACACACTAATTTTAAATGATTTTTATTATTATACACCCTAAAAGCATGGTTTATTTATAAAAGGTTAAATTATAGTTACCTCCCTTGAGGTTTGACATAATTACAACTACCCCCTAGTTGTTCGAAAAATTACAAATACGGTGATGTGAAAAGAATAAAAACATCTAAAGGTGGATAAAATAAATAATTTATAGACTACATTAGTCTGTAAAATTTGTGCAATTAACCACACGAATTGGATGACAACCTAATGGGGCCTAACGGTGGGCTCATTGTTAGACGAACATTAAAATCAAGATATTTTGTAATTTCTCAAATAATAAGGAGGTATCTATAATTATATTCAAAGTTAAAATTAAGAAAGGTAATGGTAATTTATCTTTTTATAAAATGATTACTTTTATATTATATATTTATATATGTATGCATGTATCATCATTTACTTTCACTCAACATCTCATATTTATTTACATCACATTATGCACGTGATATATAAAAAAATGCGAAAAATAATTATAGAAAATAAATGATATGGAAGTTTTTAAAAATAAACTTAATCTGCATAGGTCATAGTTAAAAATGCTACAACTTTTAAATTATTTATTATTTTTATACAACTTCATGATCTATTTATATAATTACTTAATGTATAAAATTATTATTTTTATATATATTATAGTTATATACTTTAATTTATAAAAGTATATTTTACATATTATCTTTATATATAGATTGAATGCATTTTGAAATATTGTTGGAAAAATATTGAGAAGAGGATAAATAAACTCTTTAAACCAATGTTTTTAAACTCGGACCGGCCAGCTCGATGGGAAATTGCTCGAATATAAGTATAAAACATGGGGTTGGTCAAATCCGGTATGAAGTGGTCAAAACTCGTCAATCAGTGAAAACTAGCCAATTTTATAATCAATCAACTCATTTAAATAAAAAATAAAAAATAAAAAATAAAAAACAAAGAAGAAGAAGAAGAAGAAAGAAGATAAGGTGCTTCTGTTGACGAGCGAGACACACATCATATAAATATGTAGTATAAAACACTATTACAAACACTAAATGATATTGAAAACTTTCAACATAGGTGCATGTTTTAAAATTAAAACATTTGAATTAATTAATTTAGTATATTCTAAAAATATGAATAGATAGATATAAACCTAAAATTAATTTAGTATATTCTAAAATATAAATAGAAAAAGGATTGTAATTAATAATTAATATACCCAAATTAAAGTGAAGGATACTCTAATTTGAGGACTTGGCTTGGTGTCTTTGCTAAAGGATTTATTTTCTTCTATTTTTTTTGGACATCCCTGCAAAATTCTCGAGTCAAGTCAGGAACATAATTATGAGATCCTTTTATATATTCTATATCAAAATAAAAAATAGATAACAAAGCTTGTCATCTGGCAAAAATCTACTTTGAAACCAAATTTTTAATATAAACACTTTTTTTTAAGTAAACCATTTTGAAATTTGAGATGCATAAACCTATAGATGGTATTTCTTTTTTTTTTTTTATAGTAAGATAATTTTGCTGGGTTGTGGTTTTTCAAATTCAATATCAAACAATAGTTTCTTTTCCATCAATAAGTTGACCAAGGATACCTCCATATCCTATTTCAGATGCATCAACCTGAACAATTTTGTGTGCAGTGGGATGACATATAGTCAGGCAAGGAATTTCTTTAATTTTTTTACAAAATCTGTACGAAGTTGGGTCCATGATGGTGGAGGAGATTTTTTTTTTATCCGAGAAAAACGAACACACGGGTACTCATATAAAGAGGCAAAGTTCACATATGTACAAGGCAAGCAAGCGACATACGTGAAAGAAGCAGAACGAAAGCGTAAGCCAAAGCGGAAAAAGCAACACAAAAGCAGGACGGTGCCCCTAGGTAGGAATGTGCCGTCGGGCCATGGCAACTCTAGGGCGTCCCCGACGCCTCCCTCGTAGAGACATCGATTCCGGTGGGTCCAAAGAGCCCAGCAGATGGTGAGGAAACGAACGAAGGCATCACGGTCCAATGTGTGATGCGCCTGGCGCATCTAAGCCTCAACCCCCATCGTCATCCCGAGTACTGCGGCACAAGGAATCAGGGACATGGCCCAAATTAGCCGTGCGAAGGAGCAGGCCACCAAGATATGTGAGATGCCAACCTTTGCCTCCCCATACCAGACACAAGCGCCGTCCACCGCTACTCCATGTTTCTGGAGATTCGCCTGAGTCGGTAGTACATCATGGCAGCAGCGCCAAGCAAATAAAATCACCTTCGGAAGGGCCTTAGCACGCCAGAGGAAGTCCCAACTCTGCTGACGGTCGCCCGCGCTAGTTTTTCACCAGGCAGTTGAGGCGCGACACAAGGCGGTAGGCCACTTTTGACTGAGAAGCGAACATGCTGATCGAAGTGACATCCCCAAGCGTCTTCTGCGCCCACCCACAACCGCGTGAGCAGGATCCACTCAGCGTCAAATGGCAAGAATTCGGCATGGATCCGTGTTGCGTCTCACAGTTCCAGTTCGCATCGATCAAGTCTGCAACCGTAGAATCAGCCGTCAGTGTGAGGGCAGGAAGAACTAGGCGGAAACTGATGGGTCGAGGGAGCCATGGGTCAAGGAAAGTCCGGGTTGCTTGCCCATCTCCAATAAGGCGCCATGTACATGCACAGAGATGGGGACACACGCAGTTGATCAACCGCCACGCAAAGGAGGGATTGCCGCGGTTGACGAGAGGTAGAGAACAGAGGCACCATGAAAATACTTGGGTTGCATCACTCGGTGAAAAAGGCTATCTGGCATAGTGAGGAGACGCCAAGCTTGCTTACAAAGGAGGGCCTCATTAAATTCCTTGAGCTTACGCATTCCCAGCCCACCCTCAGCCTTGCTACGGCACACCTCCTTCCAAGCCTTCCAATGAATCTTCTGGTCCCCCTCTTGATGCCAAAAGAAGGCCGCCATCATGCTCTCAATTTCCCGAAGAAGGGTGTCCGGTAGGCGGAAGCAACTCATGGCGTAAGTAGGGATTGCCTGGATAACTGCCTTGATCATCACAACCCGTCCAGTCTGTGAAAGCTTCTTGGCCGCCCATCCATTGAAGGCCCCCAGATATGATCCTTCAGGCCCTCAAAGACCGCCCTCTTTGATTTGCCAACTGCTGCCGGCAAACCAAGATACTTATCATGCTTATCGACCACCGGGACCCCCAGTAAGCGGGGCAAGCTCATCACGAAGCGCAGAAGGAGTGTTTTTGCTAAAACACCGTGGCCGATTTGTCCAAGTTGATTGCAAGCCCTGAGACAGACTCGAAGGTGGTAGCACAGATCGGATACAGAAGAGAGCTTCCTCGTGGCCTGGCAAAACAGGAGAGTGTCATCAGCAAATAGGAGATGGGATACGCGGCCCCTGACGACTCGCCCGCACCCCCTGTATCAGGCCCCGACGTTCCTCCGCCTGGATAAGACAGCTGAAGACCTCTGCACAACAAAGGAACAAATAGGGGGAAAAGGGGTCTCCTTGACGAAGGCCCCTTTCCGGCTTCAGAGCACCAAAGCAATCACCATTAAGCAGAAAAGAGTAAGAGACAATCGACACACATTGCATAATGAGTGAAACAAATCTATTATGAATACCTAACCTAAGGAGCACTCATTCAAGGAAAATCCACTCTACCCAATCATAGGCTGATGTCGAGCTTTAGCGAGGCATGGCCGGTCAGACCCTGGTATTTATGTGCTAGAAAATGATTAAGTTCTTGAGCAACAAGCACATTGTTCGTGATAAGCCGGCCGGGATAAACGCCGACTGATGGGGCGAGATTATGGTATAAAGGAGGGGCTTCATGCGATTGGCGAGGATTTTGGAGGCAATCTTATACGTGACATTACAGAGACTAATAAGCCGGAAGGCAGACATTGTTTTTGGGTTGGCAACTTTAGGCATAAGGACGATATGGGTGGCATTTAGGGCATGGTCAAGGGACCCCCATTAAGGAAATCAAGAGCACATTTAGTAATAGCAGGGGCTCACAATATGCCAATAATTCTGAAAGAAGATAGGAGACATACCGTCCAGCCCTGGGGATTTCAACGGGTGCATTTGGGAGAGCGCCATCTTGACCTCATCAGCAGTGAAGGGGCGGTCGAGCTCCAGGTTAGCCATGTCAGACACCTTCGATTGCAGACAGGTGAGGCAATCGTCGATCGCTTGGGGGTCCGGGGCTGTGGAGCGGAAGACATCCGAGAAATGAGCCACAATGAGACCCTGAATTTCTGATTTCTTAGCATAGCAACGCCCCTGCTCGTCCCGGGAGGAGCTTGATTATCTTGCGCCGTCGGTCGTTGGGGTGACTTGCCCATGGAAGAAAGTTGTATTCCTGTCCCCTTTCTTTAACCATAAAGCTTTACCCCGTTGTTTCCAGAGTATCTCTTCCTGGGCCAAAGATTCCTCCAGTTCCGTACGGAGCCCCTCAATTCGGGCTTTAATAGCCGCAGTCAATACACCCTGACGCAGTCTGTAGATCTCATCCCCTAGGTCCTTGACCCGCCAACGAATGTTCCCGAACTGCAGTTGATCCCAAGAGCTGAGGGCACTAGCACATTGAGAGATCTTATGTCGAAGCACCTCGGCCGTTGTGGCCCCAACATTCCCTTGCCAGCCATCCGCGATTATGCGCTATCACCCCGATGCACGGGCCCATAAGGCCTCAAAACGAAATTGTCTCTTCGCAGGTCTGGCAGGTCTATCGACAGCCCCGGACAGATTAAGAAGAAGAACGGCATGATCCGAGCACACCACCGGAATATGGGACACTTGTGCTGCCAGAAAGCGGGCTAACCATCCCGAGTCACTGCACACCCTGTCTAACCTGGCGCGGATTGTCGCTGGAGCTTCCCGGTGATTACACCATGTAAACGGCATACCTATGAAACCCAAATTTTGCAAATTGCAGTCCTCGAGGCACCTGCGGAAAGCGTCCATCTACCATTGTGCTCGGCGCACTCGCCCTTCTTTCTCGGTGACAGTCAGAATTTCATTGAAATCCCTCATGCACACCTACGGACGGACCGACTGCCCTCGAAGCTGATGAAGAAGGTCCCATGTCTCCCATCGGCAATTAACATCTGGATGGCCATAAAACCCCGTGAACCGCCACCTCTCAGGGTCCCCCTCGCCCCGAACTATGGCATCAATATGGTTGAAGCGAGTACGATTGGACCCAGACCTCAATATTCTTTCGCCAGAGCAAGACTAGTCCCCCACCGCGGCCCCGAGCTTGCAATACCCACACCGTAAAAGTTGAGTTGTTGTTTTTAACTATTCATATCTCCTAGAAGAGGACTTGGTCTCGGAGATAAAAACCAAGCCGGGTTGTGATGCCGTATTAGCTCCCGGAGCTTGTGAACTGTCCAAGGGGATCCCAGCCCCTGACAGTTCCATGCTAAGATTTTCATGACTGGCGGCGGGGCTGTGCAGCAGCCTCCACCGATAGAACATCCGACTCCTCATTCCACCAACAGCAGCCCGCCGCTTACCACCCCGCCGGAACCTCCCCCTCCGAACCTTACACTGAGCATCCCCGAGGCCTTTTTCATGAACCTGCTGAACCAGACCCATACGGTCTGCCCCTCCTGCCTGTTCCCCGTCATCCCGGCGGGCTGCGAGCAGTGAAACGAAGCGGCACCAAAACCAAGCCATTCTCAAATCTGTCCTTACCAGAACCCAGCATCCCCGAGACCCTGACTGATCCAAGCTCCAGGATGGTTGACGGGACAAACTCCGCCGAATCTTCGATGCCCAACTCCCCCGCGGCGGCAGGCTCAGCCACAACCTTCGGAATCGTCGAAGCCCCGGAATCCAATCCTGCACCATCCATGGAAGAATCCTCCAATCCCAAGTCACCGTCCACCGCTGTGCCCGGCACCATACCCCCCGAATCTGCTGCACAGAACTGCTGACCAGGCCGCCCCGGACTGAAGCTCTTGGCCGAAGCTGCATGAACCCCTTCCCGGTATGCCTTCCCCCTGTCCCCCTATTCTGTCGAGCTCTCCTGCCTTAAATCGTAGAAGCTACCGAAGATGGCTGCCCCACGCGGCTTACCAAAGCCTGATTCTGGCGCTAGTTTAGAGTCTGCCCCCCGGCTCCCGACGTGGATCATCCCTCGCCCCCTCAACCGGAAGCGGTGCTCGCAGCCACGGTCCATATGGTGAGTCCATACCCGGTGTGACACCCCCTTAACTATTATATTAAATATTATGTATCATTTTTAACGAGTTAACTGTTACCACTCGTAAAAATTTTATTTGTCTTCACGTAATTCTTGTTTAAGGTGCATTTACGAAAAAGTTTATTTGAGTTAATTTGGGATAAACGAAAAAACTATACGAAACTTAACTAGAAAAATCTCAAATCAACTAGAGAACAAATTATTGAGTATAATTCAAACTTTAAGGACTAAATTGAAATTTCAAAAAAAAATTAGTGTTTAAAATATATAAGTCTAGAAATTGAGAGAATAATTTATAATTTTTATCAAAGTTATTAAAAAGAAAAAAAAATAAGAGAAAAGCATGAAAATTGTGGAGTATGGCACGTGTCTCCCTAGTGTCCTCCTCATCTCTTGATAATTGCCACCATTTACTATGTATAATATATATATATATGAATTATGTGCATCTATATCTTCCTATATATATAAAGAAAGCATGAAACTTATTTTTAATGCTAATCCAAACGAACAACAGGTACCTTATTTCTTTCTTTAAGTTTCATATCATTTTCCTTCTTTTCATTCTTTGTCATTAGTCTCTACAAATTAGATAAATATTTGGTTGATTAATTAACTTTTAATTAATCGATAACTCCCCAATAATAACTTTTCATTGATTGATCATTTTTATTTAAATAAATGATTGTGTGATTATTGAGTATACTTATATTAACTAACTGTAATTAAATTAATTACATTTATCTTGAACCTCGATATATACTTAAAGGACGATTAATTAATTGTGTTGTAGCAAATTAGTTGGCATGGTTAATTTACTTTGATTGGTTAGATATAGTATAGTTAATTAAGTGAATTAATTTACTTCAGTTCAGTTATATCCATTAATTAAATTTGGAAATACCTTTAACCCAGTTAGATATATGTATTGAAATGTTTATATTTTAATCACTATTGAATTATAAATATTAATTTAAGTTGATCATATTACTTTAGATATGTAGTAGCTAAACTATTGAATTGATTAAATAGCCAATAATATTATTGTTAATTAAGTATACGAATTAACTACTCAATTTTAATCAAATATGTGGTAGTCAATTGGGCACTTAATTCATTTGTAATTTTATTGACTATATCTATATTCATATAATGATTATAAATGATTAAAAAGTATTTTCCAATTAGAATAGCCTATTTCGTTTTGCTAATCAGTTAACGAAAAGAAGAAAGTTGATTATGTTTATTATAGTTTTTTAAATGACTGAATGACTTCAAATTGATAATAATTTTTTAGATTAGTTGTTTAATTTCTTTCAAGTCAATAAAAGATTTACAATTGCTTAGTTGAAATGATACGAATGTGACTGATTGTTCAATTGGAATGATACAACTATTTAGAAAGAGATTATATCGAACGTCTAATACGATATATATATATAAGCAGTATAAATTATATGGGTCCATTATTTCCAAGCCACCACATGAACTTAAGATAGTATTCGTCAAGATTATGCCATATTATCATTTTAATTTATCTAAGCACATTGTTACATAAATAAGGACACTGTTGTCATGTGATAGCATGAGGCATGGGAAAGAAACCCTTGTATCGTGGATTATTTCAGAGATATTCATTGCAATGTAGTTATTTGGCACAGGAAGGGACAACCTCACACAAGGACTATAAACCTGGCATTCGGTTAAATTTGGTGAGTGCCATTTAAAGTTATATTAGTATTTGCAAAATTGGAGGAATATTATAAGTTATCGTGCATGGCTATATATATGTATGAAAAGTGGTCTTTTTTTTGCGACGAACTTGAGTAAAATGTTTCTTGAAAATGTCCATTGATAAGAGAAAATGAATATGATATTTGGTTATCTATATGGATTGATTGGGCCTTTGGACTCTATGGAACTAAGTGCTACAACGTGATTATTATTCTGGTCATATGGTATTCTGGTATTCATTATGAGCTACGTTGGGAGTCACCTCTAGAGTCCATATGAGTATCCAAAAGGTCCTATTTATCATGATATTGTTCAGTTCATCGAAAAATTCGATATGCATGTGATCTTTAATTGGTCTATTTTCTATTTATCTGTTCGACTGGCTTTCTGGATTTGTTCATGTGGTTCTTGCTAAGCGGTCAATGGGCCTGGGGGCTGGACGGTTCGCGGGGCACGCTGGGGTAGCATTGGCCTGCCAGTTGAGGCTTCGTCGTTCAGTTCCTACTTGAGTGTCCTTTCACGGGCAGGCTGGAGTTCGTCTGCGCGTGATTGGCGCTGCCATGTACCTAGGCATGGCCAGTTCAATGCGGTTGTAGGATCGCTCCCTACATGGAGGATAAGGTAGTAAATTGTCTTTTGGGAAACATAAGGTGGTAACCATGTGTTTCGGTCTTCGCCTGATACGGTCTTCACAGGCTTGATCAGTATTAATGTCAGTCTATATGATATGTTTTAACTATTTTGATTGAGTTTTCTCATAGGACTATTTTCTTCCACGTGCACCCACTCATGGCGTCACTAAGCTTTTGCTTACGTACTTTAAATTTCTTCCTTCAGATACAAGTGATAACATGATAAGTCAAGCTAGCTGATCTAAGAAAGTGATCAAGGTGCCTAGGAAGGATGGTCAAAAAGGTTAGGGTTTGTAATTGTTCTGGTTATCGGGTTATTAGTTTGGTGAACATATTGTAGTCACGACTTTGGTTAGGTCGCGTCCCGATAATAGGGCCTAAAGCTTACTTTTGGGGCGTGACAGTAAGTTTTCTTTCTTCAATTATCATTCATGTTGTCGGCCTCAGGTTATGTATTTATTGTATTCTTATTATGTGACATCAGGCACTGCATTCATATTCTTATCATTCACTGATTTGGAGTTAACATTGGGGAATTAACATTCTTCATTGGAGTTAGATTTGTAAGAGCAAGCATTTTCGCTTGGGTAAATTTCAACCGTTGGATGTGATCAAATATTTATAGCCATCAGATTTTAAATTTTAAGAATCAACTTTAAAATTTTAAATAATATAAAATAAATAAATTATGATAATTATAAGCATCGGATCATAAATTTTTTTAAGATCAAAGGTCCATATTAAAAAAACTGAATTTATATTTTTATACTATATATAATAGTAAATCACATCTGCAAACCTTTTCTCCTCGTCACCCATATCGCCCCTCCTCTTAGCGACAGCGAAAAACTAATAAAATCTTATTCAAAATTCAAGTATTTATAATTTAACAATTAATGTTTTATACAAATATTTATTTTTTAATGATTTTGTATTTATAAAATTATTAAAGTTAAATGCCATTTGTGTATCTTGAATGAAGGTCAGTCATAAATTAAATCGAATAGTTCTAAAATAAATATTATGTAACTTATTTTTTAAAATTAATTTTTATTATGTGTATATAACATTATACATTTTTATAGGGTAAAATGCAAAAATTAGTTTTCTTACCCTTGTCGGTTAAATTACACTAGCACCATTAACCTTTGAGTATTTGATTGAACTCCTATTGCCTTACTTTCTATAATATAACCGTTTAATCTATGTTAGATAAATTTCGACCATTTGATGTGATAAACTATTTATAGCTAAATTTTAAATTTTAAGAATCAATTGTCCATATTTTAAGCTTTTAAAATTTAATTATTATATTTAAATAATATAAAATAAATAAATTATAATAATTATAAGCATTGGATCATAAATTTTTTAAGATCAAAAGTCCATATTAAAAAAAATTAATGAATTTTATGTATAGATATTTTTACTAATTTACTAAAGTAATAGTGTATTATAACATTTATGAGAATAAATAATAAGATTAATTAATAATATATAATATTATAAATCAGTAACAATAAAACTTATTTTATTTTTAAGTAATTATTAAATATTATTATTATTTATTTAAAGTCTTGCAATTGTTAAAGTTAAATGCCAATTCGCCTATATCACCCCTTCTCCTTTTCTGAGTGACTGCGAAAAATTAATAAATTTTATTTAAAAGTTTTATTTAAAATTCAAGTATTTATAATTTAACAATTAATATTTTATATACATAAATATATATTTTTTATGATTTTTTATTTGTAAATACTTTTTACTAATTTACTAAAGTAATAGTGTATTACAACATTTGTGAAACTAAATAATAAGATTTCAAAGATTACTATATAATATATAACATTTACTATTCATTAATAAGATTTCAAATATTTACTATGAATTAATAAAAATTTACTATATAATAAGATTTCAAAGATTACAACATTTGTATTAATTAAGAATATATAATATGATAAATAAATAACAATAAAAATTACTATTATTATTATTATTACTATTATTATATGATAATATAGATTTCAAAGAGTTTCAAAATAAACTTTGTGTGTGTTTCATGTTTTGAAATATTTAGTATTATAGATTGAAAACGGGTTTATTGGAAACCGATCATAAACATATCTATAGTTATATATTCTAAATGTGTATATATATAAGTTAATTTAATTAGTAAACATTTTGGTTGATGTGTTCATTTTTCCATTGTAAATATAAAAGTTATTACACACGATTGTTAAATAAGAGGTAAAATTAAAAATTTATATAATTATTTTTGTTGAAACATATTATGTCCAAACTCATGAATGGAGATCAGGTGTGAATAAAGAATTTTTAAAGGGGGTGTTCATAATTTTATATATAATATAAATGTGTGTGATATATAATGAAATGCCAATTATTTGAAATAAAATAATCATCTTTATATATTTTATCTGAATGAAAATATTTATACATAATATAAATGTACCTAATATGTTACGAAATGTAATTAGAGACAAGCATAGTTAAAGTATTATACATAATATAAACGTACCTGATATGTTACGAAATGTTAATTAGAGACAAGTAATAGTGTATTACAACATTTCTGAAACTAAATAATAAGATTAATTAATAATATATAATATTATAAATAATAACAATAAAATTTATTTTATTCTTAAGTAATTATAATAAAAGTTTAAAGATTATTATTATATTATAATTATAATTATTATTTATTTAAAGTCTTGTAATTGTTAAAGTTAAATGCCATTTGTGTTACTTATCTATACTAATATAAGAAAAACTCGCTCCACTCATAAACGACGGTTAAACGATAAAGTATGAATTATATTTCTATATTTTGAACGTTTTTAAAATAATCTTATTTCATTCTCTAAAAAATCTAGAACTTTAAATTATTTGTTATTTTTGTAAAAAGCCTGCTTGATTACTATTCCTATTATTACTTCAATTTGTATTATTTTTAATATATATACCATCATAGCGAATATTAAAAACATTTTAAATCTACATAAAAAGTCCAAACATGATATACAAACTAATGAACAAAGATAACAACTTATGAGGAATAATTATAATGTCAATCTGAAGAACATAATTTTATTCATTATTTAAAGCAGAAAAACAACCAATTTCAGCAGAAAAATAACTGTTGTCTGCAATAAATGCAGAAAAATCAGAGTTGTTTTCTGCATAAAAAGTTAATGCAATTTTTTGTGTTGTTTTGACACTTCATAAATATTAATGAACAATACAAAAATATGGTTATGTTCCCTTTGATCATAAATATAGAAAATTACTAGAAGTATCAAGTGATCTGTAAGCATAGCTAATTCATAGAGGTGTAAGAATATGCAAAGTGAATCAGGTGCAACGCCTGACGTCGCATAATAAGATTAAAATTACTACAAATGAGGAGCTGGGCTAATTCATATTATCTTTATGAAATTTGTAATCGAATATTGCACAGTGAATTAGTGGAAGACAAGAATATAGGTGCAATGCCTAACGTCACATAATTAGATTAAAAATAGCTACATAAATTGGGGAACCGAGCTAATTCATATTTTTCTTTATGAAATTTGTGTACAGTGCTCGATGTCACATAATTAAGATTAAAATAGTTACATAAATAGGGGAACTGAGCATCAATCCGACAACAACAAATGATTAACTTGAGAAAAAGAAAACTTACCAGATCCTGTTATACTGAGGTTTTCCACAATCAGATTTACATCATTTTATGCATTTTTCTGCAGGAAAAAAAAAAAAAAAAAAAAAAAAAAAAAAAAAACACTATTTTTCTGCAGTGAATGCAGAAACACAACTGTTTTCTGCAGAAAAAATTAATGCTATTTTCCGCCCTTTTGGATACAACCATTTTCATTTTACAGCTTACATCCAGGCCAAGTCCTTTTCTGCCTGTGGGAAACCAAGCAATTGATTCTCCCTGCGTGCTTTGCCTGCTCTGTGGTCTCTTGCTATCGATCCAATCCAATGGGTCACTGGGCCCGCCGCTTTCTGAATCGAAAATGGACTGAAAGGAGAGGATGGAGGAATGGTCCCACTGCCGGAAATCTCACATTGGAAGAAAACTCAAGACCACGGGCAGTTTCATATCATTTTTAGTAATTTGATCCTTAATTTTTTAATTCATATAATTTTAACGTTAAAAATTTTATTCGCATATTTCATTACTTATTTAAAATGCTACAACTTGTAAAATATTTATTATTTTTATAAAGTTCTAGTCCTCGTAAATTTTAATATATATTCAAATTATGATTTATTTATAATTAATTAATTAATTTTTTTAATTATTATCAATTAGTTAATTATATATAAAAACTATGAATATATATATATATTACTATGGAAGAAACCCAAGGCCACGTGCAAGTTTCATATAATTTTTAGTAATTTGATCCTTAACTTTAAATTCATATAATTTAATGCTAAAAACATACGTATATCATATTTGGATATTGCATACATCATCACATTTGCATATGGTAAATGTACATGGTTTTATAAAAAAAGAATTATTAAAACAAATATTGAAAATATTGAAAATAGAGCCTGCATATTTTATACTTTAAAATGCTACAACTTGTAAAATAGTAATAGTTATTAATTTTATTTTCTATAGTTACTTTAATTTTATTATAAATTACTTTAATATTACATTAATTTTATAATATCTATACGTGATAAACAAAAAAATGCAAATGTCTTAAAAATACTATTTTAAATGTTATTTATACATACGTAAATAATAGATGATATAACTTCTAATATATTTTTGTATATCATGTACAAATTTATATAACATAAATAAATATATATATATATATGCATGCATTTTATAAAGACTTCACTTTTATTAATTAAAGTAACAAAGCATAGTAAATAACAAATAAAGATAAGTGTACAAATTTATATAACGTAATAAATATATATATATATATATGCATGCATTTTATAAAGACTTCACTTTATTAATTAAGTAACAAAGCACGCTTTTAGTAAATAACAAATAAAAGATAAGTATTTTTTTAGAGAAGTTTATTTTAGAAGTGTTTTTTTCAAACACTACCCAATTTAGCTTTTATCAATTTTTTATTTTTTTTTTTAAGAAATTCAAGTTCGTAAATCAGATCATATCTATCACGAATGGGCAAAATGTAGTTACCCATTATTAATATTTTTTTATATATCATGTACATAAAAAAAATAAATATGCATACATATCTATTTATAAATATAATGTATTATTATAAATAATAATCTAAAGTAATATTTCTTATATTTTACATATTCATATGACATAAATAAATAAATAAAAAATCATAAAAACATAAATATTTGTATAAATATTAATTGTTAAATTATAAATACTTGAATTTCAAATAAAACTTTTTAAATAAAATTTATTAATTTTTCAGTCGCTCAAAGGAGAAGGGGTGTGATTTGAACTTTTTGATTTAATTTATGACTACTAACCTTCGACAACCTTCGACAAGTGGCATTTAACTTTAACAATTTTATAAATAAAAAATCATAAAAAAATAAATATTTGTATAAAATATTAATTGATAAAGAAGGGGCGATATGGGCGAAACAATATTTAAACTTTTATTATAATTACTTAAAATAAAATAAGTTTTATTGTTATTTATTTATAATATTATATATTATTTAGTTTCACAGATATTGTAATAATTTTAAATAAAACTTTTAAATAAAAATTTATTAGTTTTTCGTATTGGCTATAAAATATAATATGCTACAAATTTTAAATTTTTAAATAAACAATATGGGCATACTTTATACTTTACAAGCATAGTCACTTCAATAAAAAGAAATTATTTTTATATAAATTACAAACAAGTATAGTAACTTTATAGTATAGTTTAGAGTTTGGACGAAATATATTTTAACAAAAACTATATGAATTTTTTACAATGGAAAAATGAACACATCAACCAAAATGTTTACTAATTATATTTAACATGACACACACAAAGTTTATTTTGAAAATTCTTTGAAATCTATATTTTAAAGAATTTTTAATGTATCAATAATTAAATTAAAGAGAGGATGAAATAATTAATCGAACTATTTAAACATGACCAAACAACAAATCACCATTAATTAAATTAAAAAGAGGATGAAATAACTAATCGAAACTATTTAATTTAAACATGACGAAATAACTAATCGAAACTATGAGCAAAGAAAGTAAGACAATCACAGAGAACCATATCGCCAAATGACATAAGTTCCCTCCTCAACACATCAGCAGAAAACAACATAATGACCTAAATCACATACTTATCTATCAAGGAAACATGCAATCCTCAACACATCAGTAGGAAACAACATAATGACCTAAATCACTTACTCATCTATCAAGGTAACATGCAAGGAAATGTAAATTACCCATGTAAATATCCCAAGACGAAATGATCTCACAATTTCTGTCTGTGATTTTGGCATCAGACTGTAAGCCCATCGGCTCAAGTATGATACGTCAAAAATAGGACCGGACAGGACAGGTCAGCTCACCACTCTATTAACCATGAAATAGGGAAATATTTTCATAATAGTAAACAGCTTAAACTAAGAATAATTAGGACACATTAAATCAAATCTAATCATTAAATATTTAAAATATGGCAAAATCTAAACTTACCAAGGGAGATTGCCACCCACAGCTGCAATATATTCGATGCAGTCATAGAGCTCTAGCTCTGCAGGACGGGTCAGTCCTCTCAGCCATGAACTTTTATTGGGAGTGATACGGAATTGAGCAACACCTGAGGTTTCTTTGGCAGGTGACATCCACAGTTAAAGCATCATGGGACCAAGCATGCACACCTACAGACAAGAAGCCCTCATATAGACATATGTGGGGTATAATTGACATGCATTCTACGTCTCTGTGGGCTAAATAAATTCCAGGTTAAGGGGAAAATCAGTGTGGACTGTGAAAGGTCCTCTTGCTATGGAACTTCATTAACAGACCACTTTACAGATCAGTTCAGCCGGGAGAGTGGGCTTGACCTGCACCTACAACCTTTGAAGTTACAGAGATCGCCAAACAGCTACCACATCTGCGCATATGCAAACCTGGCACCGTTTGCACTACAACATCTTCTACACTACAGCTCTTTTTCCCCAGCAGCAGCAGCTCCTTGGCATATTCTTCCTAAGGGGCCAGCCTACAACAAAAGAAATTGTCATGTAGGGTTGAAACAGAAACAGGAAAATCGACGATCATCGAAAAGATTAGCTTAGTTTATCCAAAATCATTGCCTTGTTGAAAAGAGCTCAAGGAGCAAACATAATATTGCATGAGGACGATCCTTTTATTTGTTGTTACATATAAAGGCATACTTCTCTTGGTTTGTTATACTTAAATAATAAAAATAAAACAATGTATTCGGAAAACTTTTTATAGGCAGCACAAAAATGTAGCCAGAAAAGCCTATTTCAACTGCAACTCCAGTCCAGGGCCCAGGCATAAGGAATGATAAGGGCACTGAGGGGCTACACTGTCTGGTGAACCTTTTTACCGCTCTTGCTGCAAGGAAATCAACTGCAACTCCAGTCCAGGGCCCAGGCATATTGCAGGGCGTATCGTGTAACACTATAACATCGGCGTGCAATGCAACTTCAATTTATTAAACTCAACAAAGTGCGAAAGGCCTATCTTTTGAAAGATTACATTGTAGTGAACCTGTCAAGAATTGAGTGAGAGTAACTATTAGACCGGATAAATAGTCCAAGGAACTCACAGCTTCTGTATTCAACTAATTGTCTCCAAAATTGATGTTCCCCATTAATACAAAACATGTACACTAAATGAGTAACTATTAGACAGGGCCAAGTTTAACACTTAACTTAAGTCACACAAAATAACATTACATGCTAAAGATAAAGGCTCTGGCACTTGATCTTATGATGTCATGGAGCATACTTTTATCATTAAAATTCATAGGAAGATGAAAACCAGAGAACATACCATGAGGCCTTCAAAATAATTAACAAAACCTCCGTGCAGAAAATTTCCGTACCTTAAAAAAGCCTCCTGCATAACACCATATAGAAAAGGAACAATGAATATTTACAATCAGAAGTTTGTCGTCAACGGGACGAATAAATGCAGATGGAGTAGGGTTTGGTACATTTCCAAAAAAAATCTTGAACGTTAGTTACCATTATGCTTGAGTACAGATCTAACAAGGCGTGGAACAGCGGGCGAATTATACCTATCACAGATAAGATTCCATGTATGGCAACAGAAATGATTCTCATATGCAACCTTCCTTTCCAAATAGAATCAGAACAAGGCTACCAAATAACCGTTTAGGATGTTTAAAGACATCCTATTACATAATACACCTCCATAATGGCACCCACTTACGAACTATACTTTTTAGTTTCCTCTGATGCATTCATACTGCTGATTCTCCAAGGGAGATCGATGATCATGGACAGAAAAGTTGACTGCAGTAAAATAAGATAAACTCAACTAGTCCTTAAATATATAAATATGATGTGTACCTCAGAAGCACATACAACAAAGAAATAATGTGGGAGAGAATAGTGACATAAGACTTGTTACTGAAATGATCGAAATATATAAGTGGTTTTGTGCGGCTTTGAAGATATTTGACCAGTAGTCCAGAACCTTACCGAGTAAATCAACTAAAAAAGGGCGACGAAATGCAATTATTTCCCTATTATAAATACGTGAAAACTAAACTTATCAAACTCCCAAACTTAAACCTTAGTTAGTCCAAACAAACTTAGGAATGTCTGACAACTTCGACAATGCAAAAATCATATTCTCAATATTGTGGCAATAATTCGTAACAACAAACATAACAAAACACAAATGCAACAATACATTATGCAAATCAGCAAATGCTAACTTATCAATATGAGGGTACAACAAATCAACAATTGAGTTTCAAGAACAAAGATACTAACTGATCAGGCCATAATTATAATACCAATTTCAAGAAAATAATTACATGCATTTCTCTGCATCAAAATATCGCTATTTTGCTGCATCTAAAGCAGAATAACAACAGCCATTTTCAGCAAAAAAAAAAAAAATAGCTACTATTTTTCTGCAGTTAATGCAGAAAACGGAGCAGTTTTCGGAAGAAAAAATTACTGCAATTTTCCTGCTGAAAGAAACAGATGATAGAGATTAGGTTGCATGACCAAAGCTAAGATGCTTGCTCTTACAAATCTAAGTCATGTGATCAAGGCCCGAATCCTTCACCTCCCAACCAAAAATAGTAGTCAGATAAGGCAATGCATGTCCAAAGTACAAGTTTTTACTTTACACAGATAAATTTTCAGATAGCCACCAAGAAATGTGATAATTTTTAATAAAACAAGAAAGAACGAACTGTTGTTATTTCCTCCCCGACAAAACGATATACAGATATTTCCCTATTATAAATACGTAAAAACAAAGCTTATCAGACTCCCCCAAACTTAAACCTTTTGCTTGTCTCAGACTTAGGAATGTCCGATGACTTAAGCAATGCAAAAATACATTGTACTAGTAATTCGTAATAACAAAAGTAATCTATGAGCACATAATCACAAAACACAAATGCTGCAATACGTTATGAAAATGCTAACTTATCATAACGAGGGTAAGAGGCCAATCACATCACAACACTTTGTTTTGCCAAGTAGAGAGTAGAACCATCAAGCTTCCACAAAATCTATAGGCTTCTAAATGTTATCATTCTCGTTGCTAACACGATACCCTTTATCTCCTTATTACCTAAGTTGGGACGCTTTTGCTTTCCTTTCTTTTCTTTGGCCACTAATGATTTTTTCTTTTTGCTTCCCCTTTTGTTCTGTCACGGCTTTTATTTTCCTTTTTTTTTTTCTCTGTTTTTGCCCGTGACTTCCATTCTTTAGGCCGTATTTCGGTCTTTTGACGCGAATGACAACACTTGTGGTGAAGGCACCCGGTTACTCAACCAAAAAACGTCGTATTTTGGCCTTTTGACGCGAATGACAACACTTGTGGTGAAGGCACCCGGTTACTCAACCAAAACACGTTTCACCCAAAGTGCTTTGCATACTCATAGCTCAGGTCACCGTTTTACGTGAATAACAACATTTGTGATGAAGGTACCCAGTTACTAAGTGACCCAAACCAGCGGAGTAGATTAAGTTTCCTTCTTTTTTAAGGGGAAGGGCCTTTGAATTTTTCAAAAAGTACATGTCCCATGTTAGGCGTATAAGGATCAATCAGGTAGCATTTTAGCAAACAAATATGATTTCACAAGAATTCCCAAGATTTAGTTGAAGCAAAGACATTCTAACCCTCCTTCAAAGCAATTCAAAATGCATGAAATTAGGCCTCAGCTACTCCACATTTAATCAAAGCAACATCACATAACGCTAGAGCACATTCACGTCTCAATCTTATGGCTTCATAAATCACATTTATTAGTCAAATTACCAACACTCAATCTTGGTAAACTCGAAAAAGAAAATGAAAAAATAAAATGAAACGGAAGTAGTTTGATAGTATCTGGTAAAAGAAAACAAGATGAAAATAGTCTGATAGTAAAACAAAAGATAAATGAAAACTTGAAAAGGTGTTTCATATAGACCCCTATTATAATTGTTGCTCCACTTAAGGTCATAATTCAAAACAGTTGCAGCTGAGTAGCTATAAATGCTGTACAATTGTCAATAAGTGTATAGAACACATCATAAATATCACTCTGAATTGTATATGACTCTAAGTAAGAAGCATGAGATTAGTATTTAACCTCAAAAGTTAAGCAGATGCATTGACATAAGAAAATAAAATGAATGGATGATTCGTGCATAAGCAATACTGTACATTGGACATTTGCTTGGGCATGATAGAATGAAATATTTCAGGCCATCACCAGAAATGCAATGTTGGACCAACCAAAACCAGCCCCAACAGAGTGAAAATAACTGTCCTCTTCATGAAAATAAATGGTATCTCTACCCATTTCATACGAAGGAAAAAAAAGAATGGCTTCAATGGGAAGTCCTCAAATTATTGCCACACATTATGTGATCGGAATTGAGGAAAATAGGTAGTTTACCTGACAAATAAAATCACCAACCAAAGTAAAAAACGCCGACGTAATAGCTTTTGTCGTCACAGGGTACCTGGCAAGAAGAGACATATACCTGCACAGAAATGAGATAAAGATGAATGGAGGAGAATTGATCCTTAATTAGCATGACATTAATTAGAGGGGCACAACTTGTGTGACAGGAAACTCACAGCTGACACATGTTTACTGTGTTACAATCAGAAGAAGGACATAATTTACAGGGAATGATTTTACCCCTAGTTTTTTCCCTCTTTTTGGCCAAACATATTGCATAATCCAATGTGATTGTTAGCAACGGACTATGTCAAATTGCATGGATAGACATGAAAAATGCCTTTTCAAAACTTCATCACGTGAAATAAAATGATCTAACTAGAAATGCATTTCCAAGTTTACTCTAACCATGCACTCAATCAACGGTGGAAGTGTCCTAGACTCCCAACTATTAACCATCTTACAGAAGTAGAGAAGAAAACTATGTTAAAGGACAAGGACCTGTCAAAGTTGCAATAATGGAACTAATTGGGCATGTGGATTACAGCCTCATAATGAGTTAGTTGTTAAGATGAGGAAGAAATTGTTCCAGGAGGCGCTCGATAGTCCTTCGTGACGTTACTTTGTCGATTTCGAACACTCTCATCTCATGTACCAGACCTGCTCAATGACAATATGACATCAACATTACAACATGTCAATCATACTCATCTGTCTGCAACCTTTACATAGCAGCAGAAAATTCAATCTCAATCCTTTAACAAACTGACCTGGTTGGTGTAGAGCTTTTAATGGCAGTTGGGCTGCATTTGAATTGAGGAACAGTAGCAGACTTTTCATAACTTGACCAGATCCAGCAGATACAAGAATTTCCCTCTATTTTTCACCAGAAAAACAAAACTCGGATATCAGACCAGCATTTGTTTTGTGATCAAGTAGTCTTTATTATGATCTTTCATGCCATGACAGATTTATTCATTAAATCGGGATTCTCTATGCCAACAAAACAGAGAAGCCTAAAAAAGCTGAGGTGATGTTGAAAACCATAATATGTGCCGGATTTTTATATAGATGATGGATCACAAACATCATAGAGACCATCCCAACCTTGAATTTTTTCTGAGAATCATAATAGCCAGAAACTCACAGCTGACACATGTTTACTGTGTTACAATCAGAAGGACATAATTTACAGGGAATAATTTTACCCCTAGTTTTTTCCTCTTTTTGGCCAAACATATTGCATAATCCAATGTGATTGTTAGCAATGGACAGATGTCAAATTGCATAGATAGACATGAAAAATGCCTTTTCAAAACTTCATCACGTGAAATAAAATGATCTAACTAGAAACGCATTTCCAAGTTTACTCTAACCATGCACTCAATCAACGGTGGAAGTGTCCTAGACTCCCAACTATTAACCATCTTACAGAAGTAGAGAAAAAAACTATGTTAAAGGACAAGGACCTGTTAAAGATGAGAGGTGGGAAAGATATATGTTATTTGGCAAACAACAACAATAAACCAAGGAAAAATGCAGGCAACAACATCGTGTATTTGACGCAGGATTCGTAGTTCTCGAATTGTATGGTTTTGGTTACACCATTGCACTTTCTAAGATATAAGAAGCAAGACAATTTCTCTTCTCTTAACAAAACCAAGAACTCAAGAGAAAGTGATAGTCCAAATAGTAAAATATGATTGTATATACGTTTAGAAAATAATGATTTAGTCATAGAAAATGATAGTCCAACTAGTGAAATGATAGTTCACAATGATTAAGTAATAAATATGTTTAGAAAATCAGGATTTATACATGCTCAATTAAATTAAAGGAAGCTCCAAACTATCTAAATGAACAGAGGGGTTTTGAGGGTTTTTACCGGCGGGGGTTTCTCGTTCTTGGGTTTTTATGTGTTGTACTCGCCGCCGCCGCCGCCGCTACTTCTCCCGCGGGTGCTGCATTGCACGGGAGCACCATCAAGCCCTGTCACGTTCGTTGCCTTGAGTCGGCCATCCTCGGCGCGCTCCAACCACGAACTCCACCGTCTCTATTAATCAGCACCATCCTCGGCCAGACTAAATTTATTCTATTAATCAGCACCATCTTTCCTTTGTTTTCGTGGGTGAGAAGTGAAAAGAGGAAAGGAGAATCGAAGGTGAGATGGTGGGTGGGGTTGGGGAAGAAGACGATGATTTTTTAGGGTTTGTACCAAGTGGGTTTTGTTTCAATTGATTAGGAAAAGGAACAGAACATAGATATTTCTGTCAACAAGAAGTAAAAAAGCGTGTTTCTTCTAAAAAAGAAGATGGAGTTTAAAAACAAAAAACGTGTTTTTCTCCCCATGGGCTTTAGCTTCAATGCTTAATGTGGATTCTTTCAATTGCTTTTTTGAAATGTATTGCTGTAGAATTTTGTACTCCATACCAAAATGTGTTTCTCCCCAAAAGAAGGAAAAAAAAAAAAAAAAAAAAACTTTTGATTATTTTTCCTTTTCTGGTAAAAGATTGGAGGTATATGGGAATGAGTATCTTTAGTATTTTATAAAAGTGCTTTTGTATTTTCTTTTTTTTTTTTTTTTTTTTGCCCCCAAGTTTGGGTTTATGATCATTTGTAGAGAAATGTTACTACTTTATTTGTGAATTAATTAAAATTTTTTGATTTAAGTGTTCGTTACACCCTGCAATTGAAGACCAAAAAATCATTTCTAGTGCAGACGCCACATTTTTTGGCGTTTGGTCATTTTTCAATAATCACTTTTGAGATTGAATTCCATTAAAACTATATTTTTTTAGCTTTTAACTGCAATTATTTTTCATATAATTACTCATTACGCACATTAAGTAATTTCTTTTAATTAGTCATTAACCTTATAAATGAGATTAGTTTTGGAATTTAACTACCATCTGCATTTGTATAATTAATTATGAATCCAAAGCCATAATAATTTTTTTTAAAATCAATTCTCTCTTAATCAATTATATTATAATTCACCCCATAAACACATCCGTATAATGCAATAGGCAAAAATAATACCAAAATGGAATTATAGAGTTAATAATAATAAAGTGGATTACTATCCATATATACGGTAGTTGAACAATCTTTGAAGATAAACAAAAACAACTTAATAACACAATCAATCAACTGTGCAGTCAAAAGAAAGAATTCTATATATAGGGAAAGCAAATCACATCTCTCATTAAAATATTAAAATGCCCCACCAATTTCGCTTGCCACCCTTCAAAAATAAAAATAAAAAAGAAGAAAATGTAAATCATAGACAACTTTTTGAAGTATTGAAGAAGGGTAAACATCACTTTTGATCCCTAAACTATGTCACTTATCCACTTTTGGTCCCTCATGTACCCTACTCATCAGATTTGGTCCCTCAACTTTAATAATTTCATCAGATTTGGTCACTCCGTTAATTTTTCTGTTAAAACTAACGGACTTAAGAAAAAAAAAACAAACAAACAAACAAATTTGTAACCAAGGGAATTTGAACTTGTGTCACAAGTTTAGCAAAACCAACTTGTTACCACTAGACCAAATTGTTTCTTAAGATTTATTTGCTGAAAATTATTATTGTCTTTTGCTTTGAAGTATGTGTAATGGATTAATTTTTGAATTATATTTTAATTGATGTTTAGAAATTTTTGAGACTGTTTTTATGTATTTAATGAATGACTTATGTATTTTTTATGATATTGTTTGGTATTTTCATGACTTGTGTATTTTTTAGAATTAGTCTTGTAAAATTTTTATGATTTTTGTATTCGATTTATTGTTTGGGGTTAATACAGGACTTTAGAAACATTTTGTAAAATTTGGAGGCTTAAAAATCAAGAAACAAACTTGGGGTTGCTACAAAAAAGTTGTAATAAGTAAAATTTCGGGTTAGTAATAATTTAAGTAGTAGATTTGGCAAAGTGATAACAAGTTTGTTTTGTTAAACTTGTGGTCCAGGTTCAAACTCTCTTGAGCACAAATTCATCTTTTTTTTTTTTAAAGTCCATTAGTTTTAACAGAAAAATTAACGGAGGGACCAAATCTGATGAAATTATTAAAGTTGAGGGACCAAATCTGATGAGTAGGATACACGAGGGACCAAAAGTGGATAAGTGGCATAGTTTAGGGACCAAAAATAATGTTTACCCTATTGAAGAACATATATTCCTTTTTTACTATACTAAATTATACTCTTTTGAGAACGGTGCCAAGCACCGGGAATTCCCAATTTAAATTAAATTATACTCATTACTAGTAGAGAATTGTGCCAAGCACAGAGGATTATTTCCAATTTAAATTGAGACTCCAATAATAAATATTTAAGAACACACAGTTATAAGATTGAAAAAAATATACATATTATCATAAAATTTTAACAACTTCTATATAGCAGTTCTGATAAAAATTATATAAGATATAAGTTCCTTAATTCTTTTTTTAAAATTTTGAATTCAATGAGTTATAATTAATCATTTAATTAGAAAATTGTCGACAAAGTTAAGATTCTTAATCATTTTTTAAATTTGGATTCTTAATCATATTTTAAATTTGGATTTTGACTTGCTTGTATTACCACTTCACTTCTTGGTCACTACTACACTAGTGTCAATGTAATTTATTCAAAAATTACACTTCTTGGATTTAAGTTCCTAATCATAAATGAATTGCAGATTCATAAATAGATGCGGTCTGCTTTAACCCCTCCAATTTGAGCTTAAACTTTGAAATTGCACCTTGACCACGCAACGGCATGAATCGCATATTGTTCAAAGCACACGTCTTTTGTACATGTCGAAAGATATCATCCAAATTCCATTGAAATTAGTAAAAAAATGAACATGGGTTGCACCAGACGTCGAAATAGAAGAAACAATGAAACACATAGGAAAAAGAAGAAGCAATGGTAGTTCATGAGTATATTTAGAGTGATAGATGAGATAAGTTTGATGATACAATATAACATGATTTATAGCAACAACTGCACTAAAGACCATAATCGGACTTTGCCTTGATGCCTCTTGCATATCAGTAGGCTATTGAGGTACCTGCAGCACATGGCAACGACTGAATACAAGAAAATAAGAAACAATTTCTCTGCTTTCACTATTATTATTGTGTTTCCATTTTCTTCTTGGAGGAAATAACTTTTCGAAGAAATATAAGTGAAAGCTAATCTATCTTCATACTAGAAAAGCATGCATAACTGCTAGCTACTGCAAAGAACCTTGAACGTCCGCTCTATTATTTGGTGTATGGGCCACGAGGCAAACGGATTAAATGATTAATTGGCAACCTTCAATACACCGAGTTTTAGGTAAATTTTCTTTTCTATGTTATCATTCTTGTCGGCGGATTGATGCTTACTTCCCCAATTGTCTTGTATTCTATGTAATCTTGATTGCGGAACCCTTGGTGCATCGAGTTTTAGGTAAGTTTTCTTTCTTCAATTATCATTCTTGTTGTCGGCCTCAGGTTATGTATTTATTGTATTCTTATTATGTGGCATCAGGCACTGCATTCATATTCTTATCATTCACTGATTTGGTGTTAACATTCGGGAATTAACATTCTTCATTGGAGTTAGATTTGTAAGAGCAAGCATCTTCGCTTTGGTCATGCAATCTAATCTCTATTATGTGTTTCTTTCACCAGGAAAATTGCAGTAAATTTTTTTTTAGAATACTGCTCCGCTTTCTGCATTAATTGCAGGAAAACAACAACCATTTATTTTTATTTTTTTTTGCTGAAAATGGTTGTCTGCTTGAAATGCAACAAAATAGCGATGTTGTAATGCAGGAAAATGCATGTAATTATGTTCTTGATAATTATATTATAATTATGGCCTGATTAGTTTGTATCTTAGTAGTTTTTATGTAATTATTATTTTGGATGAACATTCTAAAGTGACAACATGATTTCGATTTTTATAAGTTTTTGCTTTGGACTCGTGGGTTTACTAAGTTATTGCAACTGATTCAGAGTTTTGGGTAAGTTTTCTTTGCATCGAGTTTTCTTGGGACCCATAGGTTGGACTAATTTAAACCATCCTAGACATAGCATTTCGTTCTCTTTGATGAACTAGATGTCGAAGTTGTTTGTAAGCGTGCGTTAGTCTTTATAAGTTACTGCAAGTAAGTTCTTTCCTGAGGTATCATTCTTGTCGTCAGACTCATTCCTGTAGTTTATGTATTTATTATAATCTTATTATGTGGTATCAGACACTGCATTATAATATTATAAAGTTTGTAGTATTTATAGTATTGTGCTTTAATATTTGTGGTCCACTCATATAAACATTTAGAGAGAAAATGAAAGACACTGCATTATAATATTATAAAGTTTGTAGTATTTATAGTATTGTGCTTTAATATTGTGGTCCACTTATATAGACATTTAGAGAGAAAATGAGGTGAGATATAACCTATGGATATTGTAACAAAAATATTTATGTATTTATTTTAAGAATATTATTTGCATTTTTTGTGTATGACGTATAGATTTTATATAATTAATACTTTATAAATATTGCAAAAGAGTAGTAAATAATGCAACCGCTTGGGTGATGCTTGATGCTTTATACTTTAAAGCACTATTTTATATAATTATTAAATAGAAATATAATATAAATATATGTATACATATATATTTATTTATGTCATATGAATATGTAAAATACAAGAAATATTACTTTAGGTTCATGTTCCAGATCGTTTAAATTATTATTTATATATACTATGTATTATTTTGATATATTATATTTATAAATAGATATGTATGCATATTTTTCTGATGTACATGATATATAAAGAAATATTAATAATGGGGTAAACTACATTTTGCCCATTCGAATAATGTTTGTATTTACATTTTACCATCTAAATATTTTTTTGTGGCAATTTACTATTTCAATTTTGCAAAATATACGTATAACTATACAAATATAATATAAAAATATAGTTGTTGCATATTTATATCATGTGTATATAGCATGTTTTCATCTAAACATTATCGTGGATAGAGACTTATTTATGATCTGAATTTACGAGTTACTAACTTGGATTTCTTACAAAAATAATAAAAAGTTAATAAAAGTTAAATTGGATTGTGTTTGGAGGAGAGAAAAAACACTTCTAAAATAAAATTTTGTCTAAAAAAATACTTATCATTTTATTTGTTATTTATCAAAAGCGTGCTTTGTTACTTTAATTTATAAAAGTGAAGTCTTTATATATTACATTTGTCTATTGATAAAATGCTTGCATATATACTAATTAATCATATTTATTTACGTTATATAAATTTGTACATGATATATAAAAAGATATTAGAAGTTATATCATCTATTATTTACGTATGCACATGTGATGATCTACACATATACAAATATAATATATTTAAAAAATACTTTTAGTATGTATAAATAACATTAAAATAGTATTTTTAAGTATGGAACTGCAAAAGAGTATTATTTGCATTTTTTTGTGTATAACGTATATATTATAAAATTAATGTAATATTAAAGTAATTTATAAGAGTAGTATATAAAATATTAATTGTTAAATTATAAATACTTGAATTTTAAATAAAACTTTTAAATAAAATTTATTAGTTTTTCGCAGTCGCTCAGAAAAGGAGAAGGGGTGATATAGGCAAACTGGCATTTAACTTTAACAATTGCAAGACTTTAAATGAATAATAATAATATTTAATAATTACTTAAAAATAAAATAAGTTTTATTGTTACTGATTTATAATATTATATATTATTAATTAATCTTATTATTTATTTTTCACAAATGTTGTAATACACTATTACTTTAGTAAATTAGTAAAAAGTATCTATAAATAAAATTCATTATTTTTTAATATGGACTTTTGATCTTAAAAAATTTATGATCCAATGCTTATAATTATTATAATTTATTTATTTTATATTATTTAAATATAATATTTGAATTTTAAAAGCTTTCAATATGGACAATTGATTCTTAAAATTTAAAATTTGGCTATAAATAGTTTATCACATCAAATGGTCGAAATTTATCCAACATAGATTAAACGGTTATATTATAGAAAGTAAGGGCATAGGAGTTCAACCAATACTCAAAGGTTAATGGTGCTAGTGTAATTTAACCGACAAGGGTAAGAAAACTATTTTGTGCATTTTACCCTATAAAAAATGTATGATGTTATATGCACATAATAAAAATTAATTTTAAAGAAATAAGTTACATAATATTTATTTTAGAACTTTTCGATTTAATTTATGACTGACCCTCATTTAAGCAACACAAATGGCATTTAACTTTAATAATTTTATAAATAAAAAATCATTAAAAAAAAATATTTGTATAAAAATATTAATTGTTAAATTATAAATACTTGAATTTTGAATAAGATTTTATTAGTTTTTCGCCGTCGCTAAAAGGAGGGGCGATATGGGCGACGAGGAGAAAGGGTTTGCAGATGTGATTTACTATTTTATATAGTATAAAAATATATATTCATTTTTTTTAATATGGACCTTTGATCTTAAAGAAATTTATCCGATGCTTATAATTATCATAATTTATTTATTTTATATTATTTAAAATTTTAAAGTTGATTCTTAAAATTTAAAATCTGATGGCTATAAATATTTGATCACATCCAACGGTTGAAATTTACCCAAGCGAAGATGCTTGCTCTTACAAATCTAACTCCAATGAAAAATGTTAATTCCCGAATGTTAACTCCAAATCAGTGAATGATAAGAATATGAATGCAGTGCCTGATGTCACATAATAAGAATACAATAAATACATAACTTGAGGCCGACAACAACAATGATAATTAAAGAAAGAAAACTTACTGTCACGCCCCAAAAGTAAGACCCCTACTTTAGGCCCTATTCTCGGGACGCGACCTAACCAAAGTCGTGACTACAATATTTCACCAAACTAATAACCCGATAACCAAAATAATTACAAACCCTAACCGTTTTGACCATCCTTCCCAGGCACCTTGATCGCTTTCTTAGATTAGCTAGCTTGACTTGTCACGTTATCACTTGTATCTGGAGGAAGAAATTTAAAGTACGTAAGCAAAAACTTAGTGAGGCCATGAGTGGGTGCACGTGGAAGAAAATAGTCATATGAGAAAACTCGATCAAAATACTTAAAACATATCATATAGACTGGCATTAATACTGATCAAGCCTATGAAGACCGTATCAGGCAAAGACCGAAACACACGGTTACCACCTTATGTCTCCCAAAAGACCGTTTACTATCCTCCATGTAGGGAGCGACCCTACGACCGCATTGAACTGTCCATGCCTAGGTACATGGCAGCGCCAATCACGCGCAGACGAACTCCAGCCTGCCCGTGAAAGGACACTCAAGTAGGAACTGAACGACTAAGCCTCAACTGGCAGCCCAATGCTACCCCAGCGTGCCCCGCGAACCGTCCAGCCCCGGGCCCATTGACCGCTTAGCAAGAACCACATGAACAAATCCAGAAGCCGGTCGAACAGATAAATAGAAAATAGACCAATTAAAGATCACATGCATATCGAATTTTTCGATGAACTGAACAATATCATGATAAATAGGACCTCTTGGATACTCATATGGACTCTAGAGGTGGCTCCCTCATAATGAATACCAGAATACCATATGACCAAAATAATAATCACGTTGTAGCACTTAGTTCCATAGAGTCCAAAGGCCCAATCAATCCATATAGATAACCAAATATCATATTCATTTTCTCTTATCAATGGACAATTTCAAGAAATATTTTACTCAAGTTCGTCGCAAGAAAAAGACCACTTTTCATACATATATATAGCCATGCACGATAACATATAATATTCATCCAATTTTGCAAATACTAATATAACTTTAAATGGCACTCACCAAATTTAACCGAATGCCAAATTTATAGTCCTTGTGTGAGGTTGTCCCTTCCTGTGCCAAATAACTACATTGCAATGAATATCTTCGAAACAATCCACGATACAAGGGTTTCTTCCCATGCCTCATGCTATCACATGACATGTGCTTAGATAAATTAAAATGATAATATGGCATAATCTTGATTAATACTATCTTAAGTTCATGTGGTGGCTTGGAAATAATGGACCCATATAATTTATACAACTTATATATATATATATAATATATCCTATTAGACATTCGATATAATCTCTTTCTAAATAGTTGTATCATTCCAATTGAACAATTAGTCGCATTAATATTATTTCAACTAAGTAATTGTAAATCTTTTATTGACTTGAAAGAAATTAAACAACTAATCTAAGAAAATTATTATCAATTTGAAGTCATTCAGTCATTTAAAAAATATAATAAACATAATCACGTTTCTTCTTTTCGTTAACTGATTAGCAAAACAAAATAGGCTAACCTAATTGGAAAATACTTTTTTATCATTTATAATCATTATATGAATATAAATGTAGTCAATAAAATTACAAGTGAATTAAGTGCCCAATTGACTACCACATATTTGATTAAAATTGAGTAGTCAATTGTATACTTAATTAACAAAAATATTATTGGCTATTTAATCAATTTAATAGTTTAGCTACTAGAAATCTAAAGTAATATGATCAACTTAAATTAATATTTATAATTCAATAGTGATTAAAATATAAACATTTCAATACATATATCTAAATGGGTTAAAGGTATCTCCAAATTTAATTAATGGATATAACTGAATTGAAGTAAATTAATTCACTTAATTAACCATACTATATCTAACCAATCAAAGTTAAATTAACCATGCCAACTAATTTGCTACAACACAATTAATTAATCGTCCTTTAAGTATATATCAAGGTTCAAGATAAATGTAATTAATTTAATTGCAGTTAGTTAATATAAGTATACTCAATAACCACACAATCATTTATTTAAATAAAAATGATCAATCAATGAAAAGTTATTATTGGGGAGTTATCGATTAATTAAAAGTTAATTAATCAACCAAATATTTATCTAATTCGTAGAGGCTAATGACAAAGAATGAAAAAAAGGAAAATGATATGAAACTTAAAGAAAGAAATAAGGTACCTGTTGTTCGTTTGGATTAGCATTTAAAAATAAGTTTCATGCTTTCTTTATATATATAGGAAGATATAGATGCACATAATTCATATATACACATAGTAAAATGGTAGCAATTTATCAAGAGATGAGGAGGACACGTGCCATACTCCACAATTTTCATGCTTTTCTCTTTCTTTATTCTTTTTAATAACTTTGATAAGAATTATAAATTATTCTCTCAATTTCTAGACTTATATAATTTAACACTAATTTTTTTTTTGAAATTCCAAGTTAGTCCTTAAACTTTGAATTATACTCAATAAGTATTCTCTAGTTGATTTGAGATTTTCTACTTAAGTTTCGTATAATTTCTTCGTTATCCCAAATTAATTCAAATAAACTTTTTCGTGAATACACCTTAAACAAGAATTACGTGAAGATAAATAAAATTTTATGAGTGTAACAGTTAAGTCATTAAAAATGATACATAATATTTAATATAATAGTTAAGGGGGCGTCACACCTGGGTCCACAAAGCCTTCCTCGAACTGCAATTCACAGTACTTAGCAATATGTCCTAATTTTCCACAGAGACAACAGGAGTTCGGTAGGCGCTCATAAGTAAGATGCAACAGAAGCTCATCCCCCAGGGTCGAACTAATCGGAATAGCCCGCGAAAGTGGGCGGGTAACGTTGATGGCCACCCGGAGGCGGAGAGTAGCCCCCCAAGTACAGCCTGTGTCATCCATATCCATATCCCGGAAGCGACCAATCCTATTACCGATCAGCGTTGCCACCCCCAAATTCATCATACTCAACGGAAGGTCATGCACGTGCATGTAGAAATCACACCAATCAAGGTCCACCCGCAGCAGATTCTCATTCTCCCAAACCCCACTCAGAATAATGATGTTCTTCTCAAAGCTCCACGGGCACCCTTCTAAAGCCCGATTTCTATCAATGATATGATTAAAACGGAGGAGGAAGCGCCCACCCCCGATCTGTCGTAGTTCCATACCTTTCACTGGGTTGATCATGCCCTGCACCGATGAACTGAAAGCCTCAAACCTAGGGATCTTGCTGGAGAGGAGCCGCCCAACCAAACACAACCGATGAGTATCCGAATCCACATGCCACAAGCCCCCTAGCAACACAAGCCGCTGCTCCTCATCATCATTCAGACGTAGACGTCCCCGGAGTCCCGCGATGGCCTCCTCCGCGATCAACCGATAAACGCCGCCACATGCCGCCGTGCTCCCAGTCAGCCTCGACCACAACGTCCCCACAGTCCATCCACCCGTGCACTATGGCAGAGGCGAAGACGCCACTCCCCCGGCCGCACCTGTAGAAAAAAAACCAAATACCAAAAGAAAAACGGCAGCAAAATCATAAGAGAAACAAGGAAAAAAACCAGGTAGAGAAAAGAAACGAGAAAGATACAGTGCAAGTGGAAGGAAAAGGAGAGGAAACACTCCATGCTTAGAGGAAAAACCCAAGAAAAACACTCAAATAAAATCAAGAAAATGAAGCTAGACGAATCCCCAGCCGGGAGCCCCAGAAGCCCAAGAATGGAGAGAACGCCCAGAGTCTATTGTCCGCCCCAGCCACGCCCGACGTCAGTAGGGCCATGCACCGTGTAGGGGAGGCCCAAAGATCTCACAGGGTGAAGTTGTCGGCGAGGATGCAGTCACGGTAGAGACGTGAAGCAAAAGAAGCATGAAAAAGAAAAACTCTCAAGGGGAGAGAGAACGGAGACTCTCAAGGGGAGAGAACTTGTTAGTTATGTGTCGTCTAGTTTTTGGAGGAGATTTTAACCAATCATATAATGGTTTGCATATTTTTCTAAGATTTGGATAAAAATATGAAACATAATTCAAGCTTCCTAGAAATCTTTGTAATTGTGTTTTATCTAAAATTTGACCTGAAAAATTTTCTCTAAATGTTAGAGACCTTTGTATTTGGGGCAATGATTCCTTGGTGAATTTGATGACCTAAAATCTAATATTGGTTTGGAAAATTTTTATTTCAGGGGTTGATACTACAAGACCGTTATCTTTTATAAGTATAAGGAAGATTCGTAAATGCTTCAAATGTTTTTCTATGTTTTCACAAAGGACTAGAACATCATAAATATAGACAATAGTAAAAGAAGAGTATGAAGTGAAAATGTCATTCATAATTTTTTGAAATTCTGAGGAAGCATTTTTTAATCTAAATGGCATAACGCTCCATTCAAATTATCCAGAAGGGAGAGTAAAAGTTGTTTTGTATCTATCTTTTCCATCTATTTGGATTTGCAATAAACCAAATTCATATCAAATTAAGACAAATTTTTGCATTATAGAGTCTTTTAAGAAGATCAGATTTATTAAAGAATAGGATACCTATTCTAACACGATGTACTTCTTTCTACCTGCATCATTGCCTCTGTACCTTGTCTCCAATGTATCCCAAGTTTCCTTTGCACTCTTTTTATTGACGTATAAATCAAATAGAGGTCGGTCATATGGTTAAGTAGGTGGATTCTGATTGTTTTGTTGGCCTTGTTATATTTTATCTTGGCTTCCTCGTTAGGATTTTTGTCTGAGTACTTATGACTGGAGTTATGGCCACAACATAGGCCTCTTGAAATACTGCAGGTTCACGTGGATTTGTGAATGACACATAGCCAATGTCAGGTTGTTCGAAGAAGATAAGGAGCTTCTGCGACCCACGTTTGTAAGCGGTTCCAATTTCAAAAGATCAGGCAGTGCTTTTAGAGATAGAAACTGCCATTCGAATCTACTAATTCACAGTAGCACGTTTTTTGTTCTATTTTTGCTTCCAAATTGTAAGAAAATAGAAAACGATAAAGTTGTGTCGTGGGAAAAAATCCCTATCTTGAAAGCAAAATTTCGTTATGACCGTGGTTCAATTGTTACAAACTGTTTGCTCCATGAGGTTAACACAACACTCTCTAACACGTGAACTCATGGTAGAGAGTTGGAAGAACAGACTATTATAACTCAAAAGCAGGAGGTACAAAAAGGATAGGTACGGAAGAGCTTGAGCTTTGAAATTGTATCTCTTAAATGAAAATATGAGGTTTATTTATAGAAGGGGAAAGCCTTAGTTGGTGAGAGATTTGTAAGTGCAGGATCATATCAGAAGACAAAAAAAAAAAAAAGTATGTAGGCCGGGATTTTCTCAACAAATTGAGATACTTGGGCAACTTGTTTAAAATTCAAAAGAGTTTGGATAAGTGTAGAATTTTTAAAGTATTTTCTCCAAAAAGATTTATAACCGCGTGCCCCAACCCGAACCAGGACGAGATGGGTGGACGCATGCATGTGACCTTTCTCCAAAATCTACCTACCTACACTTCTCAATCCTAATGTAAAAGGATGTTTACCATAAACAAGTTCAGAGTCTCTTTTGAACGCAATGTGGGACAACAAAAATTGGTTTTTCTAGTTGTCATTCCCTACAAATGTTACACTTGTTAGTTTAAGAGGATAATAAAATATGGTTAATTACATTTTTCCATCTGAACAATGCTCGTTTTTGCACTTTGTCATCTAAACTTTTTTTGGTGTCAACTTACCATCTCAACTTTGTGAAATTTGCACTTTTCTCTATATGATTTTTTTCGATCGATTTTTCTATTAGAAAAACATAATATACATGTGATATATAAGGACAATGTGATGTGATGGCTTTCACATGTGCACTGCATCTGATGCTTTTTCAAAGAAAAATCAACAAGAAAATGGTCATGTATGGCAAAGTGCAAATTACATAAAGTTGAGATGATAAGTTGACCCAAAAAAAAATTGGATGACAAAGTGAAAAACGGGCATAGTTCAGATGTCAAAATATAATTTACCAAATTAAATATTTGATATAATCGAAGGCAGAAGTTGTATTTAACCTTTCTTGTTTAGAACATTCAAAACCCTTTTTAAGTTTTGAAGTTTGTATATATAGGAAGATGTTGTAAGTTCTCTATACGTAGAACATACGAAAAGATTAGAACTAGAGACCATAGTTTAGAAAATTGACCGACCTCGAAATAAAAAAAAAAATTGGTTTGGTATTTGATTTTTATTTTCTTGAAAATTTGATATTCGATTCGATTTTAGTTTTTAGTGTCGGTTACTGAACTATACCAAATATCAAATATTATTTTTATACACATATTTTTCATATATTAATTAAAAGTACTATTTATGTTATTTTTACTTATTAAAAATTGAAAAAAAGAAGTGTAATTAATATTTTTCATATTTAATTTTAATTACCTTTTATATCTTAATGAAAATATCCTTATGAAATACGAAACTAAAATATGCAAAAGAGATTTGGTAATTATCAAAATCGAATTGATTAATTCGATTTCATATTTGGTATAGTATTTTGGTGATTAATTTTTTGATTTACCAAAATTTCAACTCAACTCAATTTGTTTTTGTACCCCAAAATATGGATTATAAAGCATGAGTCAATGGCTGTACAAATACTATCACAAATGAATCAAGAAGTAGTAGGCTAAGAAGTAAATACATGTTAAGGTTTTTGCTTATAAATAAATAAGGGTAAATTATAATGAGTTCTCTTAAAAATTTGACATAATTACGAATACCTTCTCATCATTTAAAAAATTATAAATATCCCTTAATGTTTGATGAAATTATGTAATCCTTGGGTGGATGTTTGAAATTATCAATTTTGCCTTTGTTGTATTTGTTTCCTTTTTTTATAACAAAAAGTTGAAAAATTGTAAAAAAAGTTGGACGAGGTGGATAGAAAAATTTGAAAAATTGTCAAAAATATTATCCATTAGCCCAAAAAACATTAAGAAAAATTTAAAGAATAAGTAAAATTATACTTCATGATCCACAAAGGTATTTTGGTCAGTTTATAACAATAAATGGATGGATACCTAATGGAGACTAATAGATATCGAGCTAGTTGTTAGATTGGAGGTAATTAATGAAACCAAAAGATTTCTATCTTCACAGTTTGGAATGAAAGGCCTAGGAGAAGCTGGTGTAATCACAAGCGTTGAAATTGAAACCCGAAAGTGGATTTTCCTTGTGAATAACACTATATAGAAATTTTTTTGGAAAGATTTAACTGTTATGATGAACTACCTGTTAAAATACTTTATGATTTTAGCATAAGTCTTAAAAAGAAAAATGGTGATTGTATATTACGAGTTGATTATGCAAATATCATAAGGAGTGTTATATTTATCATGAACTACACTAGACCTGACATAGTCTATGTTGTGAGTAGACTGAGTCGCTATACTCATAATCCTTAATGAACATTGGAATACACTTCGTCGCTTGTTAAGAAACCTAGAAGGTACAATGGTACAATGGATTTGTGTTTGCACTTTCATAAATTCCCTGCAGTATTATATGGGTTTTGTGATACAAACAAGGTACATGATAATCAAAATGTGATTTCAACTAGTGGCTATGTTTTTACTTTGGGTGAGGGAGCCGTTTTTTCAAAATCTATAGAACACTTGTATTGCTCGCTCTACTATGGAATTTGAATTTATAGCTCTTGAATTAGCAGGTCAAGAGTGGTTGAGAAACTTGGTGGGAAATGTGCCTTGTTGGGGGTCATCTGTACAGTTTCCTTACACTGTGATTCTCAAACTGCCATTGAAATTGCCAAGAACTATGCATAAAATGGCAAAAGAAGACATATTTTGCATCATACACGATGCAGCGAAAAAGCTTTTGAACAATGGAATAATCTCCCTAGATCAGCCGAGAGGAACTTGAGACTCTAAAGGGAATGGGGCTCAAACCTTGGACTAATGAAATAAGGTGATAACCATATGAGAATTCATAGCTCTATATTTTGGGTGGTTATAACAAGGAGTTGATGGATGATCCTGACGAAATATGTTTCATAGCTTAGTTGTTGGGTGGTTTATAGTAATATGGACTTAATGAAGCTATCTAAGATGAGTGTTAAGGTTGGCCGCCTTCTATGAAAGAAAATGAATTTGTTCTAGGGCCATCATAATCCAAGTTACTAGCGCAGGGTCATTAAAAGAGCTTGTCTATATCGCGAGACAACAGACTCTATGAAAATAATACGTATTGTGGGGGTCTCAACTTAAACTATCAAAAGTTCAAGATTTGTTTCACTTTCATTAGTTGAGTTGTTACATCACCAAACTACACATTAATACAATCAAAAGAGATTAATGCTTACGTATATGTTCTTCCACTTAGAAAAACTGTATTTTCTAACTAGTTAGTTATTCATGGGCGATTGTATGAAATGACAACTAGAAAATCCAACTTTTGTTGTCCCACATTGCTTTCAAAAGGGACTCTCAACGTGCTTATAGTAAACCATTCTTGTACATTTGAATTAAGAAATGTTGGTAGGTGGGTTTAGACGAAAAGCCACACGTGCGCGCCTGACAGCGATGGGGCTGGGTGGTTATCATTCTTTTCATTAGAGAAAATACTTTAAAAATTCTACACTTATCCAAACTCTTTTGATTTTTAAACATGCTGACCGAGTATCTTCTGTTATTGAGAAAAATCTGCCTTATATAGCCCTTTTTTTTTCTTCTGATATGATCCTGCACTTACAAATCTCTCAACAACCGAGGCCTTTCCCTTCTATAAATAGGCCTCATATTTTCATTTCAGAGATACAATATCAAAGCTCAAGCTCCCCAACTCCTCTCTTCTGTACTTCTTGCTTTAGAGTTATAATAGCATGTTGTTCCAACTCGTGGCATACTGTCTGTTAGAGGTGCAGGTGTTACAGAATGTTGTATTAATTTTGGAGAGTAAACGATTGTAACGATTTCACCACGGCAGTATCATAATTTTACTTTCAGGGTTGTGTTTTTTTCCTACGGCACAACTTTACTGTTTTCTATTTCATTACAATATCTACTTATATGACTAAATTTTGAACAAAATTACCCTTATACATATATTGTTTCAGCCTTCGACAATATTACATAGATTGTTTAAATTTTTGCACCTATGATGCACAAATATTGTTAAATTTTGTACCTTATTTTAAACTTCAAAACTTTCTTAATTAGAAAAATCTATATATATTTAAAGTATAGAAACTTATGCAATTTACATTTTAAAGACTAAAAGTCAAATAATAAGTGAGAATAATGAATACACGAGAGATTCTACATCTTGAAACTAAGCTAAATTTGCGCCCGTTTTATGATAATAAAACCAACCAGCAAAAAGCATTAACTCTGCACAGACCAATGCACTTATGGCGGTACAATAGAGTAGTAATTCAATATTCCATATGCTCGCTAAGAAAACAAAGATTATCTGTATTCTTCGAAAACCCCCACCCAAATTTGAACATAAAAAAGTTGTTCTAAATTTTTATTTTAAAATTAAGTTATTACGTACTTAATTTTAAGTAGATTTCTTAAGGTAAAGATTAATATCTATATATTTTAGATATATATTTCAGAAAAATTAAATAGAAGTATATGTACCCATTTTATTGAAAAGTGGCCAATTTTTGGCTAAATATATCTTTGTCAATATTTATTTAAAAAAATTATGTCTAAGTTAACGGGGATATATTATTTGCTACTTTCAAGTCTATCGGGCACAACGACAATGGAGCTATTGTTTCTTTCATCACGTTTTCCTAAGCCACATACCCAAGACCACTGTTGGATATGGAATACACTCACCGTAAAGTGTATCCGAGAATTTCTATGCAGTATCCTTGCTCTGAGTTGGCCTATTTTATAGGCGCCCGCCCGGTAATACCTTTCTGCTTTAATAGTAAACTATGAAATAACCATTCTACCCTCAAGTTGGCGCATGGTATTTGATTGATTGATTTCAAATGAATTTGTTGCAACTGATGGATTTTACCTCTTTATGTTTTTTTGGAATGAGTAATGTACCTCCTTGTATTTTTTTTTTAAGAGAAGCAATTTACCTCCTTAACCAGAAAGATAAATTGCTCATTTTTTCAATTTACCTTTTTGTATTTTTTAAAGTGAATCAATTTGCCTCCTTAACCAGGGAGATATATTATTTCATTTTAAAATACACAAAGGTAAATTGCTATGTTTTCTTCATAGGGGGTTAATATGCTCTTTTACAATATCACACGGGGTAAATTGCATTAAACCCAAAAATATTGCGTACGTAATTTCTGTATTTCAAACGAAATTCCAACATCTAAAGCACCCATGCAACTATTTGAATCATAGTTCATAATGAATGACAATTTCTATCACAATTTGAGTGAATATTCATCCAAGATAGCATATGATATGAGTCAGGTTTATAAATACATGAATAACCTTATAGAAGAATACCAGCCGCATATACATCAAATACACCTCATCCAAATGGAAAAGAATCCAAACATGAAAATATATAGGTGAATATAAACGCACAGTTCCCCCAGTATCCATTTCGATGCCATACAAACATGGGTGGCATGACATTGTTAGATGGCTACAGATCATCGAGCTGTACAATTTTATCTGTCAAAACCTTATTTTGGTTAACATTGATTCCACCGTTACTGTGCCAACCAAAATTTTCATCCAACCGAAAGCCAGATAATTTGTAATCTCGATGAATCTGATTGATCACTCCTCAATTAGACTCCATAGTAATTTCCGGGCTGCTGGAGGAGCTAACCCTGGTATATCTCGAATACCTTTGTTATTTGGGTTCACTATCTGAAAATTTAACCAGATCAATGTCTCAAAAAAAACTAAGACGGTGATGAACTAGTAATCTGAGCAATGAAAAGAAATCAATTTCAATATCAAAAGACTGATTTGACCATCAAAACACTGTAATACTACCACGTGCAAGATATGAGTAGATACAATTGAGATTGCAAGATTCCAAGACATTTGCTTATACAATTCTAAGATGTTTCGAATTTTATCAAAACTGAGATTATGTGGATAAGATGTGACAGATGAACAAATGTTAGGAAAAACGTTTTCTACCTTTCATGTATCTAACATTGTACTCCAACAGCAGTAAACCTACTCAGAGTTGATTTTATGCCTACTTGTTGCAGAAGAAAATAATTAACCTTTGTTGAATAACCATCAGACACGACCCACTAGTTTCAAACAACTCCCTGAAAATCCAGTTGCATTTTCTAAAGTAAATGCTACTTCTTCAAGAAAGGGACGTGGTCGACACTATGGCTCACCACGCGGCCATTCTTATGGACATGGTCGTGGCGGTCGTGGTCGTGGTAATACATGGATTAATCCCAAAATTTCGAAGAACCATGGAAACAAGGCAATGAATCAATAAGAGAAACCTATAAATGGAGATATTTGACATAGATGTGGAATGTCTGGACATTGGTCTCGTACTTGTCGTACGACATAACACCTAATTAAATTGTACCAGGCTTCTTTGAAAGTGAAGGGTAAAGAAGTTGAGACTAACTTTGTTGCGGCTGGAATCTCATACCGTATTCACATAGATGCATATGATTTTTTTCAGACCATTGAAAATGATGATAAGGATCTCGCTGAGCTTCCTCTAAAGAGTGGGAAGCGTGGTAAATCACTTGGATCGAAAGATGTAAATCCTCGAAAGAGAAAGGAACACGTTGTCTCAATTAATAATAATGTTGAAGTGGCCACTAGTAATATCTCTGAAAAGGATGCAAGATTATCTGGAGTATTTTGTGAAACTATATTATTAATCTTGTTTGATGACAAATAGCAAGTATCTGAAGAGGTTTTATCTAAAGAATCTGAACGTAATGAGCAAGATCTCAAAGATAGTTATGAGATATTTATTAATTATGCTCACAATAATTTCGATTGGTATAGAAATAAAGTTGAAATCGATGAGATTTTTGCTTATTGTAGAGCCGTTGAAATCTGGACGAAAATAAAAATGATCCTAAAATTATGGAGGAATGTCGACACCAAAATGATTGGAAAATTTGGAAGAAAGCAATACAAGTTGAGCTTGACTCGCTAAATAAGCAAGAAACATTTTGACCTATAACTCCAACACCAAAAGGTGACAAGCAAGTTGGCTATAAGTGGGTGTTTGTACGGAAAAAAAAAATGAATGAAATAAGTTATAAGGTATAAAGCTAGACTTGTGGCTCAAGGTTTTACTCAAAAGCCAGGAATTGATTATACTGAAATGTATTCACCTATAGTGGATGCAATTACACTTAGATTTCCAATCAGTTTAGCAGTAATTGAACAACTGCAAATGCAACTAATGGGTGTGTTCACTGCTTATCTGTATGGGTCATTGGATACGGATATATACATGAGAATCCCAGAAGGATTGAAAATGCCTGAAGCATTGAAGTCAAAATCCCGTTACATGTGCTCCATCAAATTAAAAAGGTCTTTGTATGGACTTAAACAATCAGGATGTATATGGTACAATTGTCTCAGTAAGTATTTAATAAAGAAAGGGTTTTATTATAATCAAATAAGTCCATGTTGATTCATAAAGAGGACAAAGTCGGGATTTGTAATCATAGTTGCGCATGTTGATGATTTGAATATCATTGGATCTCCAAAAGAGATTTGGCAAGCAGTTGATTACTTAAAAAGTGAGTTTAAGATGAAAGACTTGGGTACTACAAAGTATTGTCTCGGCCTGCAGTTCGAACATACTAAGTGTGGATTTTCGTTCATCAACCAAACTATACAGAAAATGTCTTAAGCGTTTTCATAGGAACAACGCGCATCCATTAAGTACACCTATGGTAATTCGATCACTTGATATTAAAAAGGATCCTTTCCATCCTCGAGCAGATAATGATGAGATTTTGGGTTCAAAAGTACCACATCTCAGTGCAATTGGTGCATTGATGTATCTTGCTAATAATACCCGATCAGATATAGCTTTTTCAGTTAATCTACTAGCAAGATATAGTTCAACGCCAACAAAGAAACACTGGAATGGTGTTAAACACATTCTGCCCTACTTGCGTGGAACAAGTGACATGGGATTATATTTTGAACGACATAATGATGCCAAAGCAACAAATTTAGTTGGTTATTCAGATGCGGGATATTTATCTGATCCACATAAATCTATATCTCAATCTGGATATTTATTCATGTATGGTGGAGTTGTCATTTCATGGCGTTCAACCAAACAAACTTTGGTAGCCACCTCGTCAAATCATGCAGAGTTAATTGTACTATACGAGGTTGGGCATGAATGTGTATGGCTTAGATCACTGGTATATTATGTTCGTGAAAGGCTAGAATCAATTGAAACAAGTCCTACAGTAATATATAAAGATAATGCAGCTTGTATTGCCCAAATTAAGGAAGGATATATTAAAGGCGACAAAATCAAACACATATCGCCAAAATTTTTCTCCACTCACGAGCTTCAAGTGGAAGGCAAAGTTGATGTTAAACATATTACATCAAGTCAGAACTTAGCAGGTTTATTTACGAAGTCATTACCAATAAAGGTGTTAAACCAGCTCGTACATAATATTGCCATGCGACGTCTGAAAGATATTTGCCTAAATTGAGGGAGAGATTATAGAACTGTACTCTTTTCTTTAGCCTTGGTTTTTGTCCCATTGGGTTTTTCCAGGCAAGATTTTTAACGAGGCAGGATCTATTGAAGAGGGAGTATTGTAAATACATATTATTATTATGTAAAAATGCACACACCCCTTGGTATTTTCCCATAATTTTAACAATTGTTTGTATCCCCCATTTTGTTTGTAATTATATTTCTTTAATTATATATTTTGTAACAATAAATTTGGTGGTCCATAAATACCACTATGTAATTCATTTTGTAGATAAGTATTTCTAGAAAAGTTTAAAGGAGTTTTGGAGAGAATAGTTATTCTTGTTTCCCTCATATAGAATTAGGATAATAATCCAATAAACTTAGATTTTTCTAAGTTTAACACATTAAAAAAATTTTGAAATTTCAATTCCATATTCGATTTTACGAATAAGGGTCAAAACTGGGGCGGCGAGTTAAGTGTAATGGGTCGGGTGACCTATTTAAAAAGATTCTCTTCTCCAAAACCTCACAACCCACATTCTTGATTCTCCTTGGAATTAAGCGTAAGCATTTTAAGAAGTAAAAGAAAAGGTATGTTGGCTACGAACCCGCTCACTAAAAAATTCCATCTTCTCTTCCGATGGGCATCTCTCTCTCTCTCGCACGTCCACTACCCCATCTACCAGCCATATCAAAACCAACAACAGGATTCCGGTCTGCAACCCGACTCACATGAACAGGAGCTTTTTCAAACTGCGGTAGTAGAATTTCACCCCTTGTACAAATGGCTTTAAAGTATTTGGGCGTCCAGAATTCGGGTTTCAGCATTCGGGTCTTCGCTCTTTGCAGGTTTCTAGTGGCGGCGGAGGTGGCTCCGGTGGAAAAGCTAGTCGTAGGTTTGGAGGTTCTAGTGGTGGAGGTGGCAACAACGCTGGGGGCTGGTGGGAGTAACTAGTCATTGCTTTCATGGTAAAGATTCTTGTTATTTGTCGTAGTTTCCTTCTCTACTTCTGTATATGGTTAGTAGTTGTGAGTCTAGGACAGTTCCACCAATTTGATTGAGTGCATGGTTAGAGTAAACTTGAAATGCATTTCTAGTTCGATCATTTTATTTCACGTAAAGAAGTTCCAAAAAGACATTCTTCATGTCTATCTATGCAATTTGACTACTAACAATCGCATTAGATTATGCAATATGTTTTGCCAAAAAGAGGGGAAAAAAACTAGGGCCCAAAATCATTCATGATGCTTGCAGTGATTGTGACTGTGGAAAAGTTTATCCATGTAAAGTATCTGATTGTAAACCATTTAACATGTGACAGTTGTGAGTTTCTTGGTGCATGAATTGTGCCCCTTTGATTAACTTCATGCTAATTAAGGATCAATTTTTCTATGCATGTATATGTCTCTTCTAGCCAAGTACCCTATGAGGACAAAGCTGTTACGTCCGCGTTTTTTACTTTGGTTGGTGATCTAATTTGTTAGGTAAACTACCGATCTCCCAGTTCAAACCACATAACGTTTGGCAATAGTTTGAGGGCTTTCGATTGAAGCCATTATTTTTTCCCTCGTATGAAATGGGTAAAGATGCCATTTTCTAATGTTGTAGCTCGACAATTTATGGCAATTATGAATTATACCGTCTTTACTTCTATTGTGGTTAGTCCATCCTAGCTTCGGAAGATGATACTCTTTAATGGTTCTAATAAGCTAGTTGCACATTTGATCACGTGAAAAGGTGATAGATTGCTAAAATTTAGATGTTTGCACTAAATCTGAGGAGATGAATTATACTAAATATAAGTTCTTAATTGGGTAAAGTGCAAGATGACAATATTTTGGTGATAGAAATCGATTAAATAAGAGTTTTTTTCCTGAGAGTGCTTGATTTGTACAAGGCATGAACAAGTACTTTGTGATATTATAGTTGCTAGTTGTATCAATTGGAGTCATGAGTTACTAGTAGGAAGTTGTATATTTTATGAGGGAGATATCTAAATGGGTTCAAGGAGGCTTACAGTTGCCTACTTTAGCAGTCAACTTGTGTAGAAGTAGACCAAACCAAGCTCCATATGCTTGACAGTAAATGTTTTGGGCAATATAATAAAGGTAGATACATCTTATCATTCTTTGTGTATATTTTTTAGGTAATTATGGTTCAAGAATGGCTTCTTGCCTGGTGCCCTCTGGTGAAAACTGATTAATCATAAATAGTTTGAAAAAAATAAACATATTCAATCTTACTTATTCCTTTTCCCCTATATAGCGTGAAACATTAGTTGTTGTTTTTCTTATAGATACTTGTTATTTGACATCAAACAAGATTAATAATATAGCTTCACAAAATACTCCAGATAATCTTGCATCCTCTTTTAACAACTTGCACACCACTATTTGACACATTCGTTTTGAAGTACCTTACCGAGTTTCCTGATTGTATAACTTGGAAGTCAAGCTGAAATGTCAATATAAATTTACTACTTGGAAGAGTTGGCTTCATCAAGTTTTCAAATATTAACTATCTTCTTATTTTGCTCTTTGTATCTTGCTTGGATTAACTTGAAGAATTCCTCTATTATGAATTATTTAATATTTTCTTTGATTTACCTCAGCTCTGGATCGATCAAGTGCCATCTCTAGAGATGAAGAGGACATTTATTTTCACTCTATTGGGGCTGATTTTGGTCGGTCCAACATTGCATTCTGGTAATGGCTTGAAATATTTTCAGTCTATCGTGCCCAAGAAAATGTCTAATGTACAATATTACTTATGCACGAATCATCCAGTCATTTATTTTTTGATGCCAATGCATCTGATTATCTTTTGAGGTTAATTATTAATCTCATGCTTTTTACTTAGAATCATATATAATTCAGAGTGATATTTATGATGTGTTCTATACACTTTATTGATAATTGTATAACCTTCATAGCTACTCTGTTGCAACTGTTTGATTTCTGACCCGGAGTGAAGCAACAACTATATTAGGTATACATGGAGTATTAAATGACAGTTTGTCTGTCTTTGTTGAAAGGATTTCTTGGACCAAAAGACATCACATAATTTATTAATCCAATCATATTTTACTAGTTGGGCTATAATTTTCTATGACTGAATCATTGCTTGGGAGTAGAACAAGGCTTTTACTGAAACTATTTTTGGGAGGAATCCTTGTCCAGTGCGTCTTTATCTTCTTCAATTTTTTGTCGTTATATGCTAAAGATCTAGCATAAATCACATTGATTTACTTGCATACTAAAAGAAAGAAGTTGTAAGGTTGTAAGGATCCATAAGTGGTGGAAGTGTCACTGAAAGAGCTTGTATAGTCAAGGATGAATATGCAGCTTCACTTATTGTTTTTATGTTGTTCCTGTTAAATGAAGGTTTGCATGTATCTAGTTGAGTCGATTTTGAACCTAGCAAGTGCTCTTTGCATTAAGTTTTCCTTTCCATTTTGTATTTCTCTTTAGTGGAGCAGATAAGCATTGTGGAACGGAATAGTTAAATAAAATTGAAGTTGTCTGCAAGTACAATTGTGGTCCATTTTACACCAGGTATTATGATACTCCATGCATTACCTTTTCAGACTTGAATTGATTTCTCTTGTTAACTTTTAGGTATTTGTCTCTGAATAAATTGGTCGCAGCCCCTGGAGCTTCTGGTGCTTTCTTGCGGCTTCTCCTTGATCAGGTAATGTCTCTCTTTCGTCTTCTTGGTCACATTATGCAAATCCTCATGTAATAGTTTATGTTATCTCAATATCCTATTTGTCCTCCTGAATACTTATATTGACTGTGGACATTTCTTATGCAATTTTTTTTAGCTCCCACTTTTATTGGGATTCTCCTGTCTATATTGGTGACACTTGAGGGAAAGCCATCACATGTAATCCTGAAGCTACAGCAGGTACTGTTAAACAATCTTTCTTTTGATTTACTGGTTAACCTTTGAAGGATGCTTGGAAGAAAGGATTTGGTTTTTTGTATTTAAGACCTTTACCTTTTACTTGTACGAGTGGTTCTCCTCCGTTCTTGCGAATTGGCAACTGTGGTTACCTTTCCAATTCCTCAGCTTTCGTTTTGTGCCACAACAATTTTAGGTTTGGTTCATTGAAGGCCAATTAATCTTGAGTTCTTGGTTTTATTAAAAGAAGAGAAAATTGTCTTGCTTCTTATATCATAAAAAGTGCAACGGCGTAACCACAAGCATACGAAAACTATGCATCCTGGGTCAAATGCAGGATGTGTTGACTGCATTTTTCCTTGGTTTACTGTTGTTGTTTGCCAAATTAACACATATCTTTCCCACCTCTCATCTTTAACAGGTCCTTTCAGCAAACTTTATTGCCTTAATATGGAATGTAATTCTCTCAATAAAGTTCCCAAAGAAGTTCTTGCCAAATAGGTAAACTTAATTCCCTCAATATATCGTATCTGGTTACTTTTTCATGGAAATTGTGTTCGTAGTATTTATATCAGGTGATGTGTGATTCTGAAGGAAAAGTGGATTGTGCAAACCAAATTACCTCTGATATATTTGTATTGCTGCAAATATTACTGTTATGATTATTGTTGGCTAGAAGAACTAAAGAAAATATCAATAATTGGGGGAATGAATGCTGAATGTAGGACTTAAGTTATTAATAGCTTTATTTTCTTGTGCTTGATGGTAAACTGATGGAAGCTAAGTTAGTTGCAGTTCAAAAGTTTCTAGAACAAAATTTGTTTCCACAGCTTCACATATTCCACGCCCTTAGTAAACTTCACTTTTGCATTTCCCTCTGTTTTTCCTTGTCTCATACTGTTTTCGACCTAGATGGCCTTTGTTTCTTATTTTCTTGTATTTTTGAAAGCAGAGAAATTGTTTCTTATATTCTTATATTCAGCCGACGCCATGTGCTGCAGGTACCTCAATAGCTTACTGATCTGCAAGACGCATAAAGGCAACGACCGGTTATGGTTTGTGGTGCAGTAGCAGGTGTAGGTGCTGCTATAAATCATGTAAATTGCATCATCAAAATTACCTCATTTATCACTCTGAATATACTTGTCATGCTCATGCACGACCATGGTTTCCTATGTGTTTTATTGTTTCTTTTATTTCGACGTCTGGTGCAACCCCTGGTAATTTTTATTAATTTCAATGGAATTTGGATGATTTCTTTCGACATGTACCGACAAGGTGTGCTTTGAACAAATATGCGATGCGTTCGCCTGCGTGGTCAAAATGCAATTTTCAAAGTTTTAAGTTCAAATTGGAGGGGCCAAAGCAGACCGAATCTATTTATGATTAAATCTGCATTTCATTTATGATTAGGAAAAAAAGAACTAGGGTACATTATATTGACACTCCTGCAACAGTGACCAAGAAGTGAAGTAGAACATGTATTAATAATGAAGCCAGTCAAAAAGTTTTATGTGTCAAAAAATAAATATCTAACCAAACAAAGCTTTATTTATTAACTGATGATTCATGTCTACTCAATAGACATAAACCACCTTAGTTCTTGAAGATGAGACCATAGTAGGCTGTGGTAAATCTGCCTAATGCTCCATGAATTAAATAAAAAAGATAATTTATGTTGGAATTTGGGGTTAATTATGGAAATACGTTATATCTTTCAAAATAATTATCTTTGAATCCTTAAAATTAGGTTTAGTTATACAAAAACTTTAGATTTCGCAAAGTTGTAATTTTAATTTTTGTGAATATATTATTTTCATGATCAAACAAATAATTTTTTCATCTATCCTCATATCTATATATGATAAATAAAATTATTGAAATAATTCACTTGAGCGTTACATATGTACAGACATGACAGCCTCAATAAGCTTTGTTATGCCAAAATGGAAAATAACAAGTTTTTTAGATAAAAAATAATATTTATCCAAAAGAATCTAATCAATATTATCTTTCTATCTTTTTTTTTTTCGAGTTAATAATTCCTTTGATACGAAATATCAATTACAGTTTAGTATATATCCCATAATATGAAATATTATCTGAATTGATTATTAGTTATAGTTTATGATAATATAGCGATGATGTTTGATATGCAGCCATAATATTTGATATATGATATTTCGTATAAGATACTATATTTCATATGAATATAATATTTGATACATAATAAACTATAAATATCTTAATATTATGTATTGATATAAGGAGAGCTAAATAAATTGGAGAAGAGTAAGTTTGGGAACTTTTTACGCTACGTTAAATTAATAAGTATGAACTCAGTCGGAAAATACAACACAAAAGCCCAAACAACGCCATACTCGGCAAAACTGGACAGCAATGGCAACACAGACTTCATTCATACCCATAATTTAACGGAACGACCCAAAGGGTCTCCTTTCCATATTCATTCATTTTCCCAGTATATTTATCATTGACTTAAAATACTCTTTTTTTTAAGAACCGTGCTATCTCTGTTGTCATGGATAATTCAACAGTAGAAATTTAGCCTTTCATTAAGCAAAGAGCAAAATTAAAAGAAATATAAATGCAGTAAGTAAATACAATAACTTAAAGAAAAACTTACAAAATGGTAAGTGTGCACGTGCGTACAAAACAAAGGTTTTATTTACTATGAGAGGAAAGGAAGATATACAAGTACAAGTATTTTCGGAGGCTCCCCTTCTTATGAACTGAAAGGGGATATTCATAGAGAAGTTCGGATTTGAAAACTTTATTTCAGGTCCGTCAATAGTGACAGATGTCTTTAGCATTTGAGACAGGTGGTTGGACTAATTTTTCAGACACCTTGCATGTGTGACACTTGTCCGTGCCTTCGACGTGGTCAAAGTCTTCTGAATTTGTCTTCTTCCGGCATTTATGTGCTCCCTTCTTTTATTTCTTCATTATTTTGGAGAAATTGCTTTATTCAGATTCTGCTTCCGATCTCTTGTGGTAGACGACTCTTTGTTCTTCCGATGATTTGGAAGTTCCAACTTTTGATTTTGCTTTTAAAGCAGTCCTAAATCCCTGGAACAATTGATCAAGAAGAATTTCGTGATTGGGTTCCTTGAATGGATCCTGTGATTCTCCTGTCAAACAAGAATACTTATTTTCTTCGTCCTTGGAAGAGGTCTCCATTAGGGACTCCATTCCTGTTAGATTTCTTTTGAGGTCTTTCTGGACTTGATTGAGATATTCTTCAATCATTTGTTCTTTAGAGATGATGCCTCTTTTGCTTCTGATCCTTTGTGATAATTACTCGAAGGGGCTAGGAGTCTGATTTTCTTCTTTTTCGACAAGTATCCTATATTCTTGAAGCTTTTCCTCCATTTCATCTAGTGTTTCTTGACAATTTTTTTTTTGTTTTGTTTTTGTTTCTGGGTTTATTTGCATTAATTTGGTCCAAAATTTTGAACAAGATTCCTTTTAATACAAGGATTATTTTGTAGGGTCATTTCTACTTCCGGTAACCATTTCCATATCCATGGGAGTGAAAATTCCACAAAGGAGAAAAATGAGGCCATTCATTCTATCCATTTTTGTGATCTTTCCCCCTGAATAATTTTTGGCGAATAGTTGATCCATTCGTTATAATAACCCTGAAATATTTCATGGAGTATAGAAATTGGAGGACCATAATTTAACCACCATTGAAATACCCAGTTTGGTACTTCTTGTTGGAAAACTAATGGACAAATTTTAAAAATCATGTGTGTTTTCTCTTATAATTTTCATAGAGAAAAGCTTTGTTGAATGCTTCAACATAGTCCCAATAATTAAATTTTATCGGGGTTTTTGATTTTGGGTGAATGTATTCTTTTTCACCTAATGGGTTAACTCCCCATTCAACAACAGTGATTTTTTTTTATTACTGCTTTTGAGTAATTAAACTCTTTTTCATTATTGGAATAAGTGTGGGTAATTTCAACACTTTGCATGACTTTAAGAATGCACTCATAATGGGCTCTTGGCATATATGATCTAGCTGTAAATATTGTCACATCCAGGTATCTTTTCATTAGATATCATGGGTCTTTCTCCCATCTTAAATCATCATTTTTCAGGAGTATGATTACTTCCTGATGTTTACTAAATTTATAATTCACTAATTTGTCTTCTTCTTCAAGTACTTTGGCCTAAGATAATAAAGAAGATGATACCTCATCGGTGGCGACCTTCTTCTGCTCTTTCTTAAATATAAGGAATTGTTGGAAGAGCTCATTCTCTTTTTCAGAGATCTTATTATATTTTCGAATTCCAGAGATGTTTTCTTTGGTAAGTGATCTGTTACCTTGGCGTATAATTTCACCTGGTCTAATCTACCTCCTTTTTGATTAGAGGAGTTTCTGCATTTTCCTCTTTGAGGAAGTATTCCTGCAATAAAAAGATTATCCATTGACAATATAATAATGTATTATATTTATATAAAGATAATAGTTTTTTTTGTATAATTGTTAGTTTTTATATGAAAAAATTAATCATTATAAACATAATTGTGTAATGATTATCAACTAGGGAATTATAGGAATTCAATATATAGTGACACGTGGGCAAAGTTAAGTTTTTGGCAGTTAGCAAAATTATGACTCAATATATGGCATTTATCAAAGTTAAGCTTGTGTAACCAATTTATATATGAATAAAAGATCAGTCAATTTGATCAAATTTTTAACTACTTTTGTTGTTCAAAATCACAATTATTCAAAAAGGTAAGAAGTTTAGATAGTTATAAATAGTGGGTCTGCATAAGCAGCACAAAGTAAATCACAAGGTTGTGAAAATCCAACACTGGCATGGAGAATTCTCTTTCCACATTCACATTTCTCTATATACTTATATATTTAATTGGTAGAAGTGACAATTTTCAAAGTTTGATAGAATTTTTTTTTTTTTTAAATTTTCCGGTGAAACCAATATCTACATTGTTGTATTTTATATCAATGGTAATGTCAATGATTTACAATTCATTGATAAGTTCAGTGTATATTATGGCTTTACATGTCTCAATTAATAGTTATTCTCTAATTTTATATTTTTTCTGGATTTATAATTTTATTAATTTGCTTTATCATGTACTGCACTAAAGGAATGCGTTAAATAAATTACGAGTCAAGGATTGTCATGACATTTCAATAATGAAGAATCCATCCCATTTGTATTTTTCTTTACTTTAAGAATAAATTTAAGTGGCTTAAATAATTTATCATGGTTTTATTCCAATCATTTATTAATTGCGTAAGAACAAATATACTAGGTTTACCAATTTATGTCGATGCCAAAAGAACATATTATTATTATTATTGTCTTAATTTAAATTGGAAATAATTCCACGTGTTTGACACGATTCTCTACTAGGAATGAGTATGATTTAGTACTAGTAATATATATATATATATATGTTCTTCCATATTTCGAAAAGTTGTCTATGATATACTTTTTCACTTCTTATTTTTTTAATTTTTAAATAATGAAAATTGAACTTTTAATTTTTAAATAATGAAAAGCAAAAATGATGGGGTATTTTAATATGTTGGTAAAAAAAACGGTGTGTAATGAGGGATGTGATTTGCTTTCCCTACATATGGAGTTTCTTCTCTATGATTGCGGAGTTGATTGAGTGTGTTATTAAATTTTCTTTGTTCATCTTCCAACATTTCCAATTACCATATATGTGGATAGTAGCTCACTTTATTAATATAATAATAATAATAATAATAATAATAATAATAATAATAATAATAATTCTATAATTTCATTTTTAGTATTATTTTTTGTCTTTGCGTTACACGGTCGCCTTTCATGGAGAGAATTATTATATAATTGATTAGGAGAGAATTGATTTAAAAAGAATTATTATTACACTTGGATTCATAATTAATTATACAAATGCAGATGGTAATTAAATCCAAAACTAATCTCATTTGTAAGGTTAATGAAGGAATTAAAAGAAATTACTTAATGGAATGAGTAATTATATGAAAATAATTGTAGTTAAAAGCTAAAAAGTTGTAGCTTTTATCAAAATGTATTTTTGATGGAATTTAATCTCAAAAGCGATTATTGAAAAATGACCAAACAAAAAAAAAGTGGCGTTTGCACTAGAAACGAGATTTTGGAGTATTTAATCACAGGGCAAACGGACACTTAAAGCAAAATTTCCAATAATTAATTCGTAAACAAATTTTTAATATTTCTTTACACCTAAATGATCATAAACCCAAACTTGGGGGTAGAAAAATAATAAAAGAAAATACAAAGGCACTTTCGCAAAATACTAAAGATACTCTAGTTTCTTTTTGAGAGAAAAAATACGTTGTTGTTTTCCTGATTTTCTCAACATATTTGTTGCATTACATGAATACCACATTATAGACCACCCTTTTACTTTTTATTTTAAAGGGGACTTCTCATTAGATTGTGTGTAAGAACAAGAAACAGACGGGTTAGAAGAAAGGAAAAGGAACTCGAATTGTACTTGTTTGGAGTTACTTTGTATGTCTTCTTATACTCATAATATAATTGGTTCTTGATTCATAGGTTTCCTGTGCTTTCTCATGTTACTTGATATATTTGCAATATTCTCCAAAGCACCTCTATTGTTTACTTTACATTTTCATTAACCTAGACTATAATGCCTTGCCTTTTGATGTCCGGTTATAAGGAACTGTAAATTCCTTTGGTGGTCTTTACTGGGGACTTTTAACGGGCAAAATGCAAGCGCCCCCCCTGTGTTATTCATATATATGCAATTTACCCCCCTGTGTAAAATAATTAAGCACTTTACCCCCTTGTGTTAATGTAAATAAAGCAAAATAACACCCTCCGCCCCGTTTTGTAGTGCACGCGCGGCTTTCTGCGACTGGTGCTCATATTTTAGGCGAATAAAGACTATTTTACCCTTAGGCTATGTGTTAGAAGGTCCCAAAGCAATTTAGCCCCCTGTGTTACCTGAAATGTGCAATTTACCCCCTCCACATTCCTAATTTGTTTTCTCAATAACAGTGGCCCTGTGGTTGTTTTTGTCCCCTTCCTTCACTTCTCCCTCACTTCTCTCTCACAAGAAATGTCGGCTCCAGCTGCAAGAAAGACGAGGCAAATGTTGGATCTGAGGTTTCGTTGTACTCCTTATTGTGGTTGCAACGTGAAAGCTGAAATTAGAGTGGTTGAATCACATAAGAAAATTTCTAGAGGTAAATTGTATTATTGTTGCCGGTTTCAGATTTGTAATTTTTTTTTCGGTGGTTAGAGCCCGAAAGAGCCACTTGGTCTCCAAGTGGTATTCCAGTATTTTTTTCAGGGTGGAGATTACAATGAAGACCCATATCCATACAGATCTGAAGAGATTTCTGGCTTTGGTGAACGAGATGAAGATGTTGTTGAAGAAGTGGTTTCGAAAATGTCAAATTATGCTTCCCCTTCATCGATTGGAAGAAAAGAAAAAATAGGAAAATTTGCTATTTTTTGGATAGGTGTTAGCAGTGTGTTTGTTCATCATAGTTTTAATTCTTCTAATGAAGTGAAAAAAGTTGAATTTGGAATTCTTGTATTATGATTGAACAAGTTATATTATATTATCCAACTAAGTTATTGCATAAAGCATAAAAAATAAATCCCTTGTACATAAGCAGAAAAAACGAAAAAAATGGCTGACATGAAAGATGAAAAAAGTAAAGGTTTAATTATGGCCAGATTGTTTGTATGACCTGGGGAAGCATTTGTACATGCCAAAAAATTCCACAAAAAATGCCCAAGAACAGTTTTGCAAAATCATACAAGCCCCAAAATAGCAACAAAACTAAACAACCCCTTTTCTTAGCCTTCTCCTTAATGTCTTCAAGGCTTCCATGGCCTTTTCTTAGCCTTCTCCTTAATATTTTCCAGCACCTGAGTAATTGTTGGCCGTTTGGTGTAACTTCTACGAACACTTGGAGGATGTGGGTTCACAGAGATTGATTCGGCTGGAGTTCCAGATATCCCACTTGTTCTTCTTTCTCCCATCAAAGCTGAGTTTCTTCTTCCTTGATATCCCACTTGTTCCTGCAATACATAAATATGAAATTGTTACACAAATTGTTTCAGTTTTGCAAAAAATATTGAATCACCTATGTTTTACCCTTTGGCTGACTGAAGAGTGTGTTTGAACTGCAGGTGTTGGCTCTTCCTGATTCCTTTGTGGTTGCTCCTAAGATATAATAGACAAGGTTATTAATATGAGAATATATGATATAGTGAAAAATTTATAATTTATACCTGTGCAGGAAATTCTTGACTTGTAGGTTCCTGAGACTGTGCAGGAGCTTGAGAATATTGAGTGGGCACTTCTTCTTGATTTTGAGGCCCCTGTTATTAACCAAAACTAGTCAAGTGAGTTTCAACAGAAAGAAAAAAAGGTAACAAATGAAATAATTTAACTCATAGTGTACCTTGTAGAACTTGGATTTCGGATGGGTTTGGCTTATTGCATGTATGTTTGTTGTGCCCCACTTCAAGACAATTGCTGCAGGTATGTGTCAAGCCCCTTCTTGTTGATGTGTTCTGAATCTCATCCGGGCCTTTCCTCCTTAGCTTCTTGGGCCTGCCTCTTTTGACCTTTAATTGTGGGGGTCTTAATGGTTGATAAGGGGTGTGGATGTAATCTTTTACCCCGGGTACCGCATGTATCATCTCTGAATATACCCTCAAGTATGTGTGTTTTTTGTAGCAGTCATCCACATTATCCTCAATCACAAGCCTCCCAGAATTAATGGCCGCACATGCATGTGCACAAGGGTATGCATTGAGTTGAAACATACCACATGAACATGTTTTGGTATTCAAATTCACTACATATTTGTCCAAGAAGTGATCTATTTCATACTCTCCACCCCCTGCCCATCTTGTGAAACAATTTCTTGCAATGGCCTGTTGCTTGTTAATCTTTTTCAGCACATTCGGACAATTATTGGCCTACACCCAGACATAAAAGCAGACTTCATAGCAAACAAACTGTAGTACAATTTTTCAAACACAGGTGGATCAGATCCATCAACTTTTTTTAAGATCAATTTACTGCCAGGATTATGCTTCCTGACAGTTTCACAATAATCCCATAGCCACTCATATTGTTTTGAGTCTGCCCCCCTGATTGCATCTAATGCAGATTTTTTTGCCCTTAACACCTTGAACCTACTCACATCAACATTGCATTTTCTGAGAATTGTGTTCTTCAACTGCTGAATTGGGATATTAGGATTGTCTCTAATTGCATTCTCCATTCTTTTTGCCAGATAAGAAGTTTTTGCCAAACTGTTATCATATGTTCTGGCACAAGTATGCTGACCCTTAATTGATTTAATCTGAAACGTAGGACCTCCCATGATAGGTGATGCATGGACCCTCCAATCACACCCATCATGTTTGCATTTCACAGTGATCCTACGATTTTCATTTTTTTAACCATTCAATATCAAAGCCATGTCTGATGCACCAATGTCTCAAAACTTCTCTGTATTGTTGAGCATTCTCAAATTTTAGCCCCACCACAAGTTCAACATTTTTCATATTCTGGTTTTCTTTAAACACAGGGTGTGTAGGCATTTCATCATCAGCATCACTTAAGGGTTTACTGTCTAAATCTTCTTCACCTGGGTCACTGAACCACTCTCCATCCTCAACCTCAATCTCATTTATTTTCTGTCTTGTGCTCTGTTTCCTTTCTTTTTCAATAAATTTCTGAAGTTTTCTCATCAAATCTTTTTTACTTGGATTTTTTTCTCTAAATATGTCATCATCACTTGTATCTTCAATGTCTTCCAATATCAGACTAGGGGTTTCACTATCATCAGATTCATTTGGTTGGACATAGTCAGCATCAGAAGAATCATCAAATTCTGAAGATGATTCATTTGCACAACTGACATTTGTTTCATTAACTTTTCTTTTTCCCTTCCTTTTTGCAACATTATCACACTCAAACCCTGCACCAGTATCACAACCCACCCCTGTCTCAGCATCACCCTCATCCTCACCCTCATTCCCACTCACTTTTTTAGTTACACCCTCAACCCCTGCACCAATATCACAACCCACCCCTGTCTCTCCATCACCCTCATCCCCTGCACCAGTATCATCACCCACCCCTGTCTCTCCATCACCCTCATTCCCATCCATCTCTTTTTCACCAACATCATCAAACTGAATATCATTGAAGTCAATACCCTCCAATAAGTGTATAATTTCATCCTCACTTTCATTGGTTAAAATGTTGCCCTCCCTATCTAAAGCTTGAATGGCTTTGCCTTCTTCTTCTACAACATAAATGATCACTGGATTGTCTAGACCCTTATACACATTTTGTAGATCAATAAAGCACAAATCAGGACATTGTTCATTGATCACCCTCAAACCCATATCCAGATTATACCCAGGTACTTTATAATAAAACTTTAAAATATTATTTCTCCCACCACTTTGTTCATACATACCACCCAATTCAGCCAACCCAAGGTAGTCTAAGTCTATGTTTTCAAAAACATGCTTCCTACCACCTACATATCTCACATTGGGATGGAATATAAATTTACCACCCCACCAAAACTCAACATTGTGACATTCAAAGTTCTGCAAAAAACAACAAAAGAATGGGAAAAAAATTTCAGCAACATACCAACACAAATTTCAGCAACACACCAACACAAATTTCAGCAACACACAAACATGTTTACAAATTTAATAATAATAAAAAAACAGCAACAAATTCTGGGACCACACTCCCACAAAATATAATACATAATATTAAACAGCAACAAAAAACTGGGACCACACTCCCAGCCAACATTTATACATTTTTAACAATTTCTGGGACCACACCCCCAGAAGTTAATAAACAATTTCAAAAAGATGAAGCTCCAAAAAACAGTATAAAGTGGGAAAAAGGCCTACGTACCGTCATTTTGCAAAACACCGTGCCTTTTTGAGAACTATGTTGGAGAGAACCAGTCTACCTTTAGAGGTCCAAAACTTGCATTAAGAAACAAAAAAATGTTAAAATCTTTCAAAAAAATTAAAAAAATACATAATATCAACAAACTAAAATTTACGAACTTACCAATACTACTTATAAATATCTCATTCTCGTCCGTTTCCGTCTTCCAACAGAGTTCACCGTCGCCGTCCGTTCTCGTCCGTTTTCGTCTTCGAACAACCTAAATATACGGGGGTTTGCCCTAAAACTACTCGGATTTAGGGTTTCAACCAGTTTTCGCACTCATTTCTGGAAAGATTTAAGGTTTCGTATGGGTTTTTCACTCGCGATTTTGGGGATTTCAATCTAGGGTTTTTGGGTCTTGCCTCTCTCTCTCTCTTCGCGTCTTACACTCCCGTTTGACTTTCAACATGACCGAATTCTTACATTATAAGGGAGGGCAATTTAGACATTTCAAGTTCTTATCACAGCTTAATTTTAATAGGTAGGCAGTGAGCTATATTTTTAATAACAGAGGGGGGTAAAGTGCTTATTTATTTTACACAGGGGGGTAAATTGCTCTTTTCCAATAACACAGGGGGGCAAATTGCATTTCACCCGACTTTTAACTAATATAACGAGTTGCTTTAGTAGCCAATAAATTTATAATTCTGTGATTGACATGATAAACAAAATAGATTCCATATTTTTGATGCATCACTTTTCATATGCCGATGTAAATTTCTGTGAGTTGGTTTCCTAAATTCTAGATATATGTGTCAACTCTAAAATTGGCCTGATAGAGGACATATTAATTATATCACATATGCAACACATCTCCAGTTGTATCAATCTGCTTCCTTCTTCACCAGTAATGCAATGTTTTTGTGTACAGCGTACAATCAAAATTGCAATCTGTTCTGGGAATTGTGCATTCATTAGTTAAGTCAACTTGCTTGGAGACGTTTCTTAAGCAATTCCATTCCCTGTGTGAAATATATATATATTTTTATGTGTTATCAATCTTCCATCCTAATTCTGACCAGTGTGTTTAATACTCTAATTTCAGGAAACAACATTTTATATACTCACAGGAGAAGAATACCTTTTGTAAGCTTCCTTATCCATCCGAGGAAACAATTGGGTATTATCTCAAGAGTACTGGTTATGATACAGAAGCTAAAATTGTGGCCGCTACTAAGAAATGGGGGAGGAATGTGTAAGTATCACCACATACTGCACAATCGTATATGACAGATGATGTTCGAATGGTATCTTCGTGTGTTATTTGCATTTGTGCTCTAATTAGATATATTAGAATTGACATATTGCATAAGCAGTGTGCTCTGATTTTATTAATTGAAGTGTTAGACACGTGAGATTTAAACATGGTACATAATCTTGCAAGTATCTGCATCTATTGATATAGTAATAGTTTTTCTTGTGCATTGATCATGTGGTTGTTGCTGGAGTATTTGAGTTCATGACACAGTGCAGCTTCAACATTTTGTCTGCGCTTCATCATCATCTGAAATTAGATTAATCATTTGGTAGTTTTTTTTTTTTGATCCTTAACAGTGACTATATTATCAAGATTTACATGGTGTTATAATCAATACGGTCGTGCATTATTTACGTCCTTTTTAATTTTAATTTATTCTTCACGTAGATGAACACTGGTTTATTTGAAAAGAATATTTCTTCTGCCTTCAAGTTAGCGCTTTCCTTCTGCTAATAAAATGGATCCATATTATGCAGATTTGAATATCGTCAACCCACATTTCAAAGATTGATGAAAGAGCAAATCATGGAACTATTTTTTGTATTCCCGGTTTGTTGTAATTCCAACTTCCATTTCATTTCCACCTGATGAAATCATTTTTTTGGATTTATTTAAGCTGTGTACTGTTTGTCTTTCTATTTCAATTTCTTCATTAGTACTTTATTTGGTGTTCTCCAATATACGACGTTGCTGATTGCATTTAGGTATTCTGTGTGGGCCTATGGTGTTTGGACGAGTACTGGTATTATAGTCTATTCACTCTATTCATACTCTTCATGTTTGAGTCAACAATGGCGAAAAGCCGTTTAAAGACTCTGTCGGAGCTTAGACGTGTAAAAGTGGATAGCCAGACTTTGATGGTGTATCGTTGTGGGAAGTATGTGATATAGATCACAAATTCATTTCCCTATTTTTTGTTATTTCACTGGCCTTTTGTGTTTTTGATGCTTTGTTTGCGTATCCTTTACAATATAAGTTGCAATTTAGGTGGCTTAAACTCTCTGGGACAGAACTTCTACCTGGTGATGTCGTGTCTATTGGACGCTCTACTGGTCTAGACGGAGAAGACAAATCTGTACCTGCTGACATGCTTATTTTAGCTGGAAGTGCTATTGTGAATGAAGCTATTCTAACTGGCGAGTCCACACCGCAGTGGAAGGTTCATTCCTGCTATTTACATTATACTCTTACCATTATTTTTTTTTCTTTATTTGTGTTGTTATCATGACACTCATTCCTTTACTTCTTACTTCCTGTGGAACATGATGACGTGATCCGTTAGTTGTACTCACGTTTACTGAGGACTATTTGTCCAGAACATATGTATAAGTTTATTTGAAGAGCTTGTTGGCTAGCCAGTTGGGTACTATGCTTCAACTGAAACCTCTCTTGTCATCACAGGCATCAGTTGTCACAGCATGATGCAACACCAAGTGGCTGGTACTTGATGGAGAAGCATCTCCTTTGGTTGCTATCAGTCTGTTAGCATTTACCTCGTTTCTATCTAGCTATTTGCCTTGTTCAACATACATCTCAAACACCTGAGGGTTTGCTGATGTCCAAGAGAAAAAACATAGAAAAATTAGGTAGCGACAGGTGGTGTGGGGGAAAGGGATATAATTTTCGTTGGGAGGATCTCTATATGTTCAAAATTTTATTGGGGAGAGGGATGTTTGTATATATAAATGATTGCATTGTTTTTTGAAGAAAACCGGTCTCACTTAAATAAAGAAAAGAACCCCACTCCACTCTATAATGACTTTTTGGGTCTCCGGTGACAACGAGTCTTCAGATATTAGAGACTACGAGTCTCTAAGGATGTTCAAAATATTATTGGGGAGAGGGATGTTTTGCATAATTCTTCTTGGATTAGGAACTATTTGTGAAGACATTTCAGATATTAGAGACTAAGAGTCTGATAGTTCAGTTAAATTTGACACTAAGACGTGCCCATATATTTTGGACCCAATTTTGGACAACGTAATAGAATTGATATTTTATTGTCATCCTTATGTTTAGTCTTGTTACATCTTTTTCCCCATGTGTCGCTTTATTTTGTGGTTTAAATGCTCATGAAGTAGATTTTCACTGTGTGTCCCCTAACATGGTAGTTTGTCTGGTATTTAATCTCTGTAGCTTCTCCCAAAAGGAGAGAAGGGATGTGCATGTGTGGTATCATGCATGCTAGCATGTGTCCATATTTGGTTTTAATGTGAAGTAGATTCCTCGCCACCTTGGCTGAATTCTGATTCCAGATTTTCTCTTGCTCCGCGATTGAAGCAAGTTCTCATCTTGAGGACTGTTTAACTTTTACAATTTTCACATACTGTCTAAGCAATCTTGTGAAGCTTGTTATTGTGAAGTATTCAATCCCTCATATGAGTCCACAACCTGGCTTCTTTGACAAGGATTATTATTCTGACACATGCTTTATTATCTTCCAAAGTTTTCATCTCAGTAAGTACTTTCCAGGTATCGGTGATAGGTAGAGGAACTGATGAGAAACTATCAGCTAGAAAAGCACATGTTCTTTTTGGTGGTACAAAAATATTACTGCACACACCAGATAAGGTCTCTCTCCCACCCTTTTGCACTCCTTTCTACTTACGGACTGCTCGCATGTAACAACCCCAACATTCTTTATACCTGGCTCTTCCTTTATTTTCTTTTTGGTACAGAAAATGTCAATATTCGTGGAGTGAATGCTGAATATAGGACTTAATTTATTTAATTGCTTGTTTTTCTTGCGCTTGATGGTAAATCAAGGGAGACTAAGTTAGTTGTAGTACAAAGATCACTACAAAGAAATTTGTTTCCATAGCTTCACATATTTTACGCCCTTAGTAAACTTCATTTTCACGTGTCCCTCTCTTTTCCTTTTCTCATACTGTTTGTTACCTGGATAGCCTTTCCCTCTTGGCCCGTACATCGAATAATATTCTTGGATGGTTTTTCAATGATTTCCAATTAATTTACTACTATGGTTATTTCTCATCCTGTTTTATTTGGCTGTACTTTTATGTTATCTCATCTCATTCAAGAAAACAATGTGTATTGTTCTATCTCGTATATCAAGTTTTGTGAGACATATTTGATTGTTGGAATGTGAATGATTGTTTAGCATTTTAGGGTTAGACTCTTGTTTCAATTGAAATTACATGGAACTTCTCATATTTCAATTTCGATGTAAAGGACCCAATTCACCTTTCGAACGAGATAAACCTTTTCAAAGTAAAGAATTCCATGAGATATGTGTATTGTTAAATAATACATGCGAACAAAAGGGGAGCACTTTTTCAACTTTTCATTTATCTTTTGCGTTACTATCAGACTATTTTCATTATGTTTTATTTTGCTAGATACTATTAAACTACTTCCGTTATATTATATTTTTCCATTTTCTTTTTCGAGTTTACCAAGAATGATTGTTGGTAATTTGACTAATAAATGTGATTTATGAAGTCATAAGATTGAGACATGAATGTGCTCTAGCGTTATGTGATGTTGCTTTGATTAAATGTGGAGTAGTTGAGGTCTAATTTCATGCATTTTGAATTGCTTTGAAGGAGGGTTAGAATGTCTTTGCTTCTACTAAATTTTGGGAATTCTTGTGAAATAATGTTTGTTTGCTAAGACCCTACCTGATTGATCCTCATATGCCTAACATGGGACATGTACTTGTTGAAAAATTCAAAGGCCCTTCCCCTTAACATGGATGAGAAAAAAAAAAAAAAAGAAAGAATAGCCAAAAATAATCTACTCCGCTGGTTTAGTTCACTTAGTAACTGGGTAACTTCATCACAAATGTTGTTATTCACGTAAAACGGTGACCGGTGCTATGAGTATGCGAAGCACTTTAGGTGAAACGTGTTTTGGTTGAGTAACCGGGTGCCCTCACCACAAGTGTTGTCATTCGCGTCAATAAGCCAAAATACGACGTTTTTTTGGTTGAGTAACCGGGTGCCTTCACTACAAGTGTTGTCATTCGCGTCAAAAGACCGAAATACGGCCTAAAGAATGCAAGTCACGGGCAAAAATAGAGAAGAAAAAAGGAAAATAAAAGCCATAACAGAATAAAAGGGGAAGAAAAAAGAAAAAAAAAATCATTAGTGGCCAAAGAAAAGAAAGGAAAGCAAAGCGTCCCAACTTAGGTGATAAGGAGATAAGGGGTATCGTGTTAGCAATGAGAATGATAACATTTAGAAACCTATAGATTTTGTGGAAGCTTGATAGTTCTACTCTCCACTTGGCCAAACAAAGTGTTGTGATATGATTGGCCTCTTACCCTTGTTATGATAAGTTAGCATTTGCATAACATATTGCAGCATTTGTGTTTTGAGATTTTGTGCACATAGGTTACATTTTTTTATTACGAATTACTGGTACAATGTGATTTTTGCATTGTCTAAGTCGTCGGACATCCCTAAATCTAAGACTTTTGCCTGAGGACTAGCAAAGGTGTAAGTTTGGGGGAGTTTGATAAACTTAGTTTTTACGTATTTATAATAGGGAAATATTTGTATATTGTTTTGTCCGGGAGGAAATAACAACAATCCTTTCTTTCTATTTGTGGTTTATTAAAAATTGTCACATTTTTTGGTGGCTATCTGAAAATTTATCTGTGTAAAAACCTGTACTTTAGACATGCATTGCCTTATCTGACTACTATTTTTGGTTGGGAGGTGATGGGTTTCTGGCCTTGATATTATTTTTACCAGTAAACTGACAAAATAATTATTCCAACAATTATTAAATGCTATATTATTATAGTTCTCTATGATTTATGAATTATTCCTTTTAGATTGCCTTCTCAGCAGGGTGCAAGTTCATTATATAGCGGTGATGCTTCTTACATGTATTCTTCTCCCTTTCCTCGTGATGCAGATATTCTTGTCATTCACTGATTTTCTATTGTGGGTGGGATTTCTTGTTCATTTTGAAATTTTTATTTAATTATATATATATATATATGATGTTTTTAACATTCGGGAATTAACATTCTTCATTGACCACATGAGTTAGATTTGTAAGAACAAGCATCTTAGCTTTGGCCACACAATCTAATCTCTACTATGTGTTTCTTTCAGCAGGAAAATTGCAGTAATTTTTTCTTCAGAAAACTGCTCCGTCTGCATTAACTGCAAAAAACAACAGCTATAAATATATATTTTTTTGGCTGAAAATGGCTGCTGTTTTTTCTGCTTTAAATGCAGAAAAATAGCGATGTTTTTAATGTAGAAAAATGCATATAACTATTTTCTTGAAATTGGTATTATAATTATGACCTGATTAGTTAGTATCTTTGTTCTTGAAACTCAATTGCTTCAGCACTTGGTTTGTATAATTCTGTTCGCTTTGTACTTTTTATTTAATTCTCTTTATGATGATTTTATTATTCGAGAATTAACATTCTAAAGTGACAGCATGAAATAGATTTTTAAGGGCAAGCATCTTTGCTTTGGACCAGTGGGTTCGACTAATTTAAAGCATCCTACACATAGTATTTCGTTCTCTTTTTTGAAGCAGATGTCAAAGTTGTTTGTAAGCCCGCGTTAGTTCGTGTAAGTTATTGCAACTGATTAAGTTTGTTTGTGCTAGATGTGTGCTGCTACGTTTTGTGTTGTGGGTAGGAACCTTCAATACACCGAGTTTTAGGTAAACTTTTTTTTCTCAGTTATCATTCTTGTTGGTCGACTAGGGCTTTGTTCCCCACTTTTCTTGGATTCTATGTAATCTTGATTGTGGAACCTTCAGTGTACCGAGTTTTGGGTAAGTTTTCTTTCATCAGGCACTGCACTCGTATTCTTATCATTTACTGATTTTTTGTTGTGGGTGGGAATTTCCCAGCCAGTACACAGAGCTTCAATCGTGGTTTCTTTCCTTAGATTCATTCTTGTTGTCGGACTGATGCTCAGCTCCCTTGTTTTTCTTAGATTCTATGTGATGTTGATTGGTCCACTCATATTGATGTAACATCAGGCACTACACTCATATTCTTGCAATATTTTATCACAAATTTCACAAGCAAAAATATGATGTCATTCTTGAAATTGGCATTATAATCACGACCTGATAATTATTCTCTTTGTTCTTGGAACTCTATTGCTTCACCACTTAGTTTGTATAATTGTGTTCATTTTGAAGTTTTTATTTAATTATATATATGATGTTTTTGAACACTCGAGAATTAACATTCTTCATTAACCACATGAGTTAGATTTGTAAGAGCAACATCTTAGCTTTGGTCACACAATCTAATCTCTATTATGTGTTTCTTTCAGCATGAAAATTGCAATAATTTTTTCTCTAGAAAACTGCTCCGTTTTCTGCATTAACTGCAGAAAAATAACTACTATTTTTTTTGCTGAAACTGGCTACTGTTTTTCTACTTCAAATGCAGCAAAATAATGATGTCTTAATGGAGAAAAATGCATATAATTATGTTCTTGAAATTTGTATTGTAATTATGGTCTGATTAGTTAGTATCTTTGTTCTTGAAACTCTATTGCTTTTCATATTTGTTGCATTACATGAATACCACCCTATAGACCACCCTTTTACTTTTTATTTTAAGGGGGACTTCTCATTGGATTGTGTGTAAGAACAAGAAACAGATGGGTTAGAAGAAAGGAAAAAGAACTCGAATTGTATTTGTTTCAAGCTACTTTGTATGTCTCCTTGTACTCATAATATAGTTGGTTCTTGATTCATAGGTTTCTTGTGCTTTCTCATGTGACTTGATATATTTGCAATACTCTCCAAAGCACCTCTTTTGTTTACTTTACATTTGCATTAACCTAGACTATAGTTCCTTGTCTATAGAAGCCCGGTTTTAAGGAAATGCAAATTCCTTTGGTGGTCTTTATGGAGGACTTTTAACTGATATACCGAGATGCTTTAGTAGCCAATGAATTTATATTTAGTGGTTGACATGATAAACAAAAGAGATTCTATATTTCTGATGCATCACTTTTCATATGCTGATGTAAATTCCTATAGTCTATTCTCTATGTTGACTATGAACATTAGTTAAATGTCATACCATAGCATAGTTTTTTATGCATAACTGCACTTTGATGGATCTAGTTATCTTTCAAACAAATGAATGTTATATCCTCTAGGAATCTTTCTTTAATTTTCTTATTTCTACATTTATCTTCATCCACTTTGTCCTTCATTCTTCTAAGAGGATATTGGCCATAGATTGAGGACACACTGAAGGTGGATGACAAGTGTGCTTTTAGAAAGTAACTAACTGCATCTCCATTTTCTTTGTGAATCATACTTTCTGCGGTGGTATACTTGTTGTAGTGACTTCATGATACAAATGCTTGAGTAAGGTTTGACCTAACCTATTCTGCATTTATCTTAAAGTATGGATTTACATAACAAAGTATGATGGTCTTGTTCAAGAAATTGTCACTTTTGGCAGTCTGTTTGTGTGTTTGTAATGATTCATGCTCTTCTTAGTTATATGATGGCCTTCTAAGTTATTGAAGGATAGTAGGTCAAGGCTTCATGTTATTAATTACTCGTCCTTTTGAGCAATGCATTGGTGGTTTACGTGCAGACATTTTTCCATATCTATGCATTTGACAGCTTGTTTGTATTTGAATATTTTTCGACCACATAGGTAAGCAAGCTTGTGGGCTTGTATAAGGGAAGTCTGGAGGAATGGTCCAAGAAGGCTGTAGAGCTTGAGGGAGTCATCAAGGCTTTCAAAGAAAGCCTTGTTTATAATTTAGGTTATTCAAAACTTGAATAACGTAATATGCTAATTCCTCTTTGGTTGAGGAATTTCAAACAAATCTGTTTGTCTTCATGTATGGTAGCTACCAATGGAAGGTGTATGAGGTGGCAAAGAGAAGGAATACTATAGCTGTGTTGGAGGTTGGAGCTTTGAAAACGATGTAGATGATGATTAAAGAAATTAGAAAGTCTTTGCAAAGTGATAATGGTGGTAAAAAAGTTCATAATTTTCTTGGCTCCCACTCTTCATTGCATTCATTAGTCATGTTCCTTATGTGTTATCTTGACTTCTTGATATTTATCATCTACACTATGTGTAGTAATTTTCTTTTTATATCTAGCAAGTTTGTTGTTTTGAAAATCATTTTGGATGATTTTTCAATGATTTCCAATTAATTTACTAGTATGGGTGTTTCTCATCTTGTTTTATTTGGTTGTACATTTATGTTATCTCATCTCATTCAAGAAAATAATGTGTATTGTTCTTTCTGGCACATCAAGTTCCGTGAGTCATATTTGATTGTTGGAATGTTGTTTAGTATTTTAGGGTTAGACTCTTGGTTCAATTGAAATTACATGGAACTTCTCATATTTCAATTTCGATGTAAAGGACTCAATTCACCTTTTGAACAAGATAAACCATTTCAAAATAAAGAATTCCATAAGATGTATGTATTGTTAAATAATACATGCGAAAGGAGAACACCTTTTCAAGTTTTCATTTTTCTTTTGTTATAATGTCAGACTATTTTCGTTTTGTTTTCTTTTGCCAGATACTATCAAACTACTTCCGTTTTATTGTATTTTTCCATGCATGTTCGATATATAGTTGTGATGCTTCTCATATGGATCCTTCTCCCCCATGGGTAAAACTTAAAAGGAAACAAATAAGAAAATGTACAAAGTTGTGCTTGAGTATAAGAGTGACAGAAGTCTTTCATGCTGCATATAGACATTATATTTTTTCACCACTAATCGTTCATGGTCCATAAATGTGGTTTATCCAGGTATGTGAGGTTGGGAATCATGGTTAACTAACAGCTGAAAATAAAATCAGATTATAGTTTTATCTTCCATCTCTCTTTTAAACTCTTCTGATGAACTTCATCAGTTAATGTTCTTTCAGTTACATTTGCTACACTTGGTGAGAAGACCACGGTGATGTCCCTGGAAGTGCTTCTCGGTGCTGGTGTTCCATGCTGCATGTGACTATTGATATACTATCATATCATGTTTATCATTTTTTCCTACACATATATGTATTGTTGGGTTTTTATGGAGAACCTATTCAGCACCTCATTGGTAGTGCTAGTTATTCTTTTGAGGGGATAGTTGTGTTGGTCTCTGGTGAATTAGATGCCATAGATGTTTGTTAGCCGGTGTTAGTTCCTCTAAGTTATTGCATCTGATGAAGTTGGTTTGTGCTAGTTGTGTGCTGCTACTTTTTCGGTTGTGGGTGGGAACCCTCAGTACACAGTTTCAGGTGAGCTTTCTTTTGTCAATTCATTCTTGTTGTTGGACTGATGTTCAGCTCCCCAGTATTTCTTGTATTCTGTGTAATCTTTATTGGTCCACTCATAAATTTAAACATAAAATGAGGTGAGATATAATCAATGGATAATGCAACAAATTTGAATTAGAATAAGGTGAGATATAATCAATGGATAATGCAACAAAAATATGAATTAACTATGCTTACAGATCAAAGTAATTCACTGTGCAATATTCAATTACACATTTCATAAACAAAAATGAGTTACAAATCACTGAATATTTCTTGTAATTTTTGTGGATTTTCAAGATCAAAGTGACCATATGATCATAATTGTGCATTAATATTTGTGGCGAAGTGTGAACGCAGCTCTGTTATTTCCTGTTTTCATCAGGAAAATTGCAGTAATTGTTTCTGCAGAAAACAACTCTGTTTTTTCTGCATTACTGCAAGAAAGCAACAACTATTTTTCTATTGAAAATGGCTTCTGTTTTTCTACTTTAAATGTAGAAAAAATAGCGTTGTTTTTTAAAAGCATCCTAGGGTTGGTATTCATTTTATTATCAACCATAAATATCAATATCGAATGCATGATATAATAGTTTAATCTTATTATGTGACGCCAGGCACTGCACCCATATTCTTGTCATTCATTTATTCAATGTGCAATAGTCTATCACAAATTTCATAAACAAAAATACAATGTCGTTCTTTAAATTGGCATTATAATTATGGACAGATAATTATTGTCTTTGTTCTTGAAACTCTATTGCTTCACCATTTGGTTTGTATAATTATGTTAATTTTGAAATTTTTATTTGATTCTATATTATGATGTTTTTAACATTCGGGAATTAACATTCTTCAGTGGCCACATGAGTTAGATTTGTAAGAGCAAGAACCTAAGCTTTGGTCGCGCAATCTAATCTCTGCTATGTGTTGATTTCAGCAGGAAAATTGCAGTCATTTTTTCTGGAAAAAACTGCTCTATTTTCTGCATTAACTGCAGAAAACAACAATTATTTTTTTGCTGAAAATCGTTGTTGTTTTTTCTGCTTTAAATGTAGAAAAATAGTGTAATTTTAATGCAAAAAAATGCATAAAATTATGTTGTTATTGAAATTGGCATTATAATTATGGCCTCATAAGTTATTATCGTTGTTATTGAAACTCTATTGCTTCACCACTTAGTTTGTATAATTATCTTCATTTTGTAGTTTTTATTTAATGCTATTTATGATATTTTTATTATTCGGGAATTAACATGCTTCAGTGAAAACATAAATTGGACCCATTGGTTTGTGTAATCTTGATTGTGGGAACCCTCAGTACACCGAGTTTTGGGTAAATTTTCTTTCCTCAGTTATCATTCTTGTTGTCGGGTTGATCTTTAGCTCCCAATTTTTCTTGGATTCTATAACATTTAGAGATAAAAAATAATGCGGAAAAATATGTATAAAATTATGTTGTTCTTGAAATTGGTATTATAATTATGGCCTCATTATCTTTGTTCTTGAAACTCTATTGCCTCACCACTTAGTTTGTATAATTATATTTGCTTGGTAGTTTTTATTTGAGTCAATGATGTTTTTAACATTCGAGAACAACATGAATTAAATTTCTAAGGGCAAGCGTCTTAGCTTTGGACCTATAGGTTTGCCTAATTTAAACCATCCTAGATATGATATAGCATTTCATTCTCTCTAGTGAACCAGATGTCGAAGCTGTTTGTAAGCGTGCATTAGTGTCTATAAGTTACTGTAGCTGATTAAGTTTTTGTGCTAGTTGCATGTTATTACTTTATCTGTCAGACCAGCACATGACCGTATGTCAGGAGCATGCTTTGATGCTTTATATTTTAAAGCACTATTTTGTATAATTATTTTAATTTATAAGAATATTATTTTAAAAAATTATATTTAAAGACAATAAATAATATTGTATGTATATATTAAAGTCATTGATATGAGTATGCATATATATTTATCAATTTATTTATGTTATATAAATATGAAACAGAAAATAAATGATATTGGAAGTTTTTATAAATTAAAATAAACTTTATTTGCATGTTGTCATACTTATAAATTAGTTATACAGACTAATAGCATTGTCTCGTATAATTTTTTAAAATTTATAAAAGTATTATTTATTGTGTATGTACATGTTTTAATATAGTATAGTTTTATAAATTAAAATAAACTTTATTTGCATGTGTCATATTTAATAAATTAGTTATACACACTAATAGCATTGTCTCGTATTATTTTTTTGAATTTATAAAAGTATGATTTATTTTGTATACAAATATGAAATATGTAAATGATATATAAAAGTTTTTAACATAAATTTATGTGCCTGTTTTAATATAGTAATATTTTATTGTGTATTAAAAATATTAAATGCATATATATTAATAATATTTATTTACGTTATATACATATGATATATAAAAAAGTTAGAGAAATTTTTTTATAAATTAAAATAAACTTTATTTGCATGTATAGTAAATTAGTTATACACACTAATAGCACTGTCACATATAGTTTTTTTAAATTTATAAAAGTATTATTTATTTGTATATAAATATGAAATATGTAAATGAGGGAAAACCGCATTTTACGTTCCATAACTTACACCGTTTGTGATTTTGATCCCATGAATTTTCGACGCAGCAATTTTAGTCCCATTGACGAAATCCGTTAATATTTTAACGGAAGGAGCACGTGCATGGGACTAAAATTGCAACATTTGTGAACTTATGGGACTAAAATGCAACGTTTGTGGACTTATGAGACCAAAATTGCAATGTTTCATTAGATGTAACTTATGGACTTAACGGAGCACGTTCCATGCCCGTGTTCCTTCCGTTAAAATTTTAACGGATTTTGTCAATGGGACTAAAATTGTAACGTTTGTGGACTTATGGGATCAAAATTGCTACGTCGAAAATTAATGGGACCAAAATTACAAATGGTGTAAGTTATGGAACGTAAAATGCAATTTTCCCATGTAAATGATATATAAAAAATGCAAGAAATATTAGAGATGATATTCAAAGTTTTCGAAATAAAATTTAGGGTTAATTACACTTACCCTCTGAAAATGTATAATTACACTTTCCCCCAAATTTTTTTTTGAAATTACACTTACACCCCCTTCGAAAATTCTCTGTTTACACCTGACCCCCATCCGTTAGAGTTTGGACGAAAAATGTTCACCTCAACAAAAATAATTACACAAATTTTTAATTTTTCCCATCATTTAACATTCTCATGTATATTTTTGTACTTATAAGAGGATAAGTGTGACGTATATGTATGGAGTGAGGCCAATATTATTATATTTTTTCCCCATAAGTACAAAATTATTGCACGAGAATGTTAAATGAGAGGTAAAATTAAAAATTTATGTAATTATTTTTGTTGAAATGAACATTTTCCGCCCAAACTTTAACGAATGGAGGTCAGGTGTAAACAAAGAATTTTTAGAGGGGGTGTAAATGTAATTTCAAAACTTCTTTGGGGGAAAGTGTAATTATGCATTTTCAGAGGGGGTCTAAATGTAATTAACCCTAAAATTTATGTGCATGTTTTAATATAGTATATTTTATTGTGTATTTTTATAAATTAAAATAAACTTTATTTGCATATGTCATATTTAATAAATTAGTTATACACCCTAATAGCACTATCTCATATAATTTCTTTAAATTTATAAAAGTATTATTTATTTGTATATAAATATGAAATATGTAAATAATATATAAAAAATTCAAGAAATATTAGAGATGATATTGAAAGGTTTTAAAATAAAATTTATGTGCATATAGAATATTTGATTGAGTATTAAAAATATGAAAAAACACACAAGCAATAGTACAGAAAAAAATGATATTGGAAATTTTTATAAATTAAAATAAACTTTATTTGCATGTGTCATACTTAATAAACTAGTTATACACACTAATAGCACTGTCTCATATAATTTCTTTAAATTTATAAAAGTATTATTATTTTTATATAAATATGAAATTTGTAAAAGATATATGAAAGTTTTTAAAATAAAATTTATGTGCATGTGTTAATATAATATATTTTATTGTGTATTAAAAATATGAAAAAACACATGAAATATTTTAGAAAATAAATGATATTGGAAGTTTTTATATTTGCATGTGTCATACTTAAATAAATTCGTTATACACACTAATAGCATTGCCTCATATAGTTTTTTTAAATTTATAAAAGTATTATTTATTTGTATATAAATATGAAATATGTAAATGATACATAAAAAATGCGAAATATTAGAGATGATATTTAAAGCTTTTAAAATAAAATATATGTGCATGTTTTATTAATCATATTCATTTACGTTATATAAATATGATATATAAAAAAATACAAGAGATATTACAGAAAATAAATGGTATTGGAAATTTTATAAATTAAAATAAACTTTATTTTAATGTGAATAAATTAGTTATACACACTAATAGCACAGTCTCATATAATTTCTTTAAATTTGTAAAACTAGTATTTATTTGTATATAAATACAAAATATGTAAATGATATATAAAAAATGCAAGAAATATTAGAGATGATATTGAAAGTTTTTAAAATAAAATATATGTGCATGTTTTAATATAGTATATTTTATTGTGTATTAAAAATATTAAAAAAATACAAGAGATATTACAGAAAATAAATGATATCGGAAGTTTTTATAAAATAAAATAAACTTTATTTGCATGTGTCATACTTAATAAATTAGTTATGCACACTAATAGCACTGTCTCATATAGTTTTTTAAAATTTTTAAAAGTAGTATTTATTTGTAAAGAAATATGAAATATGTAAATGATATATAAAAGATGCAAGAAATATTAGAGATGATATTGAAAGTTTTTAAAATAAAACTTATGTGCATGTTTTAATATTGTATATTTTATTGTGTATTAAAAATATTAAATGCATATATATTAATCATATTTATTTACGTTATATAAATATGATATATAAAAATATACAAGAGATATTACAAAAAATAAATGATATTGGAAGTTTCTATAAATTAAAATAAACTTTATTTGCATATGTCATACTTAATAAATTAGTTATACACACTAATAGCACTGTCACATAAAAATTTTTAAATGTATAAAAGTATTATTTATTTGTATATAAATATGAAATATGTAAATGATATATAAAAAAATGCAAGAAATACTGGAGATGATATTGAATGTTTTTAAAATAAAATTTATGTGCATGATTTAATATAGTATATTTTATCGTGTATTTAAAATATTAAAAAAATAAGAGATATTACAGAAAATAAATAATATTTGAAGTTTTTATAAATTAAAATAAACTTTATTTGCATGTGTCATACTTAATAAATCAGTTATACACACTAATAGCATTGTCTCATATATATATATATTTTTTAAAATTTATGAAAGTACTATTTATTTGTATATAAATATGAAATATGTAAATGATATATAAAAAATGCACGAAATATTAGAGATGATATGTATTAAAAATATTAAATGCATATATATTAATCATATTTATTTACGTTAGATAAATAAGAAATATTACAGAAAATAAATGATGTTGGAAGTTTTTATAAATTAAAATAAATTTTATTTTAATGTGTCATATTTAATAAATTAGTTAATACCCACTAATAGCACTGTCTCATATAATTTCTTTAAATTTATAAAAGTATTCTTTATTTGTACATAATATGTATGTAAATGATATATAAAAACTGCAAGAAATATTAGAGATGATATTGGAAGGTTTTAAAATAAAATTTATGTGCATATAGTATATTTGATTGTGTATTAAAAAATGAAAAATAACACAAGATAAATTAAAATAAACTTTATTTGCATGTGTCATACTTAATAAATTAGTTATACATACTAATAACACTGTCTGGTATAATTTTTTAAAATTTATAAGTATTATTTATTTTGTATACAAATATGAAATATGTAAATGATATATAAAAAATGCAAAAAGTTTTTAAAATAAAATTTATGTGCATGTTTTAATATAGTATATTTTATTGTGTATTGAAAATATTAAATGCATATATATTAATCATATTTATTTACGTTATATACATATGATATATAAAAAAATTAGAGAAAATAAATGATATTGGAAGTTTTTATAATTAAAATAAACTTTATTTGCACGTGTCATACTTAATAAATTAGTTATACACACTAATAGCACTGTCTTATATATTGTTTTTAAATTTATAATAGTATTATTTATTTATATGTAAATGATATATAAAACATGCAAGAAATATTAGAGATGACATTTAAAGTATTTAAAATAAAATATATGTGCATGTTTTAATATAGTATATTTTATTGTGTATTAAAATTATTAAATGCCTACATATTAATCGTATTTATTTACGTTATATAAATGTGATATATAAAAAAATACAAGAGATATTATAGAAAATAAATGATATTGGAAGCTTTTATAAATTAAAATAAACTTTATTTTAATGTGTCATACTTAATAAATTAGTTATACACACTAATAGCATTGTCTCATATAATTTCTTTAAATTTATAAAAGTATTATTTATTTGTATATAAATATAAAATATGTAAATGATATATAAAAATGCAAGAAATATTAGAGATGATATTGAAAGTTTTTAAATTAAAATTTATGGGCATGTTTTAATATAGTATAATTTATTGTGTATTAAAAATATTAAATGCATATATATTAATCATATTTATTTACGTTATATAAATATGATATATAAAAAAATATAAATATGAAATATGTAAATGATATATAAAAAATCCATGATATTAAAAGTTTTTAAAATAAAATTTACGTGCATGTTTTAATATAGTATATTTTATCGTGTATTAAAAATATTAATGCATATATATTAATCATATTTATTTACGTTATATAAATATGATATATAAAAAAAAAATACAAGAGATATTACAGAAAATGCATGATATTGGAAGTTTCTATAAATTAAAATATACTTTATTTGCATGTGTCATACTTAATAAATTAGTTATACACATTAATAGCACTGTCTCATATACTTTTTTTAAATTTATAAAAGTATTATTTATTTATATATAAATATGAAATATGTAAATGAGATATAAAAAATACAAGAAATACTAGAGATGATATTGAAAGTTTTTAAAATAAAATTTATGTGAATGTTTTAATATACAATTTTATTGTGTATTAAAATATTAAAAAAATACAAGAGATATTACAGAAAATAAATGATATTGAAAGTTTTTATCATTTAAAATAAACTTTATTTCCATGTGTCATACTTAATAAATTAGTTATATACACTAATAGCACTGTCTCATATAGTATTTTAAATTTATAAAAGTAGTTTTTATTTGTATATAAATATGAAATATGTAAATGATATATTAAAAAAATGCAAGAAATAGTAGAGATGATATTGAAAGTTTTTAAAATAAATTTATGTGCATGTTTTTAATATAGTATATCTTATTGTGTATTAAAAATATTAAAAAATACAAGAGATATTACAGAAAATAAATGATATTGAAAGTTTTTATCAATTAAAATAAACTTTATTTGCACACACTAATAGCACTGTCTCATATAATTTTTTTTAAATTTATAAAAGTATTTCTTATTTGTATATAAATATGAAGTATGTAAATGATATATAAAAAATCCATGCTATTGAAAGTTTTTAAAATAAAATTTATGTGCATGTTTTAATATAGTATATTTTATTGTGTATTAAAAATATTAAATACATATCTATTAATCATATTTATTTAAATTATATAAATATGATATATAAAAAAATACAAGGGATATTACAGAAAATAAATGATATTGGACATTTCTATAAGTCATTGCCTCTGTACCTTGTCTCCAATGTATCCCAAATTTCTTTTGCACTCTTTTTATTGACGTATAAATCAAATAGAGGTCGGTCATATGATTAAGTACGTGAGTTCTGATCGTTTTGTTGTCCTTGTTATATTTTATCTTGGCTTCCTCTTTAGGATTTTTGGTCTGAGTAGTTGTGACTGGAGTTATGGCCACAACATAGGTCTCTTTGAAAATTGCAGGTTTAGGTGGATTTGTGAATGACACATACCCAACGTCAGGTTGTTCGAAAAAGATAAGGAGCTTATGCGACCCGCGTTTGTAAGCGGTTCCAATTTCAAAAGATCAGGCAGTGCTTTAGAGATAGAAATTGCCATTCGAATCTACTAATTCACAGTAGCATGTTTTTTGTTCTATTTTTGCTTCCAAATTGTAAGAAAATAGAAAACGTTGTGTCGTGGAAAAAAATTCCTGTCTTGAAAGAAAAATTTCGTTACGACCGTGGTTCAATTGTTACAACTGTTTGCTCCATAAGGTTAACACAACACTCTTTAACACGTAAACTCATGGCAGAGAGTTGGAAGAACAGGCTATTATAACTCAAAAGCAGGATGTACAAAAAGGATAGGTAAGGAAGAGCTTGAGCTTTGAAATTCTATCTCTTAAATGAAAATATGAGGCTTATTTATAGAAGGGAATAAGTGCAGGATCATATCAGAAGACAGAACAAAAAAAAAAAGTTATGTAGGGCGAGATTTTCTCAACAAATTGAGATACTTGGACAACTGGTTAAAAATCAAAAGAGTTTGGATAAGTGTAGGATTTTTAAAGTATTTTCTCCAAAAAAAATTTATAACCGCGCGCCCCAACCCAAACCGAGATGAGATGGGTGGACGCACGCGTGTGACCTTTCTTCAAAATCTACCTACCTACACTTCTTAATCCTAATGTACAAGGATGTTTACCATAAACAAGTTGAGAGTCTCTTTTGAAAGCAATGTGGGACAACAAAAAATGGTTTTACTAGTTGTCATTCCCTACAAATGTTACACTTGTTAGTTTAAGAGGATAATAAAATAGGGTTAATTACATTTTTCCATCTGAACCTTGCTCGTTTTTACACTTTGTCATCTAAACTTTTTTTGGTGTCAACATACCATCACAACTTTGTGAAATTTGCACTTTTCTCTATATGATTATTTTCGATCGATTTTTCTATTAGAAAAACATAACATGCAGTGTACATGTGCAATGTGATGTGATGGCTTTCACATGTGCACTGCATCTGCTGCTCTTTCAAAGAAAAATCAACAAGAAAATGGTCATGTATGGCAAAGTGCAAATTTTATAAAGTTGAGATGATAAGTTAACCTAAAAAAAATTAGATGAAAAAGTGAAAAATGGGCATAGTTCAGATGTCAAAATGTAATTTACCAAATTAAATATTTGATATAGTCGAAGGAGAAAGTTGTATTCAACCCTTCTTTTTTAGAACGTTCAAAACCCTTTTTAAGTTTTGACGTTTGGATATATAGGAAGATGTTGTAAGTTCTCTATACGTAGAACATACGAAAAAAATTAGAACTAGAGACCATAGTTTAGAAAATTGACCGACCTCAAAATAAAAAAAAAATTGGTTTGGTATTTGATTTTTATTTTCTTGAAAATTTGATATTCGATTCGATTTTAGTTTTTAGTGTCGGTTACTAAACTATACCAAATATCAAAATATTATTTTTATTTATTTTTTTATACATATTTTTCATATGTTAATTAATAATACTATTTTTGTTATTTTTGCTTATTAAAATTTGAAAAAAAAAAGAAGTGTAATTATTATTTTTCATATTTAATTTTAATTACCTTTTATATTTTAATGAAAATTTTGGTTTATCAAATACGAAACTAAAATATGAAAAAAGAGATACGGTAATTATCAAAATCGAATAGATGAATTAGATTCATATTTGGTATAGTATTTTGGTGATTAATTTTTTGATTTACCGAAATTTCGGCTCTACTCAGTTTGTTTTTGCACCCCAAAATATGGACTATAAGGCATGATTCAATGACTGTACAAATACTATCACAAATGAATCAAGAAGTAGTAGGCTAGGAAGTAAATACCTGTTAAGGTTTTTGCTTCACTATAAATAAGGGTAAATTATAATGAATTCTCTTAAAAATTTGACATAGTTACGAATACCTTCTCATTATTTAAAAAATTATAAATACCCCTTAATGTTTGATGAAATTATGTAATCCTTGGGTGGATGTTTCAAATTATCAATTTTGCCTTTGTTGTATTTGTTTCCTTTTTTTTATAACGAAAAATTGAAAAATTGTAAAGAAAGTTGGACGAGGTGGATAGAAAATTTTGAAAAACTATAAAAAATATTATCCATTAGCCCCAAAAACATTAATAAAATTTTAAAGAATAAGTAAAATTATAATTCATGTCCACAAAGGTATTTTGGTCAATTTATAACAAAAAATGGATGGATACCTAATGGAGAGTAATAGATATTGAGCTAGTTGTTAGATTGGAGGTAATTAATGAAACCAAGAGATTTCTATCTTTATAGTTTGAAATGAAAGACCTAGGAAAAGCTGGTGTAATCACAAGCGTTGAAATTAGAAAACCAAAAGTGAATTTTCCTTGTGAATAACATTATATAGAGAAATTTTTTAAAAGATTTAACTGTTATGATGAACTACCTGTTAAAATACCTTATGATCCTAGCATATGTCTTAAAAAGAATAATGGTGATAGTATATTACGAGCTGATTATGCAAAAATCATAAGGAGTGTTATATTTCTCATGAACTATACTAGACCTGACATAGTCTATGTTGTGAGTAGACTGAGTCGCTATACTTATAATCCTTAATAAACATTGGAATACACTTTGTCGCTTGTTAAGATACCTAGAAGGTGCAATGGATTTGTGTTTGCACTTTCATAAATTCCCTACAGTATTAGATGGGTTTTGTGATGCAAACAAGGTACAGGATAATGAAAATGTGATTTCAACTAGTGGCTATGTTTTTACTTTGGGTGAGGGAGCCATTTTTTCAAAATCTATAGAACACTTGTATTGCTCGCTCTACTATGGAATCTGAATTTATAGCTCTTGAATTAGCAGGTCAAGAGTGTTGAGAAACTTGGTGGGAGATGTGCCTTGTTGGGGGTCATCTGTACAGTTTCCTTACACTGTGATTCTCAAACTGCCATTGAAATTGCCAAGAATTATGCACCAAATGGCAAAAGGAGACTTATTTTGCATCATACACAATCTAGCGAATAAGCTTTTGAATAATGGCATAATTTCCCTGGATCAGCCGAGAGGAACTTGGCAAATCCTCTTCCAAATGGACTAACCAAGAGACTTATCCTTGAGACTCTAAAGGGAATGGGGCTCAAACCCTGGACTAATAGAAATAAGGTGATAACCATATGAGAATTCGTAGCTCTATATTTTGGGTGGTTCTAACAAGGAGTTGATGGATGATCTTGACGAAATATGTTTCATAGCTAGTTGTTGAGTGGTTTATAGTAATATGGACTTAATGAAGCTATCTAAGATGAGTGTTAAGGTTGGCCGCCTTCTATGAAAGAAAATGAATTCTTTCTAGGGCCATCATAATCCAAGTTACTAACGCGGAGTCATTAAAAGAGCTTGAAGTTTATATCGCGAGACAATAGATTCTATGAAAATAATACGTATTGTGGGGGTCTCAACTTGAACTTTCACAAGTTCAAGATTTGTTTCACTTTCATTAGTTGAGTTGTTACCTCACCTCACTACACATTAATCCAATCAAAAGAGATTAATGCTTAAGTATATGTTCTTCCACTTAGAAAATTTGTATTTTCTAACTAGTTAGTTATTCGTGGGGATTGTATGAAATAACAACTAGAAAATCCAACTTTTGTTGTCCCACATTGCTTTCAAAAGGGACTCTGAACTTGCTTATAGTAAACCATTCTTGTACATTTGAATTGAGAAATGTTGGTAGGTGGGTTTTAGACGAAAAGCCACACGTGCGCGCCCGACTACGATGGGGCTGGGTAGTTAACATTCTTTTCATTAGAGAAAATATTTTAAAAATCCTACACTTATCTTAACTCTTTTGATTTTTAAATACGCTGACCGAGTATCTTCTATTGTTGAGAAAAATCCGCCTTATATAGCCCCTTTTTTTTCTCCTCTGATATGATCCTGCACTTACAAAATCTCTCAACAATCGAGGCCTTTCCCTTCAATAAATAGGCCTCATATTTTCATTTCAGAGATACAATATCAAAGCTCAAGCTCCCCAACTCCTCTCTTCTGTACTTCTTGCTTTAGATTTATAATAGCATGTTGTTCCAACTCGTGGCATATTGTCTATTAGGGGTGCAGGTGTTACAGAGTGTTGTGTTAATTTTGGATAGTAAACAATTGTAACGATTGCACCACGGTAGTATCATAAGTTTACTTTCAGGGTGGTGATTTTTTCCCACGGCACAACTTTACTATTTTCTATTTCATTAAAACATCTACTTATATGACTAAATTTTTGAACAAAATCACCCTTATACATATATTGTTTCAGCCTTCAACAATATATATAGATTGTTTAAATTTTTGCACCCATGATGCACAAAGATTGTTTAACATTTTGTACCTTATTTTAAACTTCAAAACTTTCTTAATTAGAATATATATATATATATATATATATTTAAAGTATAGAAAGTTATGTAATTTACATTTTTAAAGATTAAAAGTCAAATAATAAGTGAGAATAATAAATACACGAGAGATTCTACATCTTGAAACTAAGCTAAATTTGCGCCCGATTTATTTTAATTAGTTTTAATTAATATAATGATATTATTTAATAAGTGCATTTATTAAATGTAGTTTATACTATTTGATTTAGTGTTTAAACGGAGAATTTTATGAATTTGAGTATTTATAATTAGTGCCTGGTTAAATGTCTCAATTGAATTAGGGGTGTTATAATTAATGGCTTAAACTGCTTAATTTACTTAGATTTAATAATTTCTACAATTGATTGGCTTAGTTTAATCGGGTTGAAAAGTTAATTTGAGAAATATTATAGAATATAGGGTTAATTACACCTACACTCCCTCTGAGAATATGAAATTACACTTTCCCCCAAGAATGTTTTAAAATTACACTTACACCCCCTCCAAAAATCTGTCATTTGTTAACCCAAACGGAAGAGTAAAAATGTCCATTTTACCCTCAAATTAAAATAACAAAGAAAAGACTGAATTTGTGACTTTTGAAAAGGACCATTATACCCCTCAACCAATAAATAGAAAAAATATCTTCTTTTCTCCATTCTCCCGCCTAACTCATCGTCTTCTCACCTTCCTTCTTTCTCTTGGAGTTGAAACCCACATAACATTCTTTCATATATTTCTTTGGTGCCTTACAGTAAAATCATAGTTCAATCGACATGGATTGAGTAAAAGAGAACACTTCGCATCGAGGAGGGAGAAAAAATTTAGCCCACCTCTCAGATTTGGATTAACAAAAGGTAAATTTCCAAAATCTACTTGATCCTCTATATCTTGGCAATATTTTGAAGGTTTTTTGTTTATTCTACGTAATCCTTTTGGGTTTTTGCTTTTACCGTTAATTAAATTTATAAAATTGTTGTGATACATGAGTTCATTTTTGGTCTTGCTCACTGTTTCTTGCATGTTGGATTTGGAGTATGTAAATATCCATCCATTGATTATGGAAGCCTTTACCGACAGAATTCGTAAGAATGGAGAACTAATCTTAATTTTATATATATTAGGGTTGAAGTATATATGTGGAATCATGAGTTTTAATGTCTGTTTAGTCGCTTTGTTGCCTAGAAATTTTAATGTTCTTTAGCCATATCTCTTTTTATTTCTAAAAATTCATTTTGTTTTGAAAATTCTGTCTGGAGTGGATTTATATGTTTTTATGTGAGTTTTTAGTAATTTATATGGTGGGTTTTTGGATCTTTAAATCTGTTGTTATGTGGATACGGCTAGTTATATAAAGTCTGCTATTTTCTTTATTTTCTAATAGATATGGCAGGCAAAAAGTTCGATATTATTGTTCATCACGAAGAAGAGACTTGCATCATAAAAAGTTGGGATGCACACAATTCTACGTTTCAAGACTTGAAGAATGAAGTAACCCAGGTAGCATTATCACATATACCTCATATTAATGAAAGTTTAGTGTTTATTAAGTATGAGGCAGAGGTTGAAGGTGCAATTGCTAAGTTAAGTTTATGGGATGATGGTGACGTGGCTATGATGTTTGCTGCATCAAAGAAAGAAATTAATTTATATGTTCGTTTGATATGTGGAAGTAAGTGTGGTGATGCTTCTGTTGGTGTTTGTGGTTATCAAAATAATGAGAGTAGTAATGAGAAAAACAGTGAGGGATGTGGGAATGATATTGGTGGGAACCAAAACAATGATGATAGTGAGAACGATACCATGATTGGGGATGCAAGTGATGACAATCTATTGGGGTATGAACCTGACAGTAGTTGTGATGTTGATTCTTTATCTTTTGATGATGAGAATGATAAGATAGATGGTTGGTTTGATGTGGATGCTTTTGAAATAGCTGAAGATGATTCAGAAACCATTAATCTAACTAAAGGAATGATATTTCCTAATGTTCAAGCATTTAGAAAGGCGTTAAAAGAATATGTGATCAAGGAGGGATGTCAGATTATTAAAGAGAAAAATGAGGCGAAACGAGTTACTGCACGTTGTGCAGCAAATGGTTGTCCGTGGAAAATTCATGCTTCATTGATGCCTGATGATACTACTTTTCAGATTAAGACGTATACTTCTAATCATAACTGTGTCAGGGTGGACAAAGTTAAGGATGCTAATTCTGTTTGGATAGCAGAGAAGTTGGTACCAATACTAAGACAAAATCCTGAAATGAAGCCTAAAGTTATGAAGCATGAGCTCGCAAAATATGGAGTGGCACCACAATACATGCAATTGTATAGGGCCAAAAAGAAGGCCATGGTCCAGATTGAAGGGAGCTATGTTGAGTCCTTTGCTAGATTGCCAACTTATGCTGTCATGGTCGAGAGAACTAACCCTGGAAGTGTCATAAAATTTCAATATCACTCCGAAGGTGAAATCATTCCAATTGAGCCCACATTCAAAAGGGTTTTTATGGGATTGAATGGTTTGAAAAATGGCTTCTTGGAAGGTTGTCAACCATTTTTAGGCTTTGATGGTTGTCACTTGAAAGGCCCTTTTGGTGGTGTGTTGTTGGCTGCAGTGGCTCTTGATGGAAACTTAGGATTGTACCCCGTTGCATTTGCTGTTGTTGAGACTGAAAATAAAGAAAGCTGGAGTTTCTTTTTTTAGTGCCTTGAGTCAATGCTTGGGGGGTTTGATCCGAATAAGCCTTGGACTTTTATGACAGATAGACAAAAGGTACACTTCGATGCTCTTCTTTCTCTTAACTTGATATATATATTGACTTGTGTTCACATAATACTTTGTTTAGTATATGTAATGGTTTGTTTGTAACATGGGTGTATCTGTGATAAAGTAACATAGATTATACAATTTCTGATGTAGGGCTTGATTGAAACCATCAATGAATTAGTGCCTTCGGCCATCAACAGAAAATGTTGCAGACATATATATGCCAATTTAAGACAGACTTTTCCAGGAGCTTTGGTGAAGAAGTTGTTTTGGGCTGCAGCTAGGTCTTATAATGCAACAGGATTTAATCAAGCAATGAACAAGTTGAGAGAGATAAAGCCTACTGCATTTGATTGGTTGATACAAATTGAGGTAAGTTTTTGGGCCAGGCATGCATTTAATATGTTGCTGAAGAACGATCATGTCACAAATAATATTTCTGAATCATTTAATCATTGGATTGGTGACTTGAGAGGTAAACCGATCCTTACATTACTACTAGATGGTTTAAGGGCCAAGCTTATGAGCAGAGTAGAGACAAGGTTCCAAAAAGCAAAGGAGTGGACAGGTTTAGTATGTGACAAGGTTGTTCGTAAGCTTAATCAAGTAAAACAAGATTCTGTCAAGTGTCAATTGCTTATAGGTGGTAATGATGAGTTTCAAGTTAATGATGAAGGTGTCCACTATATTGTGAAATTGAAGGACTGAAGTTGTGACTGTAGAGTCTGGGATATATCCGAAATTCCATGCAAGCATGCAGCCTTGGCAATAGCTCACAAAAGAGAAAATATTGAGAGTTACATAGACATAAGTTATTACAAGGAAAGATACATGCTAGCATATTCTCACAAAATCCATGGGATCCCGGACCCAATTTTCTGGCCTCAAGTGCATACAGAGCCTGCTACTATACTCCCTCCACCTCTTAAGAGACTTCCAGGTAGGCCGATAAAGCATAGAAGAAGGGAACTTGGAGAAGCTGCTAAAGTGATTCCATCAAAGAGGGCGACCAAAGTGAAATGTGGAGTATGCGGTCGGAAAGGGCACAACAAGAGAACATGCGACGTAAGAAATTATTTTTAACTAAATTATGTAGCCCTTCAATCGTATGTTAAGATGTTGCTAAAATTGCTTCCTTTTCTTTTTGTTGCAGGATCCTACAGTTGAATCATCAACAACTAGATCTAGAGTTGCAAATTTTTGTGATGACACTCCTTTGGCTACAATGCGTCAAGGAAACAAAAGACGAACAACAAGTACAAATACAATTATCTCGGAGAGCCAAGATAGAGGAGAAACACCTCAACCTTCACAAGATGGTGTGTGAAGAGATATTTGTTTGGTTGGATTTACTTGTGAAAATGCTACCTTCCACCATTATTGCTTTCTTGATGCCCTCATTTTGTTTTCTGTCAATGGGATAATATTGTTTTTTGGTAGTATTGACTATCTTTGGATTACTTGGTTAAGTTTTTGAACTATATTAGGTTGATATCTTTTGTTTATTGTGGTGAATTTGTCACTATTTTCGTATGAATCAGGTTGCATATTGTGGTGAATTTGTCACTATTTTTGTCTAAACATGCAATTAAAAACAAATTTTTCTCTTTCATTTGGAGGAGTTTTGTTGCTTGTTAAATTATTTTGGTTATCTTCTAATACTAATAATGGAAGTACAAAGTAAACTAAAATAACATAACATGTTATTGGTACAAAATATAACTTTATAACACTTTAACAGTTACGTATAACATGAAAAAATTGCTAGTATTGGTAAATTTAAGGCGACTAATTCGAGAATAACATTATGTTAAATTTACACCCTTTTGATTTTATACATATTACATTCACACCCTTTTGGGTATATTTGCATTTACCCCCTTATAAGTATAAAAATATTACAATGGGTATGTTTGTCAATAAATTATATAAAATAACTGAATGAAGGGTAAAATTGGAAGTTCACATATTTTTTTTGCTGACATCAGCATTTTCCGTCCAAATTGCTAATGGTAGGGGTAACATGTAAACGGCAAATTCTTAGAGGGGATGTAAGTGTAATTTTAAAAACATTCTTGGGGAAAGTGTAATTTCATATTCTCAGAGGGGGTGTAGGTGTAATTAACCCTAGAATATATTTGAAAATGTTATATTTAGTAAAGATAAGTATATTTTGAGATAACTATAATCCAAGAATTGTTATTATGAATGGTAGTTATAATAGGATGAAGGGTTTAATGAAATATTGAGAGATTGGTGAAATATATATATATATATATATATAAATAATATTTAATATTTTATTTAGAAATTGACATTCTAGATATTAATTATTCGCATTATACCTTATGATAGGACACGGGGATAAAGTAGATGATCGTACGACTTCATATCAGCTAACTAAATCTGTATAAGATCGAGGTAAGTAAATAATTGGTGCTGCTTATATATGTTCCTTTTTCCTATTAATGTTGTGTACGTAAATAATTAGTATTATTTATATATGCTTCATTTCTTGGTGATATTACTTTTATGTGAGCCTATGATTCGTACTTGACTAATCTATTTTGAACTGTACGAGTGGTTTATGATTACTTTGAAATGATTATGTTGTGAAAGTGAAATGAGAAAGATATGCCATTGGTTGTTGATATCAGTGATATGTGCTTGTACTTGAAAAATGTTGCTATGTGGTTTTATGTAGCTAGTTGGCTTACAAGAACGGTGATATGTGGAATCGAGGGAGTGATGGAAATCGAATGTAATTATGATATGAATACCCCTTGATGTTATTGAAAAGTCTATGTGGCAAAATGATAGAAAAGAGCTATGATGCGATGTGAAAAGAGCTATGATGCGAAATGAGATTGATGAGCCTGTGTGGCATGTCAAGGGGATTCATGTATATGTGTATAATAAATGGTGAGGTTGAGTTGGTGGAGAAAAACACTATATCACCTTCTGGCAAGCCAACTAGGTTAATGCGAGTTTGATTGATTGTCTAATCATGAGATGATTACATGGAGTAATGAAATGAAATGTGCTTGATCAAATTGATTATATATTATATACGTTGCTTATTTTGTCTTGTTGAAACTACATTTGAGGTGCGTATATAGTTGGTGCCGATTGTGACTTATTGAGTTGCAGGCTCATCCCTCTGCTAACATTTTTTAGGTGTAGATTTTGCTGTGCTTATTCACGACAACTAGGTCCACGGTTTGCATTTCAGTCAGGTCGGGCCAGTATGCAGTTTTCTCCTTATCATAAATAGAAATAGAATTCACATTTTGGATTAAAAGCGAGAATAACATGTGAACAATTATAACAGTTCCATTTTGACGTACTAGATATATATATATATATATATATCTGTGATTTTGTGGATGAGATATAGATATGCTTGTTGTAATGATGAGGCTACGTGTAATTATACTCAGTAGGGAATAGATTATGTGCATAATTACATATATAATCAGGGTTTACATTAAGTGTGACATTTAGGAAAGATATAGTCGTAGTACCGTTAGTGGGTGCTACATTTGGTGGTATCAGAGCAGGGATTAGATTCTCTGGGGTTATTTGATAATATGTGGTATTATACTTAACATATATATTATGAGTCTAATTATACATATGCATTTCATATAGGATGGAAGCGTCAGGTGAAAACGCTGCTGGCCCAACTGAGTCATTAGAGTCTGTACAGGGTCATGATCATGCATCTGGACATCAGGGGTTAGAAGCCCAAACTAGAAACGTCCCTCAACCAGAAATAAATCCTTTTATGCAACAATTCCTAGAGTTTATGCAGCGGATAACTCCACAACCACAACCACAACCCCAACCACAAGATATAGTCATTGATAAAAACTATGAGATAGTTAGAAGGCAGGGTGCGAAGGTATTTGCTGGTACAACTGATCCTGCAGAAGCAGAAGAATGGTTGAGGAATACGGAAAGAGTTCTAGACAGAATTGAATGCACTCTGAACAAAAGTTGAGGTATGCAGTGTCTTTATTGGAGAAAGATGCGTTGGATTGGTGGGAAACTGTTCCAGGGAGTAGGAATCGACCAATCACTTTAACATGGAATGATTTCTTGAGGGAATTTGCTGAGAAATACACTCCACTGGTCTACAGAAACCATAAGAAAGTGAATTTCTAGAATTAAAGTAGAATAATTTGTCTGTTGCCGAATACGAGCTACAATTTGTGAGGCTATCCAAGTATGCTCCAGAAGAGGTAAGTACTGATGAACTGAGGTGAGATAGATTTGAAAGAGGCCTGAGGCTTGAGATTCGGGAGAAGATAGCAATCAAACCTCCGAGTTACAGTGCACTTCTGGAAGCAGCATTGAGAGCAGAAGAGACATCACAAGAAAGAAGTTCTGCTGAAGCTAAACGGAAGAAGTGGACAGGTAATCCTAACTTTCCAGGTGGACCAAGTGGTGCAGTTTCTTTTAAGAGTTCTGGTTTTCAAAGAGGCGGGTATAGAGGCCGAGGAATGAGTCAAACTAATAGGTCTCCATCAGTGTCGTCAAGTAGAGGCGGGTCTACCTCAATCGAATTTAGGGGAAGACAGGGTCCAACCAGATCGTTCAGTGGAAGGTCTATTCCCTCGTGCGCGAATTGCGGTAGAAAACACACCGGTGAATGTTGGGGAGTTCAGCCAATCATATGTTATCGTTGCCACCAACCAGGGCATATTGTCAGGGATTGTCCTACATGGAGAGTTGACGCCAGTGGATCTCAGATTTCAGGACCCAGTAGTGTGGGGGAAAATGTACAACGGGCTGGTACGAGTAGAGGGCGAGGCGGAGGTGGTCGAGGTAGCGGGATTATTTCTACAACATCAACTGGACAGAGTAGTCAATCTCAGCCACAAGCAAGGGTGTATGCCATCACCAAGGAACAAGCTCCTACTGCAGCTGAGGTTATTATCGGTTCCTTTTCTATTTGCAATTCTGGTGCGCATGTGTTAATTGATCCAGGATCTACTTGTTCATTTATATCACATAATTTTGCATCACGTGTGCATGCTAGTATTGAATAGTTGGGGCATGATTTATGTGTATCTATGCCTGCTGGTAGGGGTATACTTGTTAACACAGTAGTGAGATCTTGTCCAATAGTAGTGGATAATATCACACTATATACAGATTTGGTTGTGATAAACCTTAGGGAGTTTGACGTTATTTTGGGAATGGATTGGTTATCTAGTAATCATGCTTTGGTGGATTGTCAAACAAAAGAGGTGGCTGTAGAAATCAATGGGCAGATGAAGACGGTTATAGTGGGAGAAAGGAAAGTTATACCTAACTGTTTAATTTCTGCTATGACTGCTTTTAATTTAATTAAAGAAGAGTGTGAAGCATATCTAGCTAGTGTACGTGATACTACGAAGGTGAGTCCAGGTGTGTTAGATATTCCAGTAGTTAGGGAATTTCCTGATGTTTTTCCCGAAGAATTACCTGGGTTACCACCTCATCAAGAAGTGGATTTTGAAATAGAAACTATTCCTGGGGCAACACCTATTTCGATTGCACCATATAGAATGGCTCCACTTGAACTGAAAGAATTAAAGAAACAATTAGAAGAATTACTCGATAAGGGGCTTATACGACCAAGTATTTCGCCTTGGGGAGCACCAGTATTATTGGTAAAGAAGAAGGATGGGAGTATGAGATTATGTGTTGATTATAGACAGTTGAATTGGATTACAATTAAGAACAAGTATCCTCTGCCACGGATAGATGATCTACTTGACCAACTAAAGGGTGCAACAGTGTTTTCTAAAATTGATTTGAGATCAGGTTATTGGCAATTACGGATCGAAGAAGGGTCTATTCCAAAGACAGCTTTTCGAACCAGGTATGGTCATTATAAATTTGTTGTTATGCCTTTTGGGTTAACGAATGCCCCTGCTGCTTGCATGTCGTTGATGAACAAAACCTTACAACCATTCCTTGATCAATTTGTGATTGTGTTTATTGATGATATTTTGATATACTTTAGTAGTCACGAGGAACATGAACAACATTTAAGGACAGTTTTACAAATCTTGAGGGAAAAGCAACTGTATGCTAAATTTAGCAAATGTGAATTTTGGATGGAGGAGATTGCTTTCTTAGGGCATGTTGTTTCGAAGCAAGGGGTACAACCTGATCTGACAAAAGTTAAGGCTATTTTAGAGTGGGAGGCCCCTAAAAATGTATCGGAAGTTCGCAGTTTTCTGGGATTGGCTGGGTATTATAGAAGATTTGTAAAAGACTTCTTTGTGATTGCGAAACCTCTGACGAATTTATTAAAGAAGAATGCACCGTTCAATTGGAACAACATGTGTGATCAGAGTTTTGAAGAGTTAAAGAAAAGACTTACTTCAGCACCTATTCTTGCATTGCCATCTGGGAATGGAGGATATGTGGTATATACTGATGGTTCACGGCAAGGACTCGGATGTGTTTTGATGCAGCATGGAGAGTTATAACTTATGCTTCGAGGCAGTTGAGGCCGTATGAATTGAACTACCCAACTCATGATCTGGAATTGGCAGCGATTGTACATGCATTGAAAATCTGGAAGCATTATCTGTATGGAGAGACGTTTCAGATATTTACAGATCATAAAAGTTTAAAGTATATTCCAACACAGAAAGAGTTGAACTTGAGGCAGAAAAGATGGATCGAGTTGTTGAAGGACTATGATTGTACTATTGATTATCACCCCGGAAAAGCAAATGTAGTTGCAAGATGCTTTGAGTAGAAAGACGGTGGATTAACTAGCAGGTATGATTTGCTATAATGTGGAGTATTTAGCTGCCCTCAGAGCAATGAATGTGAGTTTTAACGTTGGTGATGATTTTTTACTTGCCACTCTTCAAGTGAAGCCCTCCCTTAGGGACAAAGTTAAGAATGCACAGATTAGTGATCCGTATTTGCAGAAAATGAAAGCCAAGGTACAAGAAGGAAAGAACGATCAATATGTAATACAGGAAGATGGTGTGTTATTAAATAGGAAGCGTATGTGTGTGCCGAATGTAGAGGAATTGAGAACGAAGATTATGCACGAGGCGCACTATGCACCGTATGCTATGCATCCTGGCAGTACCAAGATGTATCGAGATTTGAGACCCTACTATTGGTGGCCAACCATGAAGAAAGATATTGCAGAGTTTGTGGCTAAATGTTTAACTTGTCAGCAAGTTAAGGCAGAACACCAAGCACCAGCCGGTAAGCTTCATCCTTTATCTATACCTGAATGGAAGTGGGAAAAGATTACTGTGGATTTTATCATTGGACTACCACGTACGTTTAGGAGACATGATGCTATTTGGGTGATCGTGGATAGATTGACTAAATCGGCTCACTTTTTGCCAGTAAGACAAAATGATTCTTTGGATAAGTTGGCTAAGTTGTACGTTTCAGAAATTGTGAGATTACATGGGGTTCCTACTTCTATAGTCTCCGACAGAGATCCTCGGTTTACGTCTCAGTTTTGGGGAAGCTTGCAAAGGCATTAGGTACAAGCTTGCACTTCAGTACGGCATTTCATCCTCAGACAGATGGACAATCAGAAAGGACCATTCAGACGTTAGAAGATATGATGAGAGCTTGCGTAATTGAGTTCAGAGGGAACTGGGATGATCATTTACCACTGATAGAATTTGCATATAATAATAGTTTTCATTCTAGTATTGGCATGGCTCCGTATGAAGCTTTGTATGGAAGAAAATGTCGAAGTCCAATATGTTGGGATGTTGAAGGATTGAGACAACTTGAGGGGCCCAAGTTAGTCCAAGAAACAATGGATAAAGTACAAATAGTTAAAAAGTGTCTGAAGGCAGCACAAGATCATCAAAAGAGCTATGTAGACAAACATCGCCGAGAGATGGAATATGAGGTGAGAGAGAAAGTTTTTCTGAAGGTATCACCATGGAGGGGAATCTTAAGATTCGGTAAGCAAGGAAAGTTAAGTCCGAGATATATTGGGCCGTATGAAATCATTAAGCGAGTCGGACCACTAGCTTATCGATTAGCATTACCAGCAGAGTTGTCCCAAATACATGATGTGTTCCATGTGTCCATGTTACGTCGATATCGATCTGATCCTAGTCACATTTTGCGTGAACCAGAGATAGAAATATCTGAGGGATTAACGTACGTAGAAGAACCAATAGAAATTTTGGATCGGAGTATAAAGAAGTTGAGGAATAAAGAAATACCTATGGTAAAGGTAAAATGGAGTCATCACTCTCCCAGAGAAGCCACTTGGGAGGTTGAGGAGAATATGAAAGAGAAGTATTCATATTTGCCCTGAGCCGGTATGTTAATTAAATTTCGGGACGAAATTTTTATTAGGAGGGGAGAATTGTGACGCCCACAAATTTTTTATTCATAATTATGGGGTTAATTGGTAATTATTTAAGAAAATTTAGTTAATTAGTAGATATATTATAGATTAAATTGTGATCATATTAAGACTTGAACGGAGTGAATTGGAGCTTTATATAATATTTGGGAGCAAATTATATTAATTAAGAAATTAGAAAGGACGAATGGGTATTTTGAAAATATTTATTAAAAATTCAAAAAGAAAAGGGGAAAAAGAGGGGTGGGATAATGATGGGCCGCCTACCCCCCATCATTTATAAATACACACACACAATTCACAAACACACATACACAAAACCGAAATCGGCGAAAAACAGGTAAGTAATTATTTTATTTTAATTAGTTTTAATTAATATAATGATATTATTTAATAAGTGCATTTATTAAATGTAGTTTATACTATTCGATTTAGTGTTTAACCGGAGAATTTTATGAATTTGAGTATTTATAATTAGTGCCTGGTTAAATGTCTCAACTGAATTAGGGGTGTTATAATTAATGGCTTAAATTGCTTAATTTACTAGATTTAATAATTTATACAATTGATTGGCTTAGTTTAATCGGGTTGAAAATTTTATTTGAGAAATATTATAGAATATATTTGAAAATGTTATATTTAGTAAAGATAAGTATATTTTGAGATAAATATATTTCAAGAATTGTTATTATGAATGGTAGTTATAATAGGATGAAGGGTTTAATGAAATATTGAGAGATTGGTGAAATATATATATATATATAAATACTATTTAATATTTTATTTAGAAATTAACATTCTAGATATTAACTATACGCATTATACCTTATGATAGGACACGGGGATAAAGTAGATGATCGTACCACTTCATATCAGCTAACTAAATCTGTGTAGATCGAGGTAAGTAAATAATTAGTGCTGCTTATATATGTTCCTTTTTCCTATTAATATTGTGTACGTAAATAATTAGTATTATTTATATATGCTTCATTTCTTGGTGATATTAATTTTATGTGAGCCTATGATTCGTGCTTGACTAATCTATTTTGAACTGTACGAGTGGTTTATGATTACATTGAAATGATTATGTCGTGAAAGTGAAATGAGAAAGATATGCCATTGGTTGTTGATATCAGTGATATGTGCTTGTACTTGAAAAATGTTGCTATGTGGTTTTATGTAGCTAGTTGGCTTACAAGAACGATGATATGTGGAATCGAGGGAGTGATGGAAATCGAATGTAATTATGATATGAATACCCCCTGATGTTATTGAACAGCCTATGTGGCAAAATGATAGAAAAGAGTTATGATGCCAAATGAGATTGATGAGCCTGTGTGGCATGTCAAGGGGATTCATGTATATGTGTATAATAAATTGTGAGGTTGAGTTGGTGGAGGAAAACACTATATCACCTTCTGGCAAGCCAACTAGGTTAATGCGAGTTTGATTGATTGTCTAATCATGAGATGATTACATGGAGTAATGAAATGAAATGTGCTTGATCAAATTGATTATATATTATATACGTTGCTTATTTTGTCTTGTTGAAACTACATTTGAGGTGCGTATATAGTTGGTGCAGATTGTTTACTTATTGAGTTGCAGGCTCATCCCTCTGCTAACATTTTTCAGGTGTAGATTTTGCTGTGCTTATTCACGACAACTAGGTCCACGGTTTGCATTCCAGTCAGGTCGGACCAGTATGCAGTTTTCTCCTTATCATAAATAGAAATAGAATTCACATTTTGGATTAAAAGCGAGAATAACATGTGAACAATTATAACAGTTCCATTTTGACGTACTAGATATATATATATATATATATATATCTGTGATTTTATGGATGAGATGATAGATATGCTTGTTGTAATGATGAGGCTACGTGTAATTATACTCAGTAGGGACTAGATTATGTGCATAATTACATATATAATCAGGGTTTACATTAAGTGTGACATTTAGGAAAGATATAGTCGTAGTGCCGTTAGTGGGTGCTACAGTGTTGTTATCCAACAAGAATACATAGACAACTATTTTTCAGAAGGAATTGCTTTTGGATGGTCGAAGTTCACTTCGCCCTTAGAAATATTAGGGAAAATTGCGATTCGCTGTGATATTTCAAATGTATAAATTACTCCCCTATAAAAAAGGAAGAAAAAGTAGCAGTTTACCTTTTTATGTTTTTTGGAATGAGTAATGTAGCTCCTTATATTTTTTAAAGTGAAGCAATTTACCTCCTTAACCAGAAAGATAAATTGCTCATTTTTTGAAAAAATGATCAATTTACCTTTATGTATTTTTTAAAGTGAACCAATTTATCTCCTTAACCAAGGAGATATATTACTTCATTTTAAAATAAACAGAGGTAAATTGCTATTTTTTCTTCATAGGGGGTTAATATGCTCATTTACAATATCACACAGGGTAAATTGCATTAATCCAGAAATACTGCGTACGTAATTTCTGTATTTCAAACAAAATTCCAACATCTAGAGCACCCATGCAACTATTTGAATCACAGTTCATAATGAAACAACAATTTCAATCACAATTTGAGTGAATATTCATCCAAGATAGCATATGATACTAGTCAGGTTTATAAATACATGAATAACCTTATAGAAGTATACCAACTGCATATACATCAAATACACCTCATCCAAATGAAAAAGAATCCAAACATGAAAATATATAGGTGAATATAAACGCACAGTTCCCCAAGTATCCATTTCGATGCGATACAAACATGGGTGGCATGACATTGTTAGATGGCTACAGATTATCGTGTTGATACAATTTTATCCGTCAAAACCTTATTTTGGTTAACATTGATGCCACCGTTACTGTGCCAAACCAAAATTTTCATCCAACCGTAAGCTAGATAATTCGTAACCTCGATGACATCTGATTGAGCACTCCTCAATCAGAACTCCATAGTAATTTCTGGGCTGCTGGAGGAGCTAACCCTGGTATATCTTGAATATCTTTGTTATTTGGGTTCACTATCTGAAAATTTAACCAGATCAATGTCTCAGAAAAACTAATACGGTAATGAACTAGTAATAAAAGCAATGAAAAGAAATCAATTTCAATATCAAAAGATTGATTTGACCATCAAAAGATTGTAATACTACCACGTGCAAGATATGAGTAGATACAATTGAGATTGCAAGATTCCAAGACATTTTCTTAATACCATTGTGAGATGTTTCGAATTGTATCAAAACTGAGATTATGTGGAGAAGAAGTGACAGGTGAACAAATGTTAGAAAAAAACGTTTTCTACCTTTCACGCATCTAACATTGTACTCCAACAGTAGTAAACCTACTCAAAGTTGATTTCATACCTACTTGTTGCAGAAAAAAATAATTAACTTCAATTGAATAACCATCAGACACGACCCACTAGTTTCAAACAACTCCCTGAAACTCCAATTGCATTTCCTAAAGCAAATGCTACTTCTTCAAGAAAGGGGTGTGGTCGACACTATGGCTCACCACACAACCATTCTTATGGACGTGGTCATGGCGGTCGCGGTCGTGGTAATACATGGATTTCCCAAAATTTAGAAGAACCATGGAAACAAGGCAATGAATCGACACGAGAAACTTATAAATGGAGATATTTGTCATAGATGTGGAAAATGTTTGGACATTGGTCTCGTACTTGTCGTACAGCACAACACCTAGTTAAATTGTATCAGGCTTCTTTGAAAGCGAAGGGTAAAGAAGTTGAGACTAACTTTGTTGCGGCTGGAATTTCATACAATATTCACGTAGATGCATCTGATTTTTTTCAGACCATTGAAAATGATGATAAGGATCTCGCTGAGCTTCCTCTAAAGTTTGGAGACATTCGTAGGGATTTCAACATGGTTATTGATTAGATATGCATATGTTATCGGCATGTTTTCATTATTCAGTAATGTTTACTTTATTATGTTTGGGTATTTTTTTTCATCATTGTAATGCTTTTATGTTTCATGAATGAAGTTTTTTCTTTACTTAATATAATTTTATTTGCTTATATAGAATGGATCAAGCCATTACAAATCTCAATGACAAGGAGCATTGTCTTGTTGATAGTGCCACTATGCATACAATTCTAAGAAACAAGAAATTTATCTCAAACTTACTAATGACAAAAACCAGTGTGAATACTATTTCAGGCATTAGTAATCTTATTGAAGGCTCCGGAAGAGCTACTATCTTGTTACCTGGAGGAACAAAAGCATATAAATGATGCCTTATATTTTAATAAATCACAAACGAACCTATTGAGTTTCAAGGATATTCGACAAAATGGTTTTCATATTGAAACCATAAATAACGATAGTATTGAATACATATGCCTTACATCATATAAGGCTGGCCAGAAGCAAATCTTAGAAAGAATGTGAACATATGCACCTGGTTTAGATGGGACTGTGATAAGCTCCATTGAAACATATTGTATCACTAACCCGAAGTTGGTCGAGCAAAGTATTTACTTTGTGGCATGATAGACTTGGCCACCCAGGTAAAACAATGATGCATAGGATCATTGGAAATTCACACGGACACCCACTGAAGGACCTGAAGTTCCTTGTTAAAGGTGATTTTACATGTTCGGCTTGTTCTATTGGGAAATTAATTACAAATCCGTCTCTGATAAAAGTGAATTTAGAATCCCCCATGTTTCTTGAACGAATTCAAGGAGACATATGCGGGCCAATAACACCATCATGTGGACCATTTAAATATTTTATGGTGTTGATTGACGCATCAACAAACTGGTCACATGTAAACTTGTTGTCAATACGGAATGTTGCATTTGCAAGACTTTTAGCTCAAATTATGAAATTGAGAGCTCATTTTCCTGATTATCCTATTAAAAGAATCAGGTTAGACAATGCGGCAGAATTTACTTCTAAATCCTTCAATGATTATTGTCAATCTATTGGGATAACTGTGGAACATCCAGTTGCTCATGTACATACTCAAAACGGCCTAACATAGTCGCTAATTAAGTGGTTATAACTAATAGCTAGACCAGGTGGATAAGGTCGAAATTGCCTTCATCAGCATGGGGGTATGCAAGTTTGCATGTCGCAGGTTTAATTCGACTTAGAACCACTGCTTACTACAATTTTTTCCCATTACAATTGGTCTCCGAAGATAACCAAATATTTCTCATTTAAAAGTATTTGGTTGTGCAGTGTATGTCCCGATACCTCCCCCTCGACGAACTAAATGGGGCCACAAAGGAGACTGGAATTTATGTTGGTTTTGAGTCTCTATCAATTACTGAGTATCTTGAACCAATGACCAGTGATCAATTTACTGCTAGGTAGTTAGATTGTCATTTTGATGAGACAATATTCTCGGCATTAGGGGGAGAAGATAAGGGGATTGTAAACAAAGATATTGCATGGGATGCTACATCTATGTCTTTTATGGATCCGAGGACAAATGACACTGAACTTGAAGTTCAACGGATCATACATTTGCAAAGTGTTGCAAATAGGCTACCAAGTGTTTTTATAGATTCCAAAAGGGTCACAAATCACATATTCCAGCTGAAAATATTCCAGCTCGTTTAGAAGTCCCTGAAGCGACTCTGAATAAATCAACGGCATTTGAGTCACAAATACGCGGGAAGCATGGTAAACCACTTGGATCTAAGGATGTAAATAATCGAAAGAGAAAAGAACACGTTGTCTCAATTAATAATAATGTTGAAGTGGCCACTAGTAATATCTCTGAGGATAAAATCCCTGAAGAGGTTTTATCTAAAGAATCTAAACGTAATGAGCAAGATCTCAAAGATAGTTATGAGATGTTTATTAATTATGCTCACAATAATTTCGATTGGTATAGAAATGAAGTTGAAATTGATGAGATTTTTGCTTATTGTAGAGCCGTTGAAATCTGGATGAAAATAAAAATGATCCTAAAATTATGGAGGAATGTCGATACCAAAATGATTGGAAAAGTTGGAAGAAAACAATACAAGTTCAGCTTGACTCGCTAAATAAGCGAGAAGCATTTTGACCTATAACTCCAACACCAAAAGGTGTCAAGCAAGTTGGCCAAAGTGGGTATTTGTACGGAAATTTTTTTAATGAAATAAAGTTGTAAGGTATAAAGCTAGACTTATGGCTAAGGGTTTTACTCAAAAGCCAGGAATTGATTATATTGAAATGTATTCACCTATAGTGGATGCAATTACACTTATATTTCTAATCAGTTTAGCAGTAATTGAACAACTACAAATGCAACTAATGGGTGTGTGTTCACTATTTATCTGTATGGGTCATTGGCGATCTAACAAATACCAAGAGAGGAAAATAAAAGAGCTGACGCGTTGTCTAAATTTGGCGCCATGGTAGCATATATAAAAGATATAAAGATTACTGTGATGGTAACAGAAAAAGAAATAGTAGATGAGTCAAGTATTAAGGTGCAAAGTGTGGATAGTAAAGTATTTGAGGGATGGGGTCATACCCAACGACCCCCGTGGAAGCTAGGAGGTTAAAGTATAAACCAAGTAGGTCCACGATGCTTGGTAATGAGTTGTACAAAAGATAAGTTGAGGGACCTTTGTTGAAATGTGTTGGACGTACTGCAATGGCTTATGGTGATATGATTAATGATGAGTTGTGTGTTGTCATTGATCAATGGGGATGGAGTGATATCATACGCTGTGTTGTGTGACATTATTGATGATGTAATGGATCATATAAGTTGTGTGTTGTGTGATGTGATTGATGGTGGGATATCATACGAGCCGTGTGATATTAGGAAAAAGAAAAAAAGGAGATATTATGATTGAGGTGGTGATAGGCGACAAAGACCTGTGAGTGATGCACTCCAACTTGGGTAAGCAGGGTCTAGAAAGATAAACGATAACGTCAGATATTATATTGTAGATTTATATATAGTTGTTGGTATGTGTTACTTCTTACATCTGTTGTGATTGTATGACGAATCTCTGTTAGTTGGTGTCATTGACTGAAATTTGATTCACAACTAATCAGTTCATATGTATATGAGCTGATTAACTATACTTACTGAGTAGGCAACTCACTCCTTACCAAATATTTTCAGGAAATAAGTTACAGTGACTGGTCACATTGTATTTGGAGTTGTGCCGTCAATCTTATTAGGTGAGTTAGTCGTGACATTTGAAGTCGACAGTTCTGGCTATAGGATTATTAAACATACTAGTCTTTTGTTGGGGGTTTGCGTTTCAAAAGTTTGTAAGAGCTAGAGACTTCACTATTTCTCTTTTCGGGTTATGTACATGCGTATGTCAGTAAAATAGTAAATATAAACTTGTGACGACATCTATCGTTACTTAAAACCTATTCATTTTAAATGAAAATCTCTTATCAAACAGATTATAATTAAGATGAAAATCTCTTATCAAACAGATTGTCCTATTCATTTTAAATGAAAATCTCTTATCAAACAGATTATAATTAAGAATGGTGTATGGTAATTAGTGGTAATAAAACTTAGTGATGTTCGGGGTGCTACACCCCTCTCCCCGCCCCTCCGCTGCCACCACCACCTGACCATGATATTGGTTCCATGTACTGGACTTTGTTGCTCGTCGGAGCAATCTTGGACCCAACTCCTCTATGGATCATCACAACTCAAATACAGAGTCAAATTTGAGATCAATGGTGTCCTCCTCCCCCCCCCCCCAACTGTCGTCGTCGCCGCCACCACCACCACCATCTCTAGATTGTCCAATGAAGCTTTCGTCCCGTGAACTCATCATAAAGTTGGGTGGCGCCAGGAGCTCCACCCCCTTCCCCTCGCCCCTCCTCTCTTCCCCCGTCCCCTTTCGTCATCTCTGTCACTGCCCCTTCCCCTTTGCCCTCTCCTGTCACCAGTCGCCATTCCCCCCCTCCTCCCCCATATTGCTGCCCCTTTCCCTTTTCGCCTCCCGTTGCCGCCCCTCCCTCTCCCTCTCCCTCTACCTCTCCCTCTCTCTCCTATATATATATATATATTTGTAATTATATGTATAAATATATTAGTTATCATATTTTTTATATAAATTTTCATAAAACATATACGAAATAAATATACAATTTAAATCTATACTGTTAATTTGAATTAAGTAAAATTTAGACCATTGATCTACTAACAAATTTGGACCGTATATTCAAATTAGATCCAACGGTTCTTAAATAAGGTTATAAATGTAATTTTATAATTTAAAATTTTAAAAAAATAAAGAATAAAGAAAAATACGTGAATTTCACGAAATTGTAGGAAGGGTAAATTGGTCTATTTTGAAAAAGATAGGGGGTAATTTGTTATTTTTTTTCACAAGGGGGTAATTTGCTAATTTTTTGTTCGCAAGAGGATAATTTGCTCATTTGTAATATCACAATCGGTAACATATTCAGTACAATAAATACATATTCTGAATTCTTACAAAGTATAATAAAAACTGAGTATTTACATATATTGACTGTGTTTCAACCGTTAGTAAAAAATAACTTGTCCACCTTATAATTCACATAGGAAATGAATGGAATCATATGGTGATATTCTTTTGAAATAATATGGTATGATATGATATATATGTCAAATATTAAAAAATTACCTAAAAATTAGGAGAAGAAAATGATTACAGGATATCCAGCTAATATATGACTTCCATATCATATTTTGAACCAAACAAAACATCAAATTTACCTTAAATTTTTCATCAAAGAAAACTTTGGATTTTACTTTAGTTTTAGAATGGAAACTTATGATATAATCCCACATTAATTCAGACAAATAAAATATCAACTGATCAGGAAAACAAAAAAGAAAAGAAAAACAAATAAAATGCCATCCACAATCGCGCCTTCAAAATCATACCTTTTACGCAAAATTCCAATATAAAAATGGAGGACATCCTTTCTTACTTCTGTCAAACTCTGCTCCTCAACTTCACTGCTTTGGAACTAAAACTCAATGGCTGACAAAGTTGTCAAATATGGAATAATTGGAGTTGGGATGATGGGGAGAGAGCATCTCATCAATCTTCACCACCTAAGGAGTGAAGGTGTTGCTGTGGTTGCCATAGCTGATCCCCACTTGCCTTCTCAACAAGAAGCAGAGATTCTTTCACACTCTTTCGACTGGTCTCTTGAGGTGCGAATCTCTATTGAGTTCTCTTTCCTTCTAGTTAAAGGGATTGCCAATAATCGGTGCTTATACTTGTGTATGTGTTTGTGGATATGAGTTTGAAGGTCACACTTTTTGTTGAGTATAGTAAAAGGGGTAACGGATTTCCTTGTTCTTATCAGGTTTGGTGGGGTGATTGAATGGATATTAGTTCTTTGTCGTTGTTGGATATGATGATTTTGTTGGGTTAAATGCAATTTAACCGCTATAAATTTTTTGTAGCAAATTACCTTATGTGTGATGTGGAAAATGAAGCAAATTATACCTTGTGTTTTCCGTTGTCCAGAGGTAATTTGCTATTTTTTTCGCAAGGGAGTTTTTTTGCTCATTTCTCATGTGACGGGGGATAATTGCATTTAACAATTTTCAAGGTTTAGTTTTTGTTCATTCCAGTAAAAGGGATTGTAGATTATCTATTACTTGTTCCGTTTGATTGGCTAGGCAATGTATATCATAGTTATTTATGTGTCTGGAGTTTATGGATTTTGAAGGTCAGTTTTTGTTCATACTGGTAAAAGGGATATTCAGAGTTTCTTTACCTGTTGCTTTGGTTTGATTAAGTTATGCTTAGTTGTTAACTTGTCTGGGGATATGAATTTGAAGGTTTTTTCGAGTCACAAGGAGCTGTTGGATAGTACGCTGTGCGATGTATTGGTTGTTTCGACCCCAAACATGACTCACTTTGAAATCTTGATGGATATTATCAGCCACCCAAAACCCCATCACGTGTTGGTGGAGAAGCCTCTCTGCACAACTGTTGCCGACTGCAGAAAGGTTGGAAACAACACCAGAATGTTTTATTTACTTTAATTAATGGTTGCAAATACAAGTTATAATTTGTTATCTACTGCATGCCTCAGTAGTCAGCTATCAGAGTTGGAATTCCTTTTTTTTTTTTTCTTTTAATGTTTCTTTTGGAGTGAAATAAGTCTTTATTTATATTTGTGAAAAATCCCGCTGAGAAATGTGTACTATTCTAAATATATTTGACCAGTGGGTGCTCCGTTTTAGGAACATGTGCTTTTAGAATGTAGCAGCCAGATAATGTTATCATATTTTGATGATAGATGCTCAAACTATTCTCCTGCAGAGTGATAGGCCAATAATAAATTGTTGAATTGTTGATCTATGATGAATGCAATGAATTGGATTCCTCTAGTCTGCACTGATAAGGGACCTTAGTATTTCTATGATATTAGTGATGTAGAGTTTATATTAATCTAGCACTTAAAGAATTTATTCACTAGAAATTGTCCGTGCCAAAGTCTGTGAATGATTGTTTGTTATGGTTACTGATACTGCTTTATGTACCTGAGGATCATGTAATTCGTAGATGGTACTAACATGTACAGATGGAAAGGAAACTGTTCAGATTTTACTTTTTGCTACATTCTTTCTATGTATGACCTTACATGTGCTATCTTCAGACGGGCCCTTATGTTTATCATTTTATTATGAAATATCTGACAGTTCATAATCATGTTTCAGGTCGTAGATGCTGCTAGAAATAGACCAGATATCCTAATACAAGTTGGCTTAGAATATAGATACATGCCCCCTGTTGCTAAACTGATTGAAGTGGTTAAGGGTGGAAGTTTAGGACAAGTCAAGATGGTGGCTATCAGGGAACATCGATTCCCATTTCTAGTCAAGGTACTTGACGCCACTATACATGTTTAAGTCTGCGCCAAGTAAAATGCTTCACCCATTTTTGTTGTAGGTCGACAATTGGAACCGATTCAACTGCAACACTGGGGGTACCCTGGTAGAGAAATGCTGCCACTTCTTTGATCTCATGAGGCTATTTGCAGGTGCTGATCCTGTCCGTGTCATGGCTTCTGGAGCTATTGACGTAAATCATAAAGATGAAACTTATGATGGGAAGGTAATTCTCTTTCTGGAAATCATAAAAACATCAGATATTTACAGAAAGCCTTGAGGAAACAACAAAAAGACTCGCCAAAAATGCTCGAAAATGAAGCATTGTATTTCACAGTGCTGGCAAAATCTAGAGATAGTTGAACTTGTTAACTAGGATACAAGAAGCAAACAATAAAAAAGAAAACCGGAGGTGATAAAATTCCTGCTTCTGGTATTCTTGTCGCACCATTATGTGCTGGGCTGTGTGGATCGTATGGAACTAAATGCGAAGCTACATAATAAAGTATTCTGATTAGTGAAAACATAGTGTTGAGATTTCGTCCATGCTCTGCAAAAGCTTCTTGAGGCACTCCCCTGCCAACAATAACCCAATTTTGAGAGGCCTTTAAATTTGTCTGCAATCTCTTCATTTCATCTAGTGGAACTTCCTCTGTTTTCTGAGCTCTCCTCATCTTTCTCTCCTTTGTCTCTTTTCAACCTTGCTTCTCAATTTGTTGTCATCACTGATTAGCTTTCACCCAATTCTTCCATGCGAGTGCTTACATGGGTCTCTCGTTTTTTTGTTAAACATGGCAATAGGTGTCCTCGAATTAGGAACACTGCTCAATTATCAATCTATTTCTTGAATGACTTTGGAATGTAGTTTTTAGGCATACAAGGGCAGATATTAGCGAATAAATTTCTCATAGCCCATGGTTTTTACTCTTCTATAAAAGTACGTTAACAAAGGAACACAAACACTAAAAGCCCCAGGAGAGGGATGTTTTATGTATGCATTACATCAGATGAGATGGGAACGAAGTGAAATGAGTTGAAATTCCAGAAAAACAAAATGCTGAAGACGAAGTCCTCCGGTCTTTTGCAAATTTTTAATTAAGAGCCTAGGAGAGTGACAATCTCTGAGAGCTGGCTAGTAATATCTCCCATGGTGTTTTTAGACAGTTTACTAGAGTTCTCCAAAATATCTATTTCAGTTATGAGTTATACTGTGTTGAATTTTCTCGTTCACTCGAGCAAGCCATTTGAAAGGGACCATGATTCATGAATGACCTCTCTTCTTGACTACTTTGGTTTTCTCGATAGGCATATTAAGTGTAGTCTGCTTAATTCCGGTGGTCACATGGTAACTCTTGTTTCTGCAGGTACCTGATATAATCGATAATGCATATGTAATTGTTGAATTCGAAAATGGTTCACGGGGCATGCTTGATCTTTGTATGTTCGCTGAAGGCAGTAAGAACGAACAAGAGATATGCGTTGTTGGTGACATTGGAAAGGTAAAAGTCCTTCATCCCTCTGTCTGGAGAATATGCATTTGTAAGCTTGTGACGCGAAACATCATTGATGCACAAAAACGTCTTTCTCTTTTCTTTCCCACACTGGCTAGCCTATCAAGAATACTTAAACAACTGCTCACAGGGAGAGGCATTTGTTCCAGAGAGCATTGTTCGTTGGGGCACTCGAGTAGAAGGAAGAGATGGAATTAAGACGTTAAAAGCTGAGGATGATCGGATAAAGTGAGTCACCATTTATTTCCAGTTAGTTAATAATATGGGACACGATTGGATCATCTTAGATCTTACAACTTTTACGATGTATTTGTTGCTTATCAGATATGATGGGCTACATCATGGCTCCAGCTATCTAGAACATCTTCAGTTTTTGTTTGCAGTAAGAGCTAAGGGAGCACAAGCACCAGCAGTAGATCTGCATGATGGGTTGATTTCAGTGGCTATAGGAGTTGCAGCTCAGCTGTCGATTGAGAAGGGTCGATTTGTAACTATCGAGGAGGTCATGAAATAAGCACCTCGATTGTTCGACGTTCTTTGTTCTGGTTGCTTCCTCAATATCAACAGAACGAAAGTGTTGGAGAAATAGTTATATGTGAATGGCTGGCCAAGCAATTCCAGAGCTTCTCAACAGTCACATGATCACTATTTCTCTTGTCTGTTCTTTGGGGGCCCTTTTGGTCTTGGAACTGTGTACATTCTGCTTAAAAACATTTACCAACATCTTTGAAATAAATCTTCTATTGCATTAAGCACAGGATAGAAGCAGAGAAGGGAATTATCATCACTAACCACTCATTATCTGTAAGTCTGTGTCCTCTAAAGTATTCCTCCATCCCCTTCTAGCAAAATAAAATGAAAAACTGCTAGAAGAGTGAAATCTAGTATAATGTTGAGCAAAGAAAATCCTAAAGCATTGTATTCATGGATTTTATTAAAAGTTGATTTGACATGTGATTTAAAATATATCAACTGTTGAATGAAACTCCTGAAGCATTGACATTCTTATCATGATTTCCAAGTACCCAAGTAGGACAAGGGAATATTGTGGAGAATATTGTTTTTAGTTGAGAAAATCGTCTAACATTTACACCCTCTGAGAGAAGCACTTGCCTCCATTTATTCATGCAACTTTTCTACTTTTCAAGTCATGGTTTATGGTTGGTCTGAATGACAGGAAATTGAAATAAGAGCTGAAGCTACCACTTGATGATTTCGAGTATTCTCAACAGGATATGTGTTGTTGTTTATGGATATTAGAAGATAAATAGAACATTAACTGCATATAATTGATACCTTCAACCCCCTCATCTTTAATATGATAAACAAGAGAATTAATATCAAACATTGATAATCTAGAAACTAGAAGCCATGAGTTTGATATAAACATTGACAATCTAGAAAATTAAGTAACAGGAAAATACTTAATTCAACAAAGGCGAAGGGTCGGTTATGGACATATCAAATATATTGTCAAGAAAACATATCAACTTTAATTAATCCTTAATCAATATTTGATAACTAGAACCAGCTAATACTCTAGATAGAACAATTCATATTATCAATATTCTTCCAATACTTATTGAATTTGTCTCTCATGCGAATAGTCATTGATGCTATGTTGTAGTCTCCCTTATTCATCATAGTAGACAAACCTCACATGTAAAGTTCACGAAAAAATACATTTGAAGTGATATAAGATGAACCAAAGAACTTCAACATCACATTATAAAGATTTTCAAAAACTTCACAAAATTTCTGCGGCGGGGCAGGCGGGGCTAGTGACGACGCTTGGTGAAGGCGGTAGAGGCGCGGCGGACGAAGAGGAGAAAAGGAGAGGGAAAAAGGGATAAAAGAGAAGATTGAGAAAGAATAGAAAAAAGCAAAGAGCAGCGAAGAGACTGAGACAGAACAGAGAATAGAAGCGGTGAAAGAGATAAAAGAGAGAGGAGGGAAAGAGGGAGTGAAAAAAAAAAAGAGGGAAAAACTAATGAGAAAGTGGAAGAAGGATCTAATGAGCTTAAAGTCCTAATGAGCTTACAGAATTAAATACATTTTTTTTTATCAAATTACTATGAATTTTTGGGTTTATATAATTTGAATATGAAATTCTTCTAAATAATTAATTATTTTATCAAATTATTATATATATATATATATAGTTCAAAAAGATAATTATATATTTAGCGGTTCGGTTCGGTTTTTGACGGTTTTTTGAAAGCTCTAAATTAAAACCAAACCAATAGTGCGGTGTGGTTTTACTCTAAATTTAGAATCGCGGTTTGGAAGATAAATCACAAAAAAACGGTTTGATTCGGTTTGGTTTGGGCGGTTTTGGGCGGTTTTAAATTTTTTTGATCACCCCTAGTTTAGATTAAGAAGATAATTGATTTTCTCTCTTATAACACTATGACCTTTTCCTGATGAATTCTTAGGAGTATTATTCGTGGAACGAATATATTGTTATTGTTATCACAATGCAAATTACTATGTTCAACTTCTCGCAAAGATATGTACTTCCTTTTTTCAGTCTTCAGAATCCCAATAATTTGGTCTGGACCACACCTGGGAGTTGAAAAGAGCTGGAATTTTATGTATCTTTACCTGCTTATTTCCAATAGTAACAATTAAATCCATATTGAGAAACTGGAGTTTTTCAAGCAGTGGAGTTTAAAAACTGAAAAACTATTTTAGGAAATGAAATACTGATTTAGAGGGCTCAAAATGGAAATGTCAGTACTCCGTTATTCATACACAATATTTGTTTCGTCCAACATGGTTAGCTCCGCCCTCTCCCTCCTCTTATCACAATTCTAAACAAATTTTTTTCTTTTTTGTCTAATTATCTTCACTCTCTGCAGTTTCAAGAAATGATCTATGTATATGTGATCATGTCAACCATATATATTCGTGCTTTAGGGAAGACCCAAAGACAATTTAATGAGAAAAACTAAGTAATTGTATGAAAGACATATTATAAGATACTACTAGTAGAATAAAATTAAAGTCAGATAGCTGCATAAGTGTTCATATTCTCAGTCCTAATCTTAACGGAGCATGAACTACGTCCATCCTGTGTATGTAGCTTCCTTTGCTCTATTCTACTTTCTATACTCTAGTTATCCTTATTTGCTCCCCGAATTCAGCAACTCACAAAATATTTAGTCCTATAAAGAAAGTTCCCTTGTACATCTGGCTATCGTGCAATTGATTGGCAAATGTAAATATAGCAAAATGTAAGTTTAGATAGATAGGTAATGAGGTAAGACAGGTTGAAACTACACAATCCAAGCACACCTGACTTTGAAAAGACTACTAGGTTGATTTCATCTCTGCTGATTTTATAATATGATTTGTCTGCAGAAGTGATGCCATGTTTTTGTAGCCAGAAATCTTATATATCTAGATCACTGCAGGACTAGACTGTTGCGAGCCAATCTTTTGCAGCCTCTTAAAGACATTGACACTATCAATGCCCAACTTGATTGCCTAGTAAACTTTAGTATGATTCCCTCAAAAACTTGTTACTCTTGGATATCTTTCTTCTTCTGATTAATTATACTTTATGACTGTTTTGTACATTAGAACAAGACAATCCAGAATTTGCAACTTAGCTTTGTCGCCAATGTATCATGTTATAGCGTCTGATTCAAACAACATGCATCATTACTCTACCTCGGAACAATATTACTTGAAATAATGTGACTATTTGAAGCTGGAAATTATAGTGTATAAAGTACTCCGCAACCGAAAGCATAAAGTTGAATAATTCAGTAATAAGTTTGCAACTGTAGCTGCTTGGTGTATGATAAAAATGGCTGGTCATATTTGAATGATTCGTCTTGCCATTTAATTACATCTCCCCTTTTTTCACAATTTGAGAATTCCTTGCAGCAAGTGGATCTAGTAGCATCTGTAATATTATGGGGCTTCTTAGTTCCAATCAATATCTATTATAAGTGGAATTGAATGATTAAACTACTTGTATAGAGTAGGTTCCACTGATTCCGAAAGCTTCAAGCTTGTAATTTATTAAATGTAAGATCATTTGTGGCTTAAGTTCATAAACCGAAAAGACAAACTCCTTTCATTTAGGCCAATTTCATTTTTTGATGTCTTGCAAGTGTAATTTTTCCATAAGTGGTTGGCTTCGAGGAGAGACCCAGCACTAGGTCTTTTTACTTTCTTTGGCTTAGATATCTTGTTGAATTGTCTCATCAAAAAGTATAAGCTTAAAAGAGAAAGGACGCCGAAAATTCAAAATAAAGCACGAATAGCTTTGAGTACACTATACTGTTAATTTGATTGTTGAGTTTAATTTCAGGATGAGTTGATGAGCAATGAGCAGCTGTTCTTTGGCTTGTCCCAGGCTCTTTGTAAGTTTCCAAAGGAAACTGGTAAGCATTGGAAAAATATAATGGAGAAATTTAGTTTGTAACTTTTGCAGCTGTGACATAGTTTTTTGATACAACATTGTTGAACTCATGTTGTGTCCAGATAAAGTCCTTTGTCACTTTTGCTTTAAGCAAAAGAAAGTGACTAATGGGGTCTTGGCCATTGACCATTCCATAAAGAGCCAAATATTGATCTCAAGCATTATTCTTCTCAAAACGGCTCTAGATGCAGTGCCATTATTCTCGAAGGTACATTAATCTTTCTTTGTGTATGTTGTATAAATTAGTCCTGATGAGTTTTCAATCTTTGACCATTGTTAGGCGCTTAAGGATGCCAACTGTTTTCTACTAAGAAATGTTTAGAAGTCTATATGCGAGAATGAAAAATTTGCTTCCATGAGGACAAGGTATAGTTGGTAGTAACTTCTGCTATTAAGTTGTTCATGTTCATCTGTGTGTTCGTGCTCGACATCAAACAATCTTCCTGTTTTGATGGAGAATATACAAGTTTGATTCTTATTAAGATCATATTAATCCATCATCATGGACAATGTGAGGATCTTTTATGTATTGGTTCACAATTCTCACATCTTTATTGGCCACATGCACAAATCTCTTTGGCCGTTCTTCTTGTTAAGACAGGTGAATAAGAATTAATCAGTAAAAGAGAAGTTTTCCAGTTTGTTTGAAAAACAATAGCTAGACATTTGCAAGATGCATCAAAAGTATATTGTGCATGTTTTCTTTCTTCCTCATGCTTTTGCTTCTTCTGGTTTCATCATAATCCCATTGTTAAAATGCCGTGGATAATAAATGTGAATCTGTTCATGTTTTCTCTATGTTATTTAATGTCAAGCACTTCAATGTTTATTAGTCTTTTGTGTGTTTGGACAAGAAAATATTTTTGTTGACAACCAAGTGGATGCAAAGTCTTAACCATTAAATAAATTTAGAATCTGTTCTTACATTTTGTTTTTCATGTTGAATGCATTCTATCTGTGTAATTGGACAATTCAAGAGGAATCATCAACTCTAAGTTTGCTCATGCATGTCACAGATAAAAGTGAAATATCATTTTTTAAAAAAATTGTTATATTATTATTTTAACTTGATTACTAGTAATCTGAGCTAGAATAAGTAATAACATCCCAAGAAAGCTCTTTTATGTTGGCCATATCAAGGCCAATGGTGCTTATGTTGTTCCAATTTTGTTGACGCTCAATGAACTGCCACAGCTTTGTTGCTCATTGGATTTAGCGAGCATTTTGGTCAATATGTAGTATGCAATGATGGTGAGACATTGTTGTTTTAGGATTGGAGAGCTTATTCATGAAGATGTTCTTCATGCACGTGTCCCTTTTGTTGCCCGAACTCAGCAGTGTTTTGCTGTCAAGGCAGGAATTGATGGGCTACTAGATATTGCTCGTAGATCTTTCTGTGACACCAGTGAAGGTTTTTCTACCAGATGAAAGGATGAATTCTGTCACCAAGTATTCCATTTCTTGCATTCTAATCAACTATCTCTGCGGCAATACATAACTTGGCAAACAAGTATCGGGAGAATTTTAAGCTTCCGAATTTGAAAATCCCATACAACAACAGGCAAGGTTTCAACTTTAGCATACCTCACAAGGACACACAGGGAAAACTTCCAGCAAGTTCATCCAGGTTGATGAACAACATACTTATTTTCTTTGAAGCACCTTGTTTGACAATCTTCCCTTACATGCTCCTTATGGATTATTACCAGGTCATAAAACATGGAAACAACATACATTGCACTTCTCTCGAACTGGCCTCTGTGAGTTGACTTATCACTTGGCTTACCATAATCTTAGCCATGCTCATTCACCTGCATTAATATTTAATATTAAGTGTGTTATATAAATACTTATGTCCGTGCTTATTGAGAGGAAGAAAATAATTGTGTCACTTATCCACCTTTATGGTTCGGTATTCTTTCCTTGATCATGTTTTTTTGGTTGGTTAAGATATGGCCTCTTTTTGTTGTTGATCCTTACGTGCGGCTGTGGGCTTATTTTTGTTGTTGAACTCTGAAAGAAGTAAATGAATAGGAACATTTAACATACAGATTAATCCCTTGTCAATGTTCTTTTGATAAAATGTTTATTCCAGCTCCACATGCTTTGTCCTATCATGAAGAACTGGATTATGAGTTATTGACAATGTTGCTTTGTTGTCACAATGGCTTTTGTTTATAATCATTAATTCTTTCAATGATCTCTTGATCCATATTACTTGACATATTCCATGTGCACCCTGATCTAAGTTCCACTTCCCGCACTGCTGCTGGCAACTACACTTTGTTTCTTACTTTGCCAAGTCACCCAGTTCCCTTAGATAAATAACCAGACATTGAATTTCGGTCTGTAGTATCTCCCATCTGGTGAGTAACAGTGTAAACTTTAGCTAGTAGATCACTTCTTTTTGTTTACGTCAGACCTCTTCCAACAGGCCCTTTTAGATACCTCAAAATCCTGTATACAGCACCAAAACGCTCTTATCCCGGTTAATGCATGAACTGACTCACAATACCAACTATAAAGAAAATATCTGGACAAGTGTCAGATAAGTAAATTAGTTTCCCAACAAGTCTTTTATATCCCTCCTAAATTAGTTTCCTAACAAGTCTTTCATATCGCTCTATATTTTCCACTTCGTGGAGTTTGATGTAGGGCTCAATTGGAGTCTTAGTTGCCTTGCACCCAAGTAAGCCTGTTTCATCAAGTAAATCAAGACATTTATGTTTGTTGACTAATATCCCCTCTTTTCATCTAATAAAGTCCATCCCAAGGAAATACTTTAAAGGACCTAGGTCTTTAGAGTTTTGATTTAAAAAGATAGCAAGTCTCCTCTTCAAATTTTCAAGTTCTGTACAGTCATCACCTGTTAGAATAATGTCATCCACATTAACAAGCAATATAGCTATCTTTGCATTAGTAGATTGTTTGTAGAACCTGGTATGATCTGCCCGACTTTGATTATAACCAAGACTTCTGACTGTTTTTCCAAAATGTTCAAACCAAGCCCTTGGAGGCTGTTTAAGCTAATTTGGAGATTTTCTTAACCTGAAAATTTTGTGAGAAACCATGTTATTTTCAGAAGTAGGTGGTAGGTACATATATACTTCCTCCTCTAAATCTCCATTCAAGAATGCATTTTTCACATTCAACTGATGTAATGAACAATCACAATTTACTGCTAAAGATAGCCGGATCCAAATTGAGTTTCTCTTTGCTGCTGGAGCAAGTGTCTCCTAATAATCAATTTCCATAGGTTTGAGCCAAAGCCCTAACTACAAGTTTTGCCTTATACCTCTCAACAGTGCAATCAACATTATATTGATAGTAAATTTGCATTTACATCCTACAACTTTCTTATCATTGTGGCAGATCTACTCTCTCCAAGTATCATTTTTGTTAAGATCATTCTTCCATTCCATAACTAAATTCCACTCCAGGTCATTTAGAACTCATCTGGTGTTCTAGGTACAACCAGGCAACCATGTGAGATATCCTAGAGGTACATGTTCTATGGTTTTGGGTCAAATTTTCATAAGAAACGTATTTTACCGATAAGATGTTGGGTGCATATTCTGGTCCCTTCTATAATAGCTATAGGAACATTAAGAAAAGTTCAGTTATACGTTTATGATCACTCGGACACCAAGCTGAAGTTGGGTAACCTTGTGTCGAGGATTTCATTGCCCGGAACTTCTGATTGAACCTGAGCGTTAGAAAGTTACAATCCATTTTCTGCCAGAAATGGTTGTAACCTTGGAAATACCCCAAACATCACTATGTCCGAGTTTACATTTATAGGTAGTATGATGACTCTTTCCTTTACTGTTTCTTTTAATTGCAGCTGAATGTAAGGAACAAGCCTGCAGCTAAAGAGTGCTATATCCGGACTGAATTTCTCCTGGAAGGTTGGTCTAAACTTGACCGACTTAATATCATCTGTAACATATGTTTACTTGTCTCCTTAAGTTGCACTGAAAAGCTACTTTGAACCATGACTTGTAACAATTAGTATTCACAAGTCTGATAGTAATATGATTTAATCAGATTTTTCTGCATATTCCAAGCTGACCTCATTTATCTTGAGATCGCAAAAGTTCCACAGTGCACACAAGTTGTATATACTTTTTTTAGTGCATGATGATTAAGCTTTGCTTCAGAAAATTTCTTTCCATTATGCTTGGAGTGTGCAAGTGCTTGGTGCTGTTTCAGATTGTTATGCTCATTCTGGTGGAAAAAAAAGGATAATAGACCTGAGTGGATCTATCATACAGTAGTGTCTAAATTCTGTAGAGTTTATAGACTGAAATACGTACAAATGGTTTTTGGGATTCTTACATATTCATTAATATATATAGCAGGCTGAATTTAATCCCATGCAGTTGAATGTTGATCTACATCTCGATTGAAGCTTGCCTACAAGTCCCTTGACGGAATGAAGCACAAATACTTCTTTCCTTCACCTCAATGGAGCACGAAAATGCATTTGCTCAATTTGATAGGTCATGAATATGCCTTTGCTTGACTCCATGGGTTTCTGCAAGAGCTACCCACATATTACACACCTTAAATCCTTGGAGTTCTGGTGATACTAGAAGAAGGAACTTAGACACATCGAAAGATTTTTCTTAGGAGAGAATCTCTACTGGAGAAAGAATGATAATCATATCACATAATCTAGGAGATGTACGTTCATCCTTATCACAAAGAGAGCCCTACCAACACAAAGTTGGAAGAATCATATCCAACAAAAATATGGAGCAATATGGATCTTGGATCACATCTCAATCTATGCACGAATAGGACAATTTTCCGAATCATCAGGATTATGTTAACTTTTTGAGTTTTTCGTAGGTGTTGTTTCCTCTGAGGTACATATCCCTCTGATCTAGCTAAATTGGAAAATGACTTTTTCTTTGTTAACCATCCAGACTGGTTTTCTCCACACGATACCATCTGTTTGTTACCTGAAGTGATAACATTTATTTGATTTATGGAGATATCTGCTGGAAAAGTACATGAATTTGACCATGTATGTCCATAACAGGGTTGTCTGCCTTTTCAACTAATTCAACAATTAATATTAATGATTAGACATGCAGTCTTGTCCTATTTTTGCTTGTAAATGTTTTCTTCTTACAACACCCATCCTTGATCAGTTTCTCAACCATCAAATCAATTGAAGTTTTACATTTGTTCCAATCTTTGTTGGATAGGACAATTATTATTCACCTATGGTACGTTCTTAACACGCAGCCTTAATGGATGCCATAAGGGAGGATGTCTCTGTGCTCACTCTTCTAGCGGAGGTGTTATGCCTTCTGGATATGATAGTTAATTCATTTGCTCATACAATATCCATGAAGCCGTTGACAAATATACTAGACCTCAGTTTACGTGTAAGTATAATCGTTACCTAGTTTGGTTTTAGTTAATTGCCTCGGAAATATGATAATAATGACTGCATATGTCCTCATGTTTATTGTAGATGATGGTCCATTGGCAATTGATTCAAGAAGGCACCCAATCCTTGAAAGTGTGCACAATGAGTTCGTTGTAAGTTCGTATTCTGACATTAACAATCACATCAGTTTTTTTGGCTTGACAACCTTGTGACATTTCTAAGTTGAAATAAAACACAAGTAACTAATGTATGCTTAATTTGCTTTTCCAGGCGAACAACATTTTTCTATCTGACGCATCAAATATGATAATTGTTACAGGCCCAAACATGTAAGAAAATTTAGTCCTGAAAATTTTTCTTTGGCGGGGCCTTTTTATAGTTTTGAGTGTTGGAATCTTCGGCTCTTGCATGACTGCATTTACTTCATCCTGCTAGCAAGTACTGGAACGGAAGCCATTGCAAATTTCTACAATAATACCTTGTTTCTCAGTTAGGCACATTATTTATGTTCTCTCAATGTTAAATATGCATTCATCACTACTGCACATAATCTTTGCCGTCTTCGGCGATAAAATTGGTGTTGTACAATAAAGTAAGTCCATGTTAATCTAAGAATTGTAGTCTTGACCATCAGTACAACATAACGATCAAGTGACTTACTAATGGACATAGTGGTGGAGTGCATACCACGAAAAATTGAGAGATTTTATCAGTTTGTTTTTCTAGGATTTAAAAAGGGTCAGATAATTAATTACATACGTTTGAAGAAGGGACAACGTAAGTACTATGTAACCCCCATAATAGACTTACAGCTAAAGACTCTTGAATAGAGCATCAATTGCTAGGGCATTAGCACCACTACCAAGTCCATGGTGCTTTAGTTAAGCACTTGTAGCACTGACAAGTTTTCTTCGAGGCCATGATAAATATATTTCCTAGACGTTAGGCTAATCTGTGGCACGTAATAGTTAAAATTTCCTGTGACTTTGTCCAGTATTTTTTTTATCATCTCTTTTTTCTTGTTGCTCACATATAGCATGGATGATTAGTTCTCTTACTGTTTGCCTGTAAATAAATGTTATTCGTCCGCACAAACATGAAGAATGCATTTACGTCTTAACAATGGTGCAGACCATTTATTCCTTGACTTTTTGCCTAATTTTAGCTTCATTTTGGATGAGAAAAGATGTCTGTTAACTATTGGTAATGCATGAAGTAGGGTGATGTGAATTGTCAGTTGACTGATTATCATTCTCCTGTTGTAGAGCGAACTGATTATATTCTCCTGGTTTTAGAGAGAATTGATTATGATTCTCCTAGTTCATCACTCCACCAATTGAAAGCCTAACTCAACAGGGATAATGATTCCAGAAGCAAAGTAGGATGTGTGGAGTAGTTCATTTATGAGGGATTTGCAGGAACCTGTAAATAAATAACTATTGTGAAAAAGATATAGTTACTCCAAATTTTTTTTTTAAAAAAAAGCTATAGTTAGAAACTTCACCTATGGGATATTATACCCAGAAAAATGATGTCTAGTGGCTTTAGTCCTATGCTTTTTGGTCTATTATTTTATAGGCAGTCAAAAGAGAGGTATAAAGCAGACCTATGATTCCCTTTTAACTCATAGAAATGTTACAAGAAAACTAGAACAAATTAGTATTCTTGCTATTAGCAGTTATAACAGTTAACTTTCTAGGATTAGGCACATACTGGTAATAAGTTGTGTAAATAATTTTTCGAAAAAGTCTGGAGTTAGTATCAAAAGTCCCGTGTAAATTATGGAAGCTGGTTTCCGATGTTATACCAGAGATTTTGTGTATGGAGCATACCTAAACTGAATCATTATGTTCATAGATATAACCTGTCTAACTTCATTGTTATGCTGGTTCAAGCTGAAAATCTGAAAATGTTGATTTGACTCTTGGGTGTATTTTTGGCATCCGTAAAGAGAAAAAGACTTCAAACAGATCCAATAAGGCAACTGAAAATAACCCATAGTTAAATACACCTTTGAATTGCCAAGGGTGAGTGATCATGTCATCTCATCGAGCAAAGCAATCTATTCTACTTGAATCAGGAATCTTTCTGCATAAAAGATCATGACATCGAACACTGTATGTTATTCATATTACAGTCTATGACGGAGACGAAAGAGACAACATTTATCTTGCAAAATGCTTCTCATAGGTATATTAGCAAACTATTGTTTCATCATTAATGTGTGGACTGGTTTCATCAATGATGTATCACATAGCTTTTCTATGGAGTATGCAGGAGTTTGATTGTTGTCTAGGTCTTTATAAAAGAAGAATGAAACAGGAATCTATATTTTGAGTTGCTCTCGTTTTTTTGTTTTTTCCATATGCTAGTACAAGAAAGATCTTTCTGACTTTATCTGAAAAATCTCAATTAGCTTTCCTAAGGCGACATATTTCTAGCTCTATTTTCGGAAATAGTATCTACCAGCAGTGTTCAAGTGAAACTGATCGTATGGCTGACTTTTCATTTGTGATTCCTTTTTCTCTTATCTTTGTATTCGCAACTTAAGATTAAACTGCCCCTTTCAAGGACAAGATTTGGATGATTCCTCTGATTTGTCGTCTTAAGAAGGCATCAGGATACTACTACAAAATATATATTAGTCAAAATGTTAAGTGAAGGTATTATATATAAAGTGGCAAAATACTATTCCTTGTTGCTATTAAGCTTGTGAACCACTGTTGTGGTAAGATTGAAATTATTTTCACTTAATACATATTTCGGTGACTATTTTTCACATTGCCATTAATTTCTCGTAACTAATATTCTTGTTTCTTTTAGTGGGAAGTTCAACAAAAGTTCTCATTTTGGCTAATTTTAGAGTGGTATATAGTAAACATGTTAGGTAGCCAAAATACTGAAAGTTATGGTGCCATTTATATTAATTCCATGGTTTCCTTTCAACTATTCTCGTGTCCATAAGTCCTATTCGTAACAATTGGCCAAAGTCCCTCCCTAAATAGAAACAGGGAAAGCATCACATACTACGACATGAATTTTACATTCTTTTGATTTCAAGTACACTATCTTTGCTTCTCACATGGAAAACCTATCTGAATTGGCCACCATTTATCCAAATGTCAAAATTTTTCACTTCGACATTGAGATTAAGAACAAATGCATGGATTTCAAGGTAAGACTGTTCTATTAGATTTAATCCGATACACTACATATTCATACGTCAACCGTCTTTTACCAGTTTCAACTGAAAGATGGGCCGCGACATATAGCACACTATGGCCTCATGCTAACAGGAGTAGCTGGACTTTCGAGTTCCGTTATAGAGTCTGCTCAAAGCATCACATCAAAGATTACCAAAAAGGTAATACTCTTCAACCAGTAAGTAGGTCTCATTTCATTTGAAGTTTATTGATAAAACCTCACAAGTTTCCAGCAGCTTGGCAAAAGGAGTCACTTGAGGAAGCGTGTCCAGCAGAAATGCGTTTTCTCTGTATTGTTGTTAGGTTTATTGAGCTCACACGTTTCTGTTAGGGTTAGCTCACTTTTCTGTTTAATTAGTTGTTAGGGTTAGTTAATAGAGGTTAGTTGGATAATTAAATCAACCGCACTCAGACTGCTCTCTCTCTTATTTAAAGTTCCCCCAGCTCTACTCCACTGTACACTACAATTTTCAGTTTCTACGAATCAATAGAACAAGAATAAGAGTTTTAATTTTGTCTTGTGTTTTGTGATTATGGAATTCTGCGTTTCTAGTTCGAGCATGGTATCAGAGCCATCTTTTTGATGGTCTCTGATCCTGCCAAAGAGATAGTATTCCTGATAGTTTTTTTTTTTTTTGATTTCAAGAAATTCTTCGCCTATTTTTCTTTACTTTTGTTGTTGATTACTTCTGAGTTGAGGGAAATTGAAAGATGGCTGGGAAAGAAGTTGCGAATGTTGACCAAAAGGTGCAAGGGGGTGGCGAGACGTGGCGGTCACAGGCGGGAGACCACCCAGGAATATACTAGTTACGACTGTTCTGGATGGAAGAAATTATCTTGCTTGGAGCAGATCAATTTGCTTTGCCCCTCAAAGCAAAGGGGAGGATAGGGTTCATCGATAGGACTTTTGTGCGACCCACTGAAGTGTTAGAATAGGTGACCATGTAAGCCAATTTTGGCAGGAATATATAACCTATGTCTAGACAATTTCAGCTGTTTGATAAAACATTTATGAATAAAGAAGTGAAAAGTTCATATGGCAATACTTTGTTACGTTCACTTATATCTGCTTTTACATATCTGTTCACTACGCAAACAAAACCCACGGACTGAGAATCAATTTCGGGGATTGGGACTACGCTTGGAGGTAGGTCCATGAAATCAGTCTTACCGAATCAGTCCGGAAATCTCCAAGTCAAGGAATCCCGAAAATGGGTACCGGGATTCCCTTTGAGACTTGCACTAAGCATCTGCTGTCGTATTTCATCGACGGGTGACGAAGGTCGTCTAAGCAGTGTTAGTGGGTCAGCATGCTAGGAAGCAGCTGACTGAGGTGACTCGCGGGGAACCATCTTACGGAGGACCTTGAGTATGGTTTGCAAGGTATGACGTATTCCCGGTTCCAACGGTACAGGTCAAGTCCTTTGACTTGAGGAACTGCTGAGTTTACCTGCGCATCAGGTCTGTATCTTAGATATGATGAGAGATTGCCAAAATACTCTTGAGTAGTCATAAGCCATGTCTAGTGCAGCTCGGGTGTACAGAGTGACAGTAGTTTCCAAGAAAGGATCTGTCTCCTGTCAAAAGGTATTGACAGTTGAGTCTCACGTATGCTCTGTGTCTTGTCCTAAAATCTGTGGCCACAGTAACTGAACAGAAGGGAAGGTTTCCCTTGCGGCGTTTAGTAAGGACAGACCGACACTTAGGTCCAAAATGGGTACCTGCATTTTCCGTGCCCTAGACTCTAAGTGATGAGATCGAAGACAGAAGGACAAGTGTACTGTTAGGGCCTAAATGTTCATCCCCGATTATTTCACCTAGTCTCTAGTGCCATGGACCGTTGCTAGATGACCACCCATGGTAACGGGCGGATTCTAGGAATCCGACCAAGTCTAGCTGAAAGGTGAACCTAAAGAGTCACACACTATCCACACACACTTAAGTATTTAATTTGGAATTAAATATTGGAGTAAAGGAATGATTAAATTAGATTTAATCGGGTCCTATATTTTCTTGGAGAAATTAATTCCTTCTATTTGATAAAGGGAATTAAATTAATAAATTGGATTTATTAAGGGAATTGATTTAATGGGCCTAGAATAAATATTAATATTTATTTATTATATTTTATTCGGCCTTTTGGAATATTTAATGAAATTTAAATATTCCATTAAATTAAAATCAACGGTCGAGATGGAAAGGGGAGATGGAAGGCTAGGATTGGTTTGACTAGGTCAAACACTAGTTTGACTAGGACTTTGACTAGGTCAAAATCCTAGTCAAATTAGAGTTCTTAGAGTTGGAGTTTAAAGAGGATTACACTCCTCCTCTATATAAACCTCTAGCTTCCAACAATTGAATGATGATGAAATTCCAACACACACACACAACACACAATTTTCGGCCCCACTCCCATCTCTCTCGTCCGCCCTCTACCTCCACTCTCTCCAAGAAATTATTTTCTAGTTCTCTTGTTCTTGGAACATTAGAACTTAGATAAATCAATACCGTTAATTGATAACGTGTCGCTGATTCATCCACTCCAAAATATACACTTGTTCGTTGCTAGCACGACGTACAAGATACGTGGGTGGATCGTGTGTAACGATTTGGAGGGTCTCAAGAACAAGATCTCGGTGCAAAACGGGGAACAACGCGTGTAGCCGTTGAAGACGAAAACGACAACGGGTAGGTCTCGTTTAATATTTTCGTCCTCTTTAATTTTCTACCCTATGGCCTCCATGATCTTTTATATGTTCTTTAATCATGAGATACACCGAACACCCGGGAATCTCAACGGTACACCCCTTGAGCGTGTTCTTTAATTCATTAAAGCATGCTTTAATTTTTGTATTTTATTTTATATCACGCTTCCGCATTCGCGCAACTTCCCGGGACGACCCACGATTTCTTTCAGTGGTATCAGAGCCCGGTTCGGTGTATAGGCCTAGGGTTTATGTGCGTTTTAAGCATGGAACGGAAATTGACATGTTTTTTAATTAAATCTTGATTTTCTTGATTTTAAAGCATGTCGTTTTATGACTTTCGATTCGTGTGAATTTCTGAATATTGGTATTTTTCTGTTTTTCTTGAGAAACGGGGTGGAATAATTGAACGAAAAACGAGAAACGCCGCAGCCGACCAGCCGGGAGGGCTGGCCGCGCGCTGCGGCAGGGCAGACGCGCGCAGGCAAGGAAGCCTGCGCGTGCCCGCCCAGCCGGTCGCGCAGAGGCAGCGCGCAGCCAGGCAGGCCTGCGCGCAAGGCAGCGCCTCCACGCACGCGCGCACGCAGACGAGGGTGTCTGCGCGCGCGCGCCCGGCAGGCGCGCTCATGCGTGCGCGCGCAAGGCTGGGCGCCTGAGAGTCCGCGCGCGGACGGACACTGGGCAGCGCCGCCAGGCGCGCGCGCACGCAGACGGAGGTGTCTGCGAGCGCGCGCCCGGCAGGCGTGCCCAGTGCACGTCTGCGCGCGCACTGCGCAGGGCGCGGCCGGCAGCCAGCAGGCCAGCGCGCGCGAGGCAAGGGAGCCTGCGCGCGCGACGGCCTGCCGGAACGCCAGGCCGCGCAGCACGCTGCCGGCCATGCGCGCGCACAGGCCCTGTGCGCCGGCAGGCCGCTGCCGCGGCGGCAGCGGCTGCTAGGGTTTTAAAACCCTAGTAGTGTGTTTTTATTTTTTTTAAAGTATTTTCAGTTTTAATTTTTTAATTCTGAAAAATCATTTTTGGGTTCAATTATGCCTAATTTTCTAAAGACATTATTTCAGGAGTAAAATAAATTGGATTTGGAATCCCAGGGTTATTTTACTTAAAATAATGAGGAAAGATTTTCCTAAAACGAGAAAATATTATTACCAATATTTGTGTTTTATTTTTCACACGTTATGGACATATTCATTTATTTTATTATTTTGAATATTTATGATTGGAAATCATGTGTTGTTGGTATATTGTAATTATATGATTAGATCATGTGATTATGTGTGTTGGATGGAAATGGATGATCACGAGCCTTAGACCGAATGGATGGTTTATTTTCTGTTGGGCCTGTGTGCCTCTTTTACTGCTTTCTCCTTCTCTCTTTCTAGTTGCCTTGGAATAATAAGGCATTCTACCTCCCTCTTTATGTACTCCCCCCGAGTTTTCGCTGGGGTTTCTTTTTTTAATATGTAATGAGAGTAGACTAGGAGTGAGGTTTTCTATTTTTGTAATTGGTGGAGAAGAAGGAAGGACCACATGGAGAGCCCAGACGGGAGGTCCCTTAGAGTTTTTCCATGAAGTAAAGAAAGAGAAAAGAGACCAAAGCCTATCAGCATGATGATTGGGTTACTATTAATGTAATAGTATAAGACCAACCCTAGATTGGCCATAGATCCATTGCGGGCTCAGTGGGTCGCATAGGATTTGGGCTCGTGATCATCCAACAGGGGCGTGCTAGGCTTTAATTTTGCATGTGGTTATTATGATGGATGAATGAGCTTTTATTTATCATATAACTGCTATGGATGGTTTAATTTACGCATTATGGATGTATGTGTGAATGTTTATTTATTTGAGATTTCGGTCATTTACTACTCTCACATTGGTTGGACCAATGTCAAAATATTAGACCCTAGACAAAATGGACATAAACTCTAGGAGTTTGTCCATGCCTTCCAATCCATGGCATAGTGAGGAAGCTGCTTTAGGTCAATAGCGTGGTCTCACGAGTCGTGGCACGTTATTGTAGTTAAAGGAAGCTGCACTATATCATGAACGAAAAATGGGCTGCTGTTACCTATCTCACGAGTCGTGGGGGTACCAGTGGGTGTGTGGCTCGGTCGATTGGGTTGGGTCTAACGCCCAATTAACATGATTCGCTTGGAGTCCTCGGGATCATGTGAAAGGGTGAGGCAATAATCTTGGGAATCTCGTGGAACGAGAATGGTATGGAATACCTCCCACAGGATCTTTTCCATGCGAATCGTAAAAGTGGGGTATGGGAAAAATCGCTGTGGATCCAAAGCCCACTAGGAAAGGATTTCCCGAAAAATCACGTTTGAGAGTACCGTGTTTTCGTATAAATAGTGGGAGGATTAAATGACTAAAGTCCATGCATTTAATTATTTTATCAAACCACCGTCTTTTATTTTTCTGCTGATCGCGCGCAGTTTTCTAAAATGTAGATTTTAAAATATCTAAGAACCCACTTTCCACCATTCTTGAGACAAACAAATTCAATGGAACAAATTACAACGACTGGTTGTGCAATCTCAGGATAGTCCTAGATTACGAGAACCAAGGCTACGTCATGGACGAGCCTCTCCCTAGGACCTTGCCGGAAGGATCCACGCCAGAAGAACGTGAGACATTCGAGACTTGGCATAAGGATAACTGGAAGGTCCGTAGCATCATACTTGCTTCGATGACCAATGAGATTCAGAAGCAATATGAAAGGCTAGACGATATCCCTTCCATTATGGCTCGCCTTAAGGATTGCTATGCAGTCCTGGACCGGCATACTAGGTATGTCGCGACGAAGGCGTTCTTTGGAACTAAAATGACAGAAGGATCCTCTGTACAAGAGCACGGGGTTAAAATGCTTACCCTGGTGGAAAAGCTCGAGGACCTAAAGGCAGGTCTCGATAATGAAACGTACATAGATGTTATCCTTCAGTCACTCCCACCCTCCTTTGACCAATTTATCGTCAACTACAACATGAACGTACTTGAGAAGGGCATTCATGAGTTGATCAATATGTTGGTGCAATACGAGGCAACGACTAAGAAGTCCACGCCTTCGGTATTGTTTGGAGGTGTTTTAACTTCCAATACGAAAGACAAAGGTGCCGGACGTTGGAAGAAGAAGAAAGGGAAGGGAAAGGCCGTCAAAGCAGCTACGAACACTAAGAGTGTTCCCATTGCTAAAGAGGGGAAAGGCAAAGGAAAGGGAAAGGTTGTCTCCAAGCAACAGTCGAAGGCATATGACACATGTATCAACTGCCGTGAGAAAGGGCATTGGAAGAGAGAGTGCCCCAAACTCTTCTCGAACCAAGGTATTTATGTGATTGAGGTTAATATGGTCACTAATTCTGCCTTTTGGGTATTGGATACCGGCTGTGGAGCTCACATTTGCAATAACTTGCAGGTGTTGAAAAGAAGCAGAAAACTGGGTAGCGGGGACATGATCCTGAAGCTTGGGAATGGCAAGGCCATCTCGGCAGAAGCAGTAGGATCCGTCACTCTAGTGATTAGTGATAATATTAGCATAGATTTAGAGCAAGTTTATTTTGTACCTAGTATGATTAAAAACATCATTTCCATTCCATTGTTGGACAATAGTGGTTATGAGTTTAGAATCAATAAAAATTGCTTTTATTTGATGAGGTGTGGAATTGCTCATCTACTTGGTACATTGCATAACGGGCTCTATATCTTGCAACAAACGAATTTCGTTCTCAACACTCAACACAAACGAAAATTAGATAATAACGGGAACGCACGTCTATGGCACGCTAGGCTAGGTCACATATCCCAAGACAGGATGAAGAGGTTGGTAGACTCAAAGAACCTAGAGGTTGGGGACTTGAGTGATCTACCAACTTGTGAATCCTGTCTAAGAGGGAAAATGACCAAGAAGCCCCTTGTAGGACAAAGTAGGCTTGCCACAGGTCTGTTGGACTAAGGACGCAGGCCCGAGGTGGGTTCTCCTACTTCATAACCTTTACCGATGATCATTCACGGTATGGTTATGTTTATCTAATGAGGTACAAGTCTGAAGCTCTTGAGAGGTTTAAAGAATTCAGGCTTGAAGTGGAGAACCAGACCAACTGTAAAATTAAAGTCCTACGGTCGGACCGAGGCGGTGAATACCTTAGTACGGAGTTCCTAGATTATCTAAAAGAACATGGTATAATATCTGAATGGACACCTCCAGGAACACCACAGTTAAATGGTGTCTCTGAAAGGAGGAATTGAACCCTGTTTGACATGGTTCGGTCTATGATGAGTTTTTACCAAATTGCCCTTATCCTTTTGGGGCTATGCACTAGAAACGGCAGCCAAATTGTTGAATTTAGCGCCTACTAGTACATTAACCCAAACGCCATATGAAATATGGCACGACAAGCCTGCGTCCTACAACTACTTGAAAGTGTAGGGTAGCCCCGCATACGTCAAGAGGTTAGTGGGAGATTAGCTAGAATCCAGGTCTAGCTTATGCAGGTTCGTTGGATACCCTAAGGAAACTGCGGGTTATTACTTTTATGACCCCTTGGAAACAAAAGATGTTTGTTTCAAGAAATGCAGTATTCTTGGAGCAAGGCTTCCGGAGGATATCCAACCTGATGAGCTGATCCTAGAGGAATCAAGTGATGGAATCCAGCCATCAGACACAGCCGCCGAAACCCTCACTTAGATGATTCAGGATAGACAGTCGAAGGGCTGACCAACCTCGAGAGGTCCAACATGCTAGGCATGAAGGACGGCCTCAGGAACAGCCAGCCCCGGTTCCTGAACCACCGGCTCCAATACAGTCAACGCCCACAGTCACCACTGACGTTCCCGTTCTCCGTAGGTCCACTAGAGAGTCTAGACCTCCAGTGAGATATGGCTTTCTAGGAGCGACCGATCTTTTGGATAATGATCCTAAGACATATGGAGAAGTGATGTCTGACATCGACTCCGGGAAATGGCTTGAGGCCATGAAAACCGAAATGGACTCCATGAACGAGAACGAAGTCTGGAGTCTTGTAGATCCACCGAAAGGTGTTAAGCCAGTGGGCTGTAAGTGGGTCTACAAGCGCAAACTTGGCGTTGATGGAGAAGTCACAACCTTTAAGGCTAGGCTTGTAGCTAAAGGGATACACTCAACGACCCGGGGTCGATTTGAGGATACCTACTCGCCAGTAGCCATGGCTAAGTCCATTCGGATCCTGCTCGCCATAGCAGCATGGTATGACTATGAGATATGGCAGATGGACGTGAAAACGGCCTTCCTCAACGGTTTCGTTGAAAAAGAGATCTATATGGATCAGCCGGAGGGTTTCACGGTTACTGGAGAAGAACAGAAAATCTGTCGCCTCCAGAAATCCATCTATAGCCTCAAACAAGCCTCCCGAAGTTGGAACATTCGCTTTGACGAAGTAATACGGGGTTATGACTTCATCAAAAACGAATCTGACCCTTGTGTATACAAGAAAGTTAGTGGGAGCTCAATAGTGTTCCTAGTGCTTTATGTGGATGACATTCTACTCATTGGTAATGACGTTAGAATGTTAGGAAACACAAAAGCATGGTTGTCAACCCAGTTTTCCATGAAGGACTTGGGTGAAGCCTCCTACATCCTAGGCATCCAGATTGTCAGGGACAGATTTAAAAGGATGTTAGGACTCACCCAAAACTCGTATATGGAGAAAGTCCTAAAGAGATATCGAATGGACAACTCCAAACGAGGATTCCTTCCTATGAGGCATGGGATCAAGTTGTCCAAGAAACAGTCCCCACAGACTGATGAGGAACCTAAAAGGATGAAAGTCATCCCCTATGCTTCTGCCGTAGGTAGCATCCAATATGCGGTCCATTGCACTAGGCCTGACATTGCATACGCTTTGAGCGTAACAAGCAGATATCAGTCCTGCGCAGGAGAGGCATATTGGAATGCTGTTAAGGGCATCCTTAAGTACCTAAGGAGGACTAAGGAGATGTTCTTAGTCTATGGCAATGGAGAACTAATTCTGGAAGGCTTTAGCGACGCTAGCTTCCAGTCTGATGACGATGATGCCAAGTCTCAATCGGGGTACGTATTCAAACTCAATGGAGGAGTAGTAGCTTGGAAAAGTTCCAAGCAAGCAACCATTGCTGACTCCACCACAGAGGCTGAATACATAGCAGCTTCAGAAGCTGCTAAGGAAGCGGTTTGGATGAGAAACTACATCCAAGAGTTGGGTGTGGTGCCTAGCATCGCCGAGCCTGTTCTCATCTTCTCTGATAACAACGGTGCAATAGCGCAAGTAAAGGAACCGAGATCTCATCACCGTTCCAAACACATTCTTCGACGCTACCATCTTGTTAGAGAAATGGTAGGAAGAGGTGACGTCTGGATGGACCGAGTCAACTCAGCAGACAACACAACAGACCCGCTGACAAAGCCTATGTCGCAGAGCGCTCATACGCAACATCTTGAGAAGATGGGGATTAGACATATGGGCAATTGGCTTTAAAGGTCAAGTGGGAGATTGTTAGAATAGGTGACCATGTAAGCCAATTTTGGCAGGAATATGTAACCTATGTCTAGATAATTTCAGGTGTTTGATAAAACATTTATGAATTAAAAAGTGAAAAGTTCATATGGCAATACTTTGTTTACGTTCACTTATATTTGCTTTTACATATCTGTTCACTACGCAAAGAAAGCCCACGGACTGAGAATCGATTTCGGGGATTGGGACTACGCTTGGAGGTAGGTCCATGAAATCAGTCTTACCGAATCAGTCCGGAAATCTCCAAGTCAAGGAATCCCGAAAATGGGTACCGGGATTCCCTTTGAGACTTGCACTAAGCATCTGCTGTCGTATTTCATCGACGGGTGACGAAGGTCGTCTAAGCAGTGTTAGTGGGTCAGCATGCTAGGAAGCAGCTGACTGAGGTGACTCGCGGGAACCGTCTTTCGGAGGACCTTGAGTATGGTCTGCAAGGTATGACGTATTCCCGGTTCCAATGGTACAGGTCAAGTCCTTTGAATTGAGGAACTGCTGAGTTTACCTGCACATCAGGTCTGTATCTTAGATATGGTGAGAGATTGCCAAAATACTCTTGAGTAGTCATAAAGCCATGTCTAGTGCAGCTCGGGTGTACAGAGTGACAGTAGTTTCCAAGAAAGGATCTGTCTCCTGTCAAAAGGTATTGACAGTTGAGTCTCACGTATGCTCTGTGTCTTGTCCCTAAAATCTGTGGCCACAGTAACTGAACAGAAGGGAAGGTTTCCCTTGCGGCGTTTAGTAAGGACAGACCGACACTTAGGTCCAAAATGGGTACCTGCATTTTCCGTGCCCTAAACTCTAAGTGATGAGACCGAAGACAGAAGGACAAGTGTACTGTTAGGGCCTAAATGTTCATCCCCGATTATTTCACCTAGTCTCTAGTGCCATGGACCGTTGCTAGATGGCCACCCATGGTAACGGGCGGATTCTAGGAATCCGACCAAGTCTAGCTGAAAGGTGAACCTAAAGAGTCACACACTATCCACACACACTTAAGTATTTAATTTGGAATTAAATATTGGAGTAAAGGAATGATTAAATTAGATTTAATCGGGTCCTATATTTTCTTGGAGAAATTAATTCCTTCTATTTGATAAAGAGAATTAAATTAATAAATTGGATTTATTAAGGAAATTGATTTAATGGGCCTAGAATAAATATTAATATTTATTTATTATATTTATTTGGCCTTTTGGAATATTTAATGGAATTTAAATATTCCATTAAATTAAAATCAACGGTTGAGATGGAAAGGGGAGATGGAAGGCTAGGATTGGTTTGACTAGGTCAAACACTAGTTTGACAAGGACTTTGACTAGGTCCAATCCCTAGTCAAATTAGAGTTCTTAGAGTTGGAGTTTAAAGAGGATTAAACTCCTCCTCTATATAAACCTCTAGCTTCCAACAATTGAATGATGATGAAATTCCAACACACACACAACACATAATTTTCGGCCCCCTCTCCCATCTCTCTCGTCCGCCCTCTACCTCCACTCTCTCCAAGAAATTATTTTCTAGTTCTCTTGTTCTTGGAACATTAGAACTTAGATGAATCAATACCGTTAATTGATAACATGTCGTTGATTCATCCACTCCAAAAATATACACTTGTTCGTTGCTAGCACGACGTACAAGATACGTGGGTGGATCGTGTGTCACGATTTGGAGGGTCTCAAGAACGAGATCTCGGTGCAAAACGGGGAACAACGCGTGCAGCCGTTGAAGACGAAAACGACAACGGATAGGTCTCTTAATATTTTCGTCCTCTTTAATTTTCTGCCCTATGGCCTCCATGATCTTTTATATGTTCTTTAATCATGAGATACACCAAACACCCGGAAATCTCAAGGGTACACCCCTTGAGCGTGTTCTTTAATTCATTAAAGCATGCTTTAATTTTTGTATTTTATTTTATATCGCGCTTCCGCATTCGCGTAACTTCCCGGGATGACTCACGATTTCTTTCATGAAGGAAAGTCAGAAATTGAGTAATGGGAATGAGGGGATTCAATGGTGGTGTCATGGTTATTGAATGCCCTCTCCAAGGACATAGCTGAAGCGTTCTTGTACACCACTTCTGCGAGGGACCTGTGGATGGATCTTGAATCAAGATTCGGATAGAGCAATGGACCCTTGCTCTATCAGATTCAAAGGGAGATATCTTCCCTGAAACAAGGTAACATGGGAGTTTCTATGTATTTTGCTAAGTTGAAGAAGCTCTGGGATGAGCTAGCTTGTTTGGCACACCTGTCATCTTGTAGTTGTGGGGTGGGCAAGATTTTGTCGGACAGAAATGAATCCAGCCAATTGATCCAATTCTTCATGGGGTCGGATGAGGTATATGAACATGTGATAAATCAGGTGTTGCTCATGGATCCATTTCCCACAGTGGCCAGGGCATATTCCATGATCACCAAAATTGAGAAACAGTGACAAGTCAACACTGGAAATGTGCAGGATGGAGCTATGGCTACAAAGTATCAAGAGGCTGGGAGGCAGACCTCTCAGAACTTTGGGCAGAAGAGGAGAGCTTTCATGGACAAGATGTCCCTACGATGCGATCATTGTGATAAAGTTGGACATACTCGTGAAAACTGCTTCAAGATTCATGGTTTTCCTGAATGGTATAAGGCCCTGTTAGATCAAAATAAAAGGACTGGAGCCAACAAAAGACAGGCTGCAAATGCGGCCACTCATGGAAGAGAAGGCAACCCCAAAGGGGTAATGGCAGGATCAGAGGGGGGCTTCCCTCAATGAGGCTATACGGGTTGAATTGATGAGGATGATGCAAGAATAAGGACAGGGTGATCAAGGAGATACTAACCTCGCGACTGTGAAGAGTTTGCAGGTACTGTTCTTGATAAAATGAGGTGTATTTTCTATAATAATCTGTGGATAATTGACAGTGGTGCTTCTATGCATATGTGTTCCTCCTTATTTGCTGTTTCAAATTACAAAACTGTGACTGAAAATGCTTGGGTTAGACTGTCGGATGGCTCCAAAAAACGTGTTACTCACAAAGGGGATGTATAGATTGGTCACAATATTACGCTCAAAGATGTTTTATATGTCCCTTGTTTTAAACATAATCTACTATCAGTGAGAAAATCATGTGCTGATGCTTTTGTTAATGTTTTGTTTGATAAGAATGGTTGCACTTTGCAGGACCTTCGGACTAGAAAGGTCATAGGCATAGGAAAGCTGATAGGAAGCCTCAACATGTTGGATAAGGACTCCCTGAACTATTCCCTAGATAGGAATCCTAGGATTATAGATGCTTTGTCTTGTATGTTTCTCCAGAATACTAAGAATGCATGGCACAGAAGGCTGGGCCATGCATCCACTGATAGAATAAGGATTTGCCCTTTCTCAATAAGATGAGTTCTATTTCCTGTCAGATTTGTCCTCTTGCTAAGCAACACAGAACCCCCTTTCCTTTAAGTGATACAAAAACTAATAAGGCTTTTGAACTTGTCCATGTGGACGTACGGGGACCATATAGAGAATTTTCACTATCTAATTGCCAATTCATGCTGACCATTGTGGATGATTTTACGAGGGCTACTTGGGTATACATGATGTCACATAAATCCCAAACCACACAAAAACTGAAATGTTTCTTTAACATGGTAAACACACAGTTTGATGCCAAGGTTAATATTGTTAGAACTGACAACGAGACTGAATTCACATGCCCTGAATGTCAGTCCCTGCTTCAAAACCTTGGAATCCTACATCAAAGAACATGTGTGCATACCCGTCAACAGAATGGGGTGGTTGAGAGAAATCACCAACACCTCTTGCAAGTAGCAAGAGCTCTAATGCTTCAAGCAGGACTACCAAAGATTTTTTGGACCGAAGCATTGCTAACTGCTACTTACTTGATTAACAGACTACCAACACCCATCCTTAGGTGGAAAACCCCCTACGAGGTCCTGCATAAGAGACCTGCTGAATATGGCCACCTAAGAGTGTTTGGATGCCTTTGCTATGCCACTAATGTGGCTTCTAACAAGAACAAGTTTGATCAGCGTGCATATAGGTGCATCCTATTAGGTTATGCCCATAGGCAGAAAGGGTACAAAGTATATGATCTGGACAAGAAAAATGTGTTAGTATCCAAGGACATTACCTTCCAAGAGGATGTTTTTCCCTTCAAGTCTGAGGTTAATAGAGAACCTACCTATCCTATGCCCCTGATTGACTTGGAAGATAATGTTAATAATGAATTTGATTCTAATAATAAGCTTGACATGCATTCAGATGAGAAATGGCCCTCAGTCCAATTAACTGAAGATAATGTTAATAATGAATTTTGTATGCAAAGTAACTGAAGAAAAATCCTGTGATGATCTTACTTCTGTTTTGTTGGAACACACGTGCTCTGTAGATGTTTTACCTTCCATGCAGGAAGCAGGAACCAAGGAGTTACAAAGCGGCAGAGGGGAATAAGCTCTGGAAGCAGGCTATGTCTGCAGAGATAACAACTCTAGAAAAGAATGGAACTTGGAATGTGGCAGAACTGCCTGAAGGAAAATCTGCACTGGGTGCAAGTGGATATACAAACTGAAGTTAACACTGGAAGGCAAGATTGATAGGTACAAGGCGAGGCTTGTGCCTAAAGGGTATAGCCAAGTCGAAGGAGTTGACTACACAGATTACTTTGCCCTAGTGGCAAAGCCAGTTACAGTCCGAATTTTGCTTGCCATGGTAGGGTCTAATGCCTGGCCTCTGCATCAAGTGGACGTAAATAACGCCTTTCTGCATGGGAATTTTGATGAAGACATATACATGGAACCTCCCCAGGGATATTCAGTACCACCAGGTTCCATTTGTAAACTAGAGAAATCCTTATATGGGCTGAAGCAGGCATCAAGACAATGGAATCAAAGGTTCACAGACAAAATGAGGCTCTTTGGGTTTGTCCAGTCACAATATGATCACGGCCTCTTCTTCAAGGGTGCAACAGATGATTTGGTCGTTTTAGAGGTATATGTGGATGACATTTTAGTGACAGCAGCCACGGAGGCCAAGATACAAGAGGTGTACACAAAAATTAACATTACTACAATATGAAACTACAAAGAACAATCATACAAAAAAAAAAAAAAGAAAGAAAAAAGAAAGCCCATTTCGAAGAAGTGGTGTATTTACCAAAATTAGCTCATGGATTTTCTCTGCAAGCTCTCTGAGTCTTCACTTAAATCCCTAACCTGTTAATACCCATATTAGGCCCATATCCAACCCACATCAAACCCAATTTCCAACCCATATAGTATTTAATTTTATTTAATGCTAACCCATATCAACTCATTCTAAAATATAACCAACCCAACCTAAAACTAGTTGGGTTAGATTGAACCCATGGGTCTTAACTCATCTTGCCACCCCTATTTTAAATATTATGTTCTCATCGTGCATTTCATGTACACACGTGTTTGCCGCATCTATTATTAGAAAAGTAACATACCAAAGAGTAGTGTGCAAGGAGAGAGGTTAGTGACACAGGGTTAAACTTCACTTTTGTTAAAGACGGCAAGTGTGATAATAAATTTAGATACTATGGTCTAAAAGTTAATTTCTTTCATGTTGTAATGACCAGTTAGTCACAATATTTACTCAAATTATTTTACTTATTGACTTGTTTATTATATTCGTCAAGGAACGCGTGCAATGAACGTATTCTCTACGTCTTGATAAAAATAATTGCTTTTATATCAATATATACAAAATAATGTTTAAGTTAATATTTGTGTAAAATAAATATTCAAAAGTTTGTAGTAGATAAAAAGACATTCTCTTAACTAGATGTTGTTGAATATTAAAAATATTATACAAAAGCTAACTAAATATCAAAAGATTAAATCATCATATGAACTCTCAGTAGCTCTTCTCTTGTTCAAATATTGATATACGACAAACTTTTCTTATTGTTTGCTATTGCAAATTGCTCCATACATGTATTTTTTTAAACTTTCAAGTATTTCTTCATGATCACTGGAAATTTTAATTTTCATTATGCCATAATTCTTCTTTTGTGGTGGTTTTTTATCATCTTTTGGAGAAACTGCAATAAACTTCAGTTGATGTACCAATTCTTTCCACTTCATCTACATACTTCTTTTGATCACAAGTACCTGATGTAATTGATGTTTTTCTTTTTCTCTATTTCTTTATTATAAGTTGTACTTTTCAATTGTATCAGCTACAAAATTCAACATTTCATTGATCAGTTGTGCCTTTTTGTTAAGAGCATGAAATATTATTTGTATATTTATTTTTTGGAGTTAGATATATTATTCATTCTCTAAGCACTTTAGAGCAATTAGGAATTTAGGGCTACTAAACAATTTTTATTTTTTTAATAGAATTTGTTCTTTTATAAGTAAATTTTATTTATTATTAAAAAGAGTACTTAAATAAGGGTTTAAATTTGAATTAGTATTTTATGGATTTTTCATGTGTTATTTATTTGAAATTTTACCGTGCCATAGTAAATTAATTTTTTTTTTAAATATTTAGAATTTCTTCTAGCAATGTAATCGTGTTGAAATAATATTATTTCCCAGTTTATTTATTTAGTTGGATATATTATTCATTCTATAAGTAGTTTAAAGCAATTAGGACTACTAAAATAGTTTTTTTTTAAAAAAAATAGAATTCCATTCTTTTATAACTATTTTTATTTATCATTAAAAGGATACTTAAATAATGGTGGAGTTGTCCTTCACAATAGGGAACAAATACTTGTGGGTTCATACTTTTATAAATAGTATAGATTATATAGGGTATATTTGGATTAATGGATTTGAATTAGAGGGAAGCACTTTTGACTGTGAAATGTGCCCCTTAGAATCTAATGCCAAATAGGTTTATCTTCCGTTCACCGGCAGCCAAGAGGAATAGCAAGGATTTGCGTCTATGAGGGCACTAACATGAACATACTCTACATGGTCGTAAGTCAAACGGATAGGCTTAAAATTTGGTTCTCTAGTAATCCACCCTTGTTCCCAAACTTTGATCTATTTACTGTTACCCACTCGCCACCGAGCACCTGCAGCAAGAAAGTCTCTCACTCCAGGTATACTCTCCATGTGAGAGATGGTCTTGGGCCTAATCTTGCATTGAAGAAGTCATTATGGGCAAAGTACTTAGCTTTAAACAGACAACTAACCAGAGAGGATGGATTGGTGATCAATCTCCATGCTTGCTTAGCAAGGAGTGTATCATTAAGCGAAGCAAGGTTACGGAAACCTAATCACCCATCCCCTTTACTTCTACATAATTCCTTCCATGCTAGCCAATGGATTCGATGAACGTCTTTATTATGCCACCAAAAATTAGATATTATACTTTCCAACTGGCTAATGAAGTTTAAAGATAGTTTAAAACAAGACATAGAATAGGAAGGGATTGACTGAGCCGCTACTTTAATAAGAATCTCTTTACCGGCTTGGGAAAGGAGTTTTGAATTCCACCCCTGGATGCGGTCCCACATTCTATCAAGAATTTTGGCGAACATCTCCTTGTTCGACCTCCCTCCTGCCACTAGGAGTCCAAATATTTGTCATATCGACTACCGAGACTCCTAGAGTGGAGATAAGTATCTCATTCTCCTCGATCTGCACATTCTTACATAGGACCATACTGGATTTCTCCAAATTGATCACATGTCCGGATGCAGCCCCATATTTGTTCAATAGATGGGAAATAACCTTCATAGCCTCCACAGTAGCCTAACAAAATACAAGTGTGTCATCAACGAAAAGTCAATGTGAGATGTATGGGGCATTTCTGGCAATATGGACTTTCTTAATACGATCACTAACAAGAGCTTTATTAAAAAGACCACTTAGTGCTTTAGAACAAAAAAGAAAAAGATATGACAACAAAAGGTCATCTTGATAGATTCCCCTTTGTGGCCTAACCTCACCAAATTTCCCCCACTCATGATAAACAAGTTGCTCATGGTCCTCCTTCTTGCTCAGGTGTGGAGTCAGGTCCGTTAGACTGAAATTTTATATGATATCGAAGGATCCACAACAAAATTAAGGTGTTTGAATGGAAAGTGTTTGTCGTGAAGCCCTTCCAACAATGGGAATCTGGATAAGAGAAAGGTGGAAGTGGCTGACTGCTGTCCGGTTTGCAAATCAATAGGAGAGGATATCAGTCACGTACTCCTCAATTGTTCTTTCGCAAGACAGGTATGGATTGCCTCTTTGTTACCACATAATGTTGTGTGTGTCCCTATTGTTCAATGTTGTCCAACATTCTCCCACTTGGTCCACCTATCCAATGTTCAAACCTCTATCTCAAAAGGGTCCAAACATAAACTACATGAATCATGGCGACATGTCCCCTATTATTGAGTAGTATCTTTCATGTATCACAATGCGCCATATTTATCACCCACGGTAACACAACTTAATTAAATAAGCCCTATGCTTATTTAGGATCTCTAAACAATATTTTTTTCTCAAATTGAAATGTATACAACTGAAGTGAGAAAACACAATAACTGAATAAGAGTTTTATTAAACATAACAATTGTATCACAATACAATCACATCATGAGACATATTCCCATTAAAGCTACATGGTCTTTACAATTCCACTCTCGTCATTTTTAGCCGTAAATACAACAACTGAACTATCATAATATATTCTTAATGGCTTAGATATTGAATCAATCATTTCCAGCCAGGATATTAAACTCTTCAACCACACATCGTGTGAAGTTTCCTCAAAACAAGACACGAACTCAGCTTTCATTATGGAAGTAGCAATCAAAGTCTGTTTTGCACTCCTCTATGATACACCTCCACTGGAAAACATAAAAATATAATCAGATGTTGATTTTCTTGAATCAATGCAACCAGCAAAGTCTGAATCAGAGTACCCAACAACTTCTAGATTCTGAGGTCGCCTATACATAAGCATGTAGTCCTTCGTCCCTTGAAGATACCTCATAACTTCCTCTGCAACCTACCAGTGGTCTAAACCCGTACTACTCTGATATCTTCCCAACATCCCCATGACAAATTCAATGTCAGACCTTGTGCAAACTTGAGCATACATAAGGCATCCAATAGAAGAAACATATGTAATATTCTTCATTTGTTCCCGTTTGAGGTCATTCCTTGGGCACTGGTTCAAATGTACAAGTTCCATAAGGTACAAGTCTTGAAACTGAAATCAAATTTCTAGAGAGATTTAGAATATAAAAAGTCTTTTCCAATTCTAATACAAAGCCACTATTAAGAACTAGTCTACATTTTCCAATAGCCTTTACACATGAACCCATCTTGTTGCCTAAATAGACGTAGCGTTCATTTTTCCACTGGCTTCCTTAGATTTTCCAAACCCTGTAAAGAGTTTGTGACATGGATTGTAAAACTAGAATCAATCCACCATGTATCATGACATACATCAACCATATTGGATTCATAACAAACATAAGGAATTTGATTACCTTTCTTTTCAAATTAAATTTTGAATTTAGGGCAATCCTTATTTATGTGTCCCTTCCTTTTATAAAAGAAAAAGTTGGACTCATTCTTAATTTCAACATGAGGAAGTATCTTTGCCTTCCCCTTTTCTTTGACTTGATCTTTATTCTTTCCTTGTGTAGCCATATGCAACTTTCCCCAGCCTCCATGACAATCTCCCTTCCTCTTGCACACACATTGTCATGAATTCATTAATTGACCATTTGTCCTTATGTGTGTTGTAAGGGATTTTGAAAGGAGCATATTGAGGTGGTAAGGTATTCAAAATATAGTGCACAAGGAAAGATTCAAACATATCAAGTTTAAGATATTTTAATTGAGCCGCAATGTCCCTCATTTGCATAATATGCTCACGCACACCACTTAAACCGGTGAGTTTTTGAGATGTAAATCTCATAATCAGGGTGCTAGCTAGTGCTTTATCTGAAGACACGAACTGGTCATCTATGGCCTTCAGCAACTCACAGATATTATCACGCTGATCAACTGACCCTTGAATACTAGCCGAGATTTTAGTCTTTATGAACATCATACTAAGGAGATTAGATCGCTCCCACTTTTCATAAAGATCAACCTCATCCGACTGGCTATTTTCAATAACGGGAGCCGGTTCATCTTTCCTTACAGCATAGTCAATGTTCATCTAGCCCAAATAAACAAGAATATTCTCCGTGGAGACTTTATAATTATCACCTCTTAGTTCGAAAATATCACACTTCATATCAGAGAAATTCATAGATTGAAAGTCTGCAATACAATATACATGCTTATGTACAAAATAGAGATAACAAACTTAATCATATCTTACCAATGTAAAACATGTGATAAATGAATCAACAGTAAGAATTTCCTATGGGTTAAATTCCTAACTCAATGATCCATATGCCTCTATGACGAAACTATCAAATTACATTCCATTTCTCAATCCTGTGGGTAAATTAAGAAACTTAACGTAATATTTCATCTTGATTAATCATAAAAGTGCAACAAAATTCCTGTGGGATGATCTCATTGTGGCAGATATGATCAATCACAATCAATGCCTTTTTACTATAGATGTGATCTTGAATCCTCAAAGCATAACATATATCAAAGATGTTGTGGCTAGCCTTTAATAAATGAAAATGCTGATCACAAGGCACTAAACTACATGAATCAATTTGATTCAATATTCATAACTGTTATACATATAATAAATCGCATCATACATATATTTTGAAGTAAAGTAAATACATGACAACTTCAATTACAGAATTTATACATATAACTTCAATTCCTAAGAAACCAACATTATGTTCAAATCAAGAGAGATAAAGGATGTTCCAATACCAAATGTAAGCATAATGAATAGGCTATAAAAAAAAAAAAAAAAAAAAAAGATACTCCAAACATGAATCCATCAAATTAACATAATCCAACAAAATTGCTTGAAAAATTTATATCTAACATATATGTATTAATAACATTATATACATGTTAGATTATTGAGTGCGGAAGCAAATACTTTAGAATACTTACCTCCAGACATTGATTCAAATGCAAATCTATAAAGAAACCCAGAAGATTGCAGGAAATTGATGTTGGATTCTTCTAAAATCTAGTGTAATCAACCCGATGGTGTGTCTCCTTACGATGCATGATTTTAGGGGACCCAAGCCTCTAGATCAAGTTTTCAAAGAAAAACTCCAGCGAAAAATCAATGTTTTTGATACATTTTTTCATCAAAAATATCTCATGTGTTCTTATTTGGCAGTTACTGGAAGTTACTTAAGTTAAATAGTGGACCACATCAGAAAAACCGTCATGCAGTGGGCACAACTTAAGTAATTCGCGTTTATATAGTGAGGGACATAAATGCATTTTTGATAAGTCGTGGTCACGGGTTATAAGAAATGCACTAGATAGAAGCGGTCATGTGATAAGCCATGACCACGACTTATCTCATGTCCCTTTGACTACAAAACAATATGTTAGAATGATTTCTCCAACACATATATGGCTACACCGATTAAACTAATCCCTGTATATAAATTCCCCAGGTGGCACCAAGGACAGAGACGTAGATTGATATGGCAATTCAGAAGACGTAGAAGGTGTACGGAATGATCCGAACCAAGGCCTGTGACCATGAGGTTGACGTTGCTATCGTATTGAATAACTCTATCTCCTGTCTAATAGCACTTTACCTCTCATTATCCTTTTTTAGTTTTAAACTCCCCAAAACCTAGAGAATGAGACCGTGACCTCCAGAAAAATAAATATGATAATAACCTGAAATCAAATTTTATGACATTCATAAGGACATCATTTTTATTTTGGGACAATGCCTAACAAATGTTAATCTTTAGGGGCGGAAAATGCAAGTGGCCTCTTGTGAAATGAGCAAAAATCTCTTTGTGGATATTTTTTTTTTTTTAAATTATCTCCTTGTGTTTTTCAAAATGATGCAAAAAAAAACCTCTGTATAAAAACAGTGTAACGCACACCCCCTTGGGCGTTTTTGTATGATTTCTAATAATAAATATTATTTTATATAAAAATATATAATATATATTAATATTTACAATATTAATATATACAAATTTACAATATTTTTTTGGGATAAATATTTGGTATAATTACAAGCAAAATCCCCCGTGCTTTGGAATATTAATTACACCTACAAATAGATCATCATCAAAAAAATTGAATAAAATCCACATTTTCATTCATGGGCCACACGGGGGAGTTTACCAAATATATATATATATATATATATATATATATATAACACTTTTCAAGAAATTCTAGAAACAACACAAACACTTACCACAACCCCTTGCAAGGTCCCAAATCAAATCCACCCTCTAAAACCAACCAAAATTTCCAAACACAATCCCGAACTAGGCCATAGGATTATCTATATCTACATCTATGATCAAAGTTCGAGGTCTCCTTGTGGGTAGTCCTATCCGAGGTGCTTGATAACCTAATAAGGATGAACAAATCATTAGGCTCATTAGAAGGTCCCCACAAAGACGTTCCACTGCCTAAGTCAGTTGAGGTGAATCTGGGGGAAGATAAGAATGTTTTGTATCAAGTTAATATAACATACCATGGACAGAAATAGTTGTTCGGTATTTATAAGGTCAAATATTCTTACTTGTACGGGTCCCTATGGCATGATATGGAGCTCCCAAGTACATGAAGATCGACGGTTATGGTCCTGGATTTGTCGGGTAGGGCTGAACTGGGTGCAACGCGACCCAGATAAGAAACACTTGGATCCATATCTTGTACATTTATAGAGGAGGGGGTGTTTTAGTCTTGTTGCTTTTATTATTGATATACCATTATGTTAGAATAGGTGACCGTCAAGCCAATTGATTGGCTCTTTGTAAACAATTCTAGACGATTTTTTTCAATAATATGTTAATTTAAGAAATGTTCTTTGGCCATCTTCATCATATACTTTAAACATTATATTTATATGATCATTTGGTTGAAGCCCTTAGATCAATTATGCTACGGGGTTGGCTCGCGCATATGATGGCGACCATGAAACCAACCTCTATGGTTTGATCTAAAATATTCCAAGTCGATGAATCGGTCGAGACAGAGCATCGACCAAAGTGATGCATTCATATGATGAATGTCGAGTTTCATAGACAGAGACGTATGACGTCTACGCACTTTAGTGGGTGCTTGATAAAGAGTTATCAAATTCACTGAATTGACTCGTAGGAGTTGTCATAGGGAAGCCCTATATGGCATGATCGGTATGACTAGAACTCCTACGCTACAATAGTGCACTAACTAGTCCTTAGACTTGAGGTTCCACCATGACCTTGTGCATAGGACGGCTATGACTTGATCATGTCCAATGTGGTCTCAGGTTTCATCCTGGATCACTATACGGTCATGTTTCAGACATAGTTAAAGCATGCATGGAGGTTGGTGAGTTCCAAGATAGGATCTGCTACTTATCATGAGATGATAACGAACCTCCTATGTTCTCTACAGTATGCATTCCTCGAAGCCCATGGCCATGGCTGTTGATCAAATAGAAGAAAAGATTTTTCCTATATTGATAATTTGGAAGCATAACTTGAAGAGTTGATACATAGACATCAAAGTCGATAATGGGAACCGGTAACTAATTCCATGCCCTAGACTTTGATCGGGAGGTTAGTAACAGAGGGACCGTGCTCACAGGTTCACGCAGCTCATTGGTTCACGCAATAATTCACCTATTCTCTAGTGTCATGGACCATTGCTAGATGGCCACCCATGGTGATGGTGTTAGAATATATGACCAAAAAGCCAATAGGTTTGGCATTTTGTAACCTATTTGACAACTTGATGTAATATAATATTATGTAATGAATAAAATGAGTATTCGTTATATTTGGTACTTTCTTTGTTGCGCTCATTTTTCATATGCTAAAATGGTATTTTACATATATTGCAACAAAGCCCACAGACCACGATTAACAACTCATGCAGTTGGGCCACGCATTGGATGGTGGTCATGAGACCAACTGATAAAGAGTTGGGTCTGAAACGTTCCAAGTCGAGGACCTCGAGACAGGGCATCGAGAATCCTATAGAGACTTACATCAAGAGTCATGTTCATTGGATGAGTGTCGTGTTTCATCAGCGACAGGCGTGGGACGCCTACACGGTCTTGATGGGTTGGTCGACTGTGGTCGAGCCGACTGAACTGATTCACGAGGATCATCATATGGAAGCTTTGGAGGCTTGGTCGGTATGATTGGATTACCCCGGTTGCGATAGTACGGGAGTAGTCCTTAGAATTGAGGAACCATAGCAGTCACGTGCATAGGATGACTGTATCTTAGATTTGGCGAGAGGTGATCATTCTGTAAGATGATCATTATAAGCCTTGTCCAGTACAGTCAAAATATGTAGCGACGGCGGTGGGTTCCAAAAAGAGGATTCGTCCCCTGTCAGTATATGATAGAGGTATCTCCTATGCACTCAGAGATACGTTCATGCTGCTTAAAACTGTGGCCACAGTGGTTGGTCGAACAGGAAATGGTTTCCTGTGTCGATGCAATGAGACATGCGTAGTCTCGAGTATTAAGCATAGATGCCTAATCAAGGATGGGAACTGATGTCCAATTCCATACCCTAACCTAAGGCCGGGAAACGGTAGAAGGAAGGATCGTACCCATACAAAATCGGCGCCTAAATGTTCACGTCAATATTCACCTAGTCTCTAGTGACATGGTCCGTTGCTAGACGTTACCCATGGTAACGAGCCTTTGTTGGGCACGGACCCAAGTCTAGTTGAGGGTGAACCTAAAGGGTCACACACAAATCACCGAGAAGGTGGAGAAATTGACTTGGAGTCAATTTTGGAGGATAAGTAAGTAATTGGATTACTTAAGGGATTGTCCATTAGATGGACGGGCTGATATTGTATCGGGCCCTCGTTTAATAGTTAAATGGGATTTATCGATTAACGTAGAAAGTTGAGACATTGGATCTTTTAATTAGATTAAAAGATTAATGGAAAATATTTAAGTGGACCTTAAATTAAATTGGTTTTAATTTTGGGTTCGTTGTAATTGGATTACAGTAGAACCCGATCTGTTAAACTCCCAAATTAAACTGGATTAATTAGATTTTGGGTTCGTTGTAATTAGATTAAACTGAATTAATTTTGGGTTCATTGTAATTGGATTAATCTAATACAATTGGATTAATTAGATTAAACTCCACATGAGAATGGTGGATCCCAAGCCCACTAGAAAATAGTATAAATAGTGGGAGGGTTAAAGACTAAAAGACCATGTCTTCAATATGAGCAATAATATTACCATCATCTGCTGACTTCTACTTTATATTTTTATAAATGTAAGATATGTCTAAGAATCCATTGACCATGGTACTTGAGACTAATAAGTTTAATGGAACGAACTACTCGAACTGGCTGAGAAACTTGAGGATTGTCCTCGATTTTGAGAACCAAGGCTACGTCTTGGACGAGCCGCTGCCAAGCAACTTAGTGGAGGGGACCATGCCAGTAGAATGTTTGACGTTCGAGAAATGGCATGAGGACAACCAGAAAGTGCGCAGTATCATATTGGCTTCGATGTCTAACGACATCCAGAAGCAATATGAGAGGCTGGACAACGTCTCCGCCATAATGCTCCGCATGAACGAGGTTTATGCGGTTCCGGATAGGCATATTAGATATGCCGCCACAAAAGCATTCTTTGGCACCAAGCTAGCTGAAGGATCGTCCGTACAAAGTCATGGGGTTAAGATGCTCTCCCTAGTGGAGAAGCTCGAGGACCTTAAAGCTGGGCTTAATAGTGACACGTACATTGACGTGATCCTCCAGCCGCTTCCTCCGTCCTATGACCCGTTTGTTGTAAACTACAACATGAACAGACTTGAGAAGTCTATTCATGAGCTGATCAACATGCTGGTCAAATACGAGATGACGACCCACAAGTCGGCCCCGGCGGTATTGATAGAAGAGGCTTCGACCTCCAAGGCGAATGGTCAGAGAGCCGGACGCTGGAAAAGAAAGAGGGTAAAGGGGAAGACGGTTGCGGCCCCTACTCGCGCTCTAGGCGCCCCTGTTGCCCCAGTGGGAATGGGCAAAAGGAAAGGGAAGGCCCGTGGTTCTCAGCGGTCCAAAGCAAATGATGTTTGCATGCATTGCTAAGGAAAGGGGCATTGGAAGAGAGAGTGCCCACAACTCCTCTCCAATCAAGGTATGTTTGTGTTCAATGGTATAATTAGATTATGACTGCGGAACACAAACGGAAATATGATAATCAAGATAATGCACAGATTTGGCATGCGAGGTTAGGTCATATTTCTAAGGATAGGATAAGAAGGTTGATGGACTCAAAGAGTTTAGAAATAGACGATTTGGACAACCTACCGACTTGTGAATCCTATCTGAAGGGAAAGAAGGCTAAGAAACCGTTTATTGGACAAAGTATGCTAGCCAATGGTCTATTGGATTTGATCCATACAGACGTCTATGGCCCACTAAATACTCAGGCTAGAGGTGGGTACTCGTACTTCATAACCTTTACCGATGATCACTCACGGTATGGTTATGTTTACCTGATGAGGTACAAGTCAGAAGCCTTTGGAAGGTTTAAGGAATACAGACTTGAAGTAGAGAACCAAATCGATCGTAAGATCAAAGCCCTTCGGTCGAAACGAGGTGGAGAGTATTTGAGTGGTGAATTTATTGATTATCTAGAAGAGAATGAGATTCTCTCTCCGTGGACCCTTCTTGGAAAACCACATTGAATGGTGCGTCTGAAAGGAGGAACCGGACCTTGTTAGACATGGTTCGATCCATGATGAGTTTTATCGAACTCCCCTTATCCTTCTGGGGATATGCTCTTGAGACAGCGGCCAAAGTTTTGAACTTGGCACCATCTAAGAAGATATCCCAGACATCATATGAGATATGGCATGGCAAGCCTGCCTCCTACAAATACTTGAAAGTGTGGGGTTGCCCCACATATGTCAAGAGATTAGTGTGAGATAAACTGGACTTCAGGTCTAGTTTATGTAGGTTCATCGTGTATCCGAAAAAAATTGCGGGGTATTATTTCTATGATCCCTCTGAGCAAAAGGTTTTTGTCACGCGAAACGCAGTGTTCTTGGCAAAAGGTTTTCCATCGGATAGTCGACACGATGAGGTACTCCTTGAGGAATCAAGTGAGGTACCCCATGAGGCCGCAGTGACATCTAAGCCGATAGTTCCCATTGATAATGTCCAGTCCTCCGTAGGTCGGCTAGAGTATCCCAACCACCTGATAGGTATGGATTTCTGGGCCTGACCGGTCAGTTGGATAATGATCCAAAGATGTACGGAGAAGTGATGTCGGACATCGATTCGGATAAGTGACTTGAGGCCATGAAATCCGAGATGGACTCAATGGCTGCAAACCAGGTTTGGATCCTAGTGGACCCACCCAAAGGGGTAAAACCCATAGGGTGTAAATGGGTCTACAAACATAAGCTTGGAGCTGACGGGGAGGTTACAACCTTCAAAGCCAGGCTTGTGGCGAAGGGTTACAATCAGCGACCCGGGGTCAATTTTGAGAAAACCTACTTGCCTGTAGCAATGGCTAAGTCTATTCGGATACTGTTTGCCATAGCAGCATGGTATAACTATGAAATATGGCAGATGGATGTGAAAACTGCCTTCCTCAATGATTTCGTAGAGTAAGAGATCTATATGGATCAACCGGAAGGTTTCACATCTGTTGGAGAAGAGCAGAAGGTCTGCCGTCTCTAAAGGTCCATCTATAGCCTCAAACAAGATTCCCAAAGCTAGAACATACGTTTTGACGAAGTCATACGGGGATATGATTTCATCAATAACGAGTTCGATCCTTGTGTATACAAGAAGATCAGTGGGAGCTCTGTTGCGTTCCTGGTGCTTTACGTGGTTGTCATCTTGCTCATTGGGAATGATGATAAGATGTTGGGAACCACTAAAGCTTGATTGTCAACACAATTTTCCATGAAGGATATGGGCGAGGCATCCTACATCCTTGGCATCAAGATCTACAGGAATAGATCTAGAAGGATGTTAGGAATGGTCCAGTCCTCATACATTGAGAAAGTCTTGAAGAGATTCAAGATGAAGAACTCAAAACGAGGATTCTTTCCTATGAGGCATGGAATTAAGTTATCTAAGAAGCAATCCCTAAGAGTGATGAGGAGCTTAAACGGATGTTGGACATCCCCTATGCTTCAGCCGTAGGCAGCATTCAGTGCGTTGTCCAGTGTACTAGACCTGATGTGGCTTTTGCTTTGAGCGTGACCAGTCGATATCAGTCGTGTGCCAGGGAGGCACATTGGAGTGCGGTCAAGACTATCCTGAAGTACCTGAAAAGGACTAAGGACATGCTCTTGATCTACAGTGGTGGAGAATTGATGCTGGAAGGCTATAGCAACGCTAGCTTCCAGTCGGATGACGATGATGCCAAGTCTCAGTCTAATTTTGTGTTCAGACTAAATGGTGGCGTTACTTGGAAGAGTTCCAATCAGACTACCACGGCGGACTCCACCACAGAGTCTGATACATAGCAGCTTCGGAAGCTGCTAAGGAGGCGGTTTGGATGAAGAGCTACATCCAAGAGTTGAGTGTAGTGCCTAGCATTGCTACGCCTGTAGTGATCTTCTACAATGATAATGGGGCGATAGTGCTAGCAAAGGAACCGAGATCTCATCACGATCCAAGCATATTCTTAGATGCTACCATCTGCTTAGAGAGATGGTTAGAAGGGGTGACGTTCGGATGGACAGAGTTAGCTTCGCAAAAAACATAGCAGATCCACTTGCTAAACCCGTGTCACAAGTTGCCCATACTCACCATCTGGATAAGAGGGTTTGAGGTCAATGGGTGATTGGCTTTAGGTTAAGTGAGAGATTGTTAGAATAGGTGACCAGAAAGCTAAAAGGTTTGGCATTTTGTTACCTATTTGACAACTTGATGTAATGTAATATTATGTAATGAATAAAATAAGTATACGTTACCTTTGGTACTTTCTTTGTTGCACTCATTTTCCATATGCTAAAATGGTATTTTACATATATCACAACAAAATCCACAGACCACGATTAACAACTCATGCAGTTAGGCCACGCATTGGATGGCGGTCATGAAACCAACTGATAAAGAGTTGGGTCTGAAACGTTCCAAGTCGAGGACCTCGAGACAGGGCATCGAGAGTCCTATGGAGACTTCCATCAAGAGTTGTGTTTATTGGATGAGTGTCGTGTTTCATCAGCGACAAGCGTGGGACGCCTACATGGTCTTGGCGGGTTGGTTGACTGTGGTCGAGCCGACTGAACTGACTCGCGGGGATCATCATATGGAAGCCTTGGAGGCTTGGTCGGTATGATTGGATTTTCTCGGCTCCGATAGTACTAGAGTAGTCCTCAGACATGAGAAACCATGCCAGTCACATGCACAAGATGACTGTATCTTGGATCTGGCGAGAGGTGATCATTCTGTAAGATGATCATTATAAGCCTTGTCCAGTGCAGTCAAAATGTGTAGCGTGGACGGTGGGTTCCAAGAAGAGGATCCGTTCCCTATCAGTATATGACAGAGGTATCTCCTATCCACTCTAAGACACATTCATGCTGCTTAAAACTGTGGCCACGGTGGTTGGTCGAACAGGAAATGGTTTCTTGTGTCGATACAATGAGACATGCATAGTCTCGAGTATTAAACATAGATGCCTAGTCAAGGATGGGAACCGACGCCCAATTCCATACCCTAGACTAAGACCGGGAGACGGTAGACGGAAGGACCGTACCCGTACGGAATCTACGCCTAAATGTTCACGCCAACATTCACCTATTCTCTAGTGCCATTGACCATTGCTAGACGGCCACCCACGGTAACAGGCCCTTGTTGGACACGGGCCCAAGTCTAGCTGAGGGTGAACCTAAAGGGTCACACACAAATCACCGAGAAGGTGGAGAAGTTGACTTAGAGTCAATTTCGGAGGAGTAAGTAATTGGATTACTTAAGGGATTGTCCATTGGATGGACGGGCTGATATTATATCAGGCCCTCGTTTAATCTCTAAATGGGATTTATCAATTAAAGTAGAAAGTTGAGACGTTGGATCATTTAATTAGATTAAAAGATCAATGGGAATTATTTAAGTGGACCTTAAATTAAATTGGATTTAATTTTGGATTCGTTGTAATTGGATTACAGTGGAACCCGATCTATTAAATTTTAACCCGAGAGGTTTGTTAATTCCATTTTTGGAATGGGAAGAAGTTGGACTTCTTCCTTAAATAGGCATGGCCGAAAATTCTACCTTGGAGGGAGCGAAATTCGGCCATGTTTGGTGCTTGATGTGGTTGACTTGTCTATTTTGGTAAGAGACAAATCCACTCCAATCAAGTCTCTCTCTTTTGGTATGATTTAATCAACCTTAAGAGATGGTAGGCTTGATTGAAGAATTGATGGTGATTGATTGGGATGAATCTAGACATCCTTGGATGAACCTAGACACATTCAATAATCACATTAATTATGTATATATATGAGTATATACTAACATCAAAGCATGAGATTCATTATTCATCTTTTCTAGGAAAAGAAGAAGAAAAATCACTCCTCTCTCTCTCTAATTTTCGGCCACCCTCTTCCCTTTTACTTGTGTTCTTCATTTGATCTTGGATCAATTGGAAGAACAAAGTAAGTTTAAGAAGAACACTAATTGATAGTGTTAATCTTTTTAAACCGAATCCTCCTAGATCTGTTTTTCTCTAGCGAGGAAAACGAGCATCTCTTCCAGTGTGGTGTGGATCACCTTTGGAGAGTTCATACTTTTGAACTTGGTGAACGTTTCCCGAAAGGAACAACGCAAGTAGCCGATTGAGAGATAAACTACAAAGGTAACTTCGGTTCATTATGCTTTCGTAGTTTATTATTATTATCTATGCCCTATGTTCAATATACGTATATAATATTGGTACATCCTACATCGAACGCCCGGTTGAGCACCCAAGGGAACAGTCTTTGGGATTTTGCGATTATGCTTTTGAATATTTTCTAAATATGCGCATTCTCACGCTTTCGCTCGTGCTCCCCGGCGGATCCGCTTGTCCTTCAGACGGGTACCCTCCAATTATGGAGTTAATTGAAGGTGATTAATTATGATAAGATCTAATTAATCTAATACAAGTAAGTTACTAATTAAATTGTATATGTGATACAAGCCCAAGTCAAGCTGAGTAGTGAACCTAAAGGGTCATACACAAATCCATGATGGAACTATTGGAACTAATTTATAGAATTAATTATGGAGAATAAATCAATTAATTGAAGGAGTTAAATTAATTGATTGAAATAATTTATGAAATCATTTTATGGGAATATTAAATACTATAATTATTTAATTTGGAGTCTAAATTCACAAGCATTAATTTGATTAAGTAAGACTTGTGATAGATTAATTATGATTAATCTATTTGAGCTTGAAAATCAATTAATTAGATTAATTGATTTGGGCTTATATTTAATTAAATAATTAAATATCATGGGCTAAATAATTACTTGGGAATTAATTAAAATTGGACTTAGTCTAATTAAGAATTAAGATAAAGCCCAAGACCTTAGCCCAAGCCCACAAGACAAGATTCATTGAACATAGACATAACTTGTTTTCATCTTTAGATGAAGAAGAAAATAGGACAAATTGCATATTACCCACCTGTGTTTTCAAAAGTCAGCTAAAAACTCCCTTGTGCTTTGAAAATAGGCAAAAAAATCCCTGTATTTTATAAAACTCTGCAAAAAAGCCCCTCTCCGTTAGAAACTAACGGAGAGTGTCTAACACTCGCCCAATGTGCGAGTGGACTTCATATTTGACCTCTTTTAGGGTTATTTTATTGGTACAAATGTCTATTTTTTCCACTTTCTTTTGTCATTTAACAATATTTTAATAAATTCATATTATTGATTAATTTAAATTACTATCTAACCTAAATATATTTTTTAATAAATTATATATATTTAATATATTAATTAAAATAATTTTACAATACTAAAAAATTATATTTAAACTAAAAATAATTTTTAAATTAAAATGTCCATTATATGAATTTTAGAACATTTTAATTATTTTTATGAATATGAATATTAATTAACTATAATAATGATATATTATTAACTAATTCAAGATTTATTTCGATTAAATATATTTAAGTAAATTATACATTAAATAATATTTAAATTTTGATTTTTTATATAAATATAAAAACGGTCGTTGCCCAGCCCCAGATGAGCCCTGGGCGCCGCGGCGCCGCTGGGGGCGACGTTGCCCCCTCTAGTGGCGGGGATGGGAGTAGGGGGGGGGGGTTGCGGAGTGGGTGGATGGGTTGGGGGGTTCTAATATAAAATATTTTATTTTTTATAATAATTTATTTTTATATAATATAACAAAATAGATTAAATCTAGACCTTTGATTTTTTTATAAATCTAAGATCTAACGGTTGATTAGATCCTACGGCTTTAATTCAATCCAAAAAGATCCAACGGTTACTTAAAAAAAGAAATAATATAAATTTATAAGGGTATAACGGTCTTTTAGCAAAAAAATTAACGCCGTTAACTTTAATTAACGGTGAGGGAAAGTTGCATGGTTTTACAAAACACAGGATTTTTTTTGCCTATTTTCAAAACACAGAGGAGTTTTTAGCTGACTTTTGAAAACACAAGGGGGTAATATGCAATTTGTCCAAGAAAATATTAGTCATGTTAAAACTTGTCTATAAAGAAGACAAGTGTAGAAGGAGAAAAGATGAGTCATGCTAGAACTTGTCTATGAAGAAGACAAGTGTTCTAAGTGCAAGACAAACGGGCTTATGTACATTCATTGTATCTAGTCCAAAGGAATGCCTATAAAAAGGGGTAAAAAGCAAGAGATTCATATACCACATTTCTGCATGCAAAGATACAAAAACTCTTGCTTTCCTTTTGCTCTCTAGCTCTTAGACTTTCTCTCCTTCAAAGCTATAAATTCTAGCTTTCACTTTAGCATTGGTCTTATGTTCATTACTCATCTCCAAAAGAGAAGAATTCCCTTGATTTCTCCATAGATCAATAGTTGATCTACCCTAATCCTCCAATACTTACTAGCATAGGTTTGAGGGTGATTCCATAATAGCTTTAGAGGGAAGACACTTCTGTTCCTACCGTGAACAATAATTAAAAGCGGTTCCGTTTTGACGTTCCACCATTTTTAAAGTAAGGGTGTTCTTGAGAAAGTTCAAGTAACCACCATCAACCGGAGAGCTAGAAAGGTTGATTTCTCTTAACCATTCAATTGACATTCTTTTATGCATGAGACCCACATCGTAATAGCAACGAGACGGGCGATTCGATCACTAATTTAATATTGTTTTCTAATTAAAATTTTAATTTCCGCTGCGTTGAACGTCTCGTGCTTCAACTAACCTAACACATTACTCCCCCACCCACTTCTCTCAGTATGAAGTCATTCATACTGAGGAAAGTGCAAGTATCGCATCCTTCACACTGTCAGATCTTGCCTTGTTAGTGAATCTAGGCCATCAAATCATGGCCCCCTTCTCTAAGTCCTTCTTCCCATAAATAGGTTGCCATTTTGATTCATTTTTCTCCTCCCACTATTAAATCTTTAAAATCTCCTAGATCGAAACAAGCCTAACGACCTTAATCCTATTGAGTTCCAAAAGGTACTTTCCAAGAACTCGATCTCCTGTTACCTTTATTATCTAACAATAAGTTCAACAAATACTTTAGAGAGCTCTGACTCTAGCTCATCCGCACTTCATCGGGCTTGTTTGTTACCTCTCCTTGCTCCAATCCCATTGAGGTGGTGGAGATCCATCCACCTGTAAATCCTTAACCTATAGATCCCCCACCCATATATCCTAAAGAATATGAAATAGATAGTGAGACCTCTGCTGCTAGACGAGTAGAATTTAATGGTAATAATTCCTGGAACAGTTATTCTCTGTACACTAAATCTTCAACCCGGCCAAATTAGGTCTCAATTCTTTACTCCTAAGGACTATCAAATAATTATTCCTATGTCGTGTAGTATAATGCATTTCCCTCCTGTAGATTATCGTACCATTTCGTACGCCATGCTTGAGGCAAGCCTCCATTTTCGTTTATCAGAACCTGTGCGTTTGAATGGGTAAGATATTTGACTTCTATAATAATCTCTCAATTCATCCTTCTCATAATAGTTTTCTCCATAATAATGAGATATCTAGATTTCGACCCAAGTTTTAATTATTTTTGTCTTTTAATTCCTTAAAGGTTTCTAAGAGGTTAGGTGAGATAGGCTTTTTCTACCTGATCGCCTGACTTAGATGTAGATTTTTTACTAATCTCCTACCCAACGTTGGAAATTGGTAGGTGATCGCAAAAATGTATAGGCTACTAGCAAGTGCACTAGCTATCAAGTAGTATAATAAATATTGATCCCATGAGGATTTAATAAAATAATTACCAAAACTATGACTAATCCCTAACTATTTAGATGATCAAAAATTGAGGGATAAACTACTACTACTAAGAGAGATGACTAAAAATAGCAACAAATAAGTTGGAGAGTTTTCAATTATGAATGAGATGCTTGTTAGAATAGGTGACCACGAAGCTAATCTTGTTAGGCGAATTCTAACCTATGTCCGAAAAATTTCGAAGTTTTAATAAAACCTTGATGAATAAAAAAAGTGAAATTCATTTGGCGCATACTTTGTCTGTGTTCACTTTAACTGCTTTATAACTGTTCGCTACACAAACAAAGCCCACAGACTGAGATCACATTTCAGGGACTGGGACTACGCTTGGAGGTAGGTCCACGAAATTAGTTCTGCCGAATCAGTTTGAAAATCTCCAAGTCAAGGAATCTCGAAAATGGATACCGAGATTCCACTTGAGACGTGCACTAAGCATCTGCTGTCGTGTTTCATCGACGGGTGACAAGGGTCGTCTAAGCAGTGTTAGTGGGTCGGCCTGCTGGGGAGCGGCTGGCTGAGGTGACTCGTGGGAACCGTCTTACGGAGGACCTTGAGTAGGGTCGGCTAGGTATGACGTGAGCTCCCGGTTCCAACGGTACAGGTCAAATCCTTTGACTTGAGGAAATCTGAGTTTACCTGTACATCGAGACTATCTTAGGCATGGTGAGAGATTTCCAAAATGCAGTTGAGTAGTCATAAGCTAAATCTAGTGCAGCCACGGTGTACAACATAACAGTAAGGATCTGTCTCCTGTCAAGAAGGTTGACAGTAAAGTCTCACAATACTCTGTGTCTTGTCCCTAAAATCTGTGGCCACAGTAACTGAACATAAGGAAAGGATTCCCTACAGCATTTGGTAAAGGACAGACCGACATTTAGGTCCATAATGATACCTACATATCCGTGTCCTAGACCGTAAGTGGTGAGACCGTAGACGGAAGGATAGATGTACTATAGAGCCTAAATGTTCATCCCCACGCATATTCACCTAGTCTCCAGTGCCATGGACCGTTGCCGGACGACCACCCATGGTAACAGGCGGATCCTAGGATTCCAACCAAGTCTAGCTGAAGGTGAACCTAAAGAGTCACACACAATCCGCACACATGACGTATTTAATTTGGAACTAAATAGTTGGAGAGAAGTGGAACGATTAAATTTGATTTAATCGAGTCCTTCTTTTCTTGGGAAGAAATTAATTCCTTTATTATACAAAAGGAATTTATCTAATAAATTAGATTTATTAGAAATTGATTTAATAGGCTTGGAATAAATATTTATATTTGATATATTTATTTATTGCCTTTTTTTATTATTTAAATGAGATTTAAATCTTCTATTAAATTAATCAATGGTTGAGATTAAAGAGAGAGATCAATGGCTATGATTGGTTTGACCAAGAAACTAGAAGTTGACTAGGATTTGACTAGGTCAAATCCTATTCCAAGTGGAGTCTTCCAAAGAGTTGGAATTAGAAGAGGAATAGGATTCCTCCACTATAAATATTCCTAACTCTTCACTTTGGAAAAGATGATGAAAAAATTGAAGCACACACATACACACACCACTCGGCCTCTCCTCTCTCTCTCGGCCGCACTCTCTCCCTCTCTTTCCAACAAACTCTTCCATGTTCTTTTGTTTTACAATTGAACTCTAAGGAGGGTTGGTCTCGTTAATCAATAGCGTTCGATCAATCCGTCCTCTCCAAATAAACATACATTTTTTCTTTCACTAACACGAGGATCAAGATACGTGGGCGGATTGCGTGTACGAATTAGAGGGTCTCCTATTCGAGATCTTGGAGCAAAACAGGGAATAACGTGAGTAGCGGACTGAAGACGAAAACGACAACAAGTAGGTTTTCCAATTTAGATTTTTCATCCCTTTTTCTTTAAACCCTATGGCCTCCATGAAAGTTTTGTATGTTTTATTATTCATGAGATACACCGAATGCCCGGTAGATTCAAGGGAACACCCCTTGAACGTATTTATTTCATCTCGTTCATGGCATGTTTAAATTCTTGCAAATTTTATTATACCGCGCTTCCGCATTCGCGCTACTCCTGGGCCCATCCACATGCCTTTGCCAGGCTTTCAGTGGTATCAGAGCCCGGTTCGGTGTACAGGCCTAGGGTTTTGTGTGCGTTTAAAGCATGAAAACGTTTATGGCATAATTTATTTAATTCTTGATGTTTTAATTATCAAGCATGTCGTTTTCTTGTCTTTAATCGTGCATGAATTATTGGTACTGTTGGTGTTCTTATTTTTCTTGGGAAACGGGGGCAAGAAAATAAAACGAAAAGAAAACGTCACACGCGGCCAGTCGGCGGCTGACGGCGCACGCAGTGCGCTCAGGCGAGGCGCGCGCGCAGGCAGGGGAGCCTGCGCGTGGTAGCCCCGCCAGGCACGCACAGCACGCACGGATCTGCGGCCGGCATGCGCCCAGTCGGACGCCAAGCGCGGACACATGGCCAGGAGCGCACGCACACAGGCAGGGAAGCCCGTGCGCGCGTGCCAGGCTAGTGCGTCGGAGCACTTGCGCGGCCGGTGCGTGGCCAGGGAGGCCGCGCGCGCATTCACGCATTAGGCAGCGCCGCCAGGCGCGCACGCACGCAGACAATGGAGTCTGCACGAGCGCAGCCGGCGCGCAGGATGGACATGCAGGCGGCGCGGCAGGATGGCGCGCGCGGGCAGAGGTGCCTGCGCGTGGCAGCCCACCAGCGTGCACAGCACAGCCGACCAGGCGCGCGCGCAAGCAGGCAGGGGCCTGCGTGCGCGCGCCCGGCCAGGCGTGCCTTGCACACGCACGGACAGCAGGCCAGGCCTGCTGGCCTATGTACACCGGCAGGACGCCGTCGGTGGCGGCGGCCGGTTGATTATTTATGTTTTCTTGTTATTTAATTTTTTGGATAATTCTGAAAATTAGTTTTATTTAATTTTGCATGTTTCCCTAAAAAATATTATTTGGAAGGTTGTTGTATTGGATTTGGAATCCCGGGGTATTACTCACCTTCAAATAATGAGGAAGGGTCTTCCTAAACGAGAAAGGATGTTGCCAATGTTATACCATGTTTTTAATACATAACTCGTTTCTTTATCATGGGATGATGCGATTGGATATCATGAATTATATGCATGTGTTTATGTGATTGGATATCATGTAATTATGTGCATTTATTGAAGAACGGATGATCACGAGACCTAGACCGAATGTATGGTTTAAATTTGTGTTGGGCCTGTGTGCCTCTTTTACTTTCTCCTTCTCCTCTTCTAGTTGCCTTGGAATAATAAGGCATTCTATTTTCCTCCTATTGTACTCCCCCCGGGTTTTCACTGGGGTTTCTTTTTACATATGTAATGAGAGTAGTATAGGAGTGAGGATTTTATTTTATGTTTTTGGTGGAGATGAAGGATGGTCCACATGGAGAGCCCAGAATGGATGATCCAAGGCATTCCATGGAGACTTGGAAGAAAAAAGAGACCAAGGCCCATCAGCATATTGATCGGGTTGCTATTAAATGTAATAGTGTAGGACCAACCCTAGATTGACCATAGATCCACTGCGGGCTCAGTGGTCGCATAGGCTTCGAGCTCGTGATCATCCAACAGGGGCGTGCTTGGCTTTAATTTTGCATGTGGCTTTTATGGTGAATGAATGGTTTATTTACCATATTGTTGCTATGGGATGCAACTTTAATTATGCATTATGGATGAATGTATATGTGTATGGGATCTCGGTCATTTACAACTCTCACTTGGTTGGACCAAAGTTCAAAATATTAGACCCTTTATAAATGGACATGGACTCTAGGAGTTCGTCCATGCCTTCCAATCCATGGCATATTGAGGAAGCTGATTTAGGTCGATAGCGTGGTCTCACGAGTCATGGCACGACTATCGTGTTTAAAAGAAGTTGCACTATGTCATGAACGAGGAGTAGACTGTTGTTACCTGTCTCACGAGTCGTGGAGGTAGCAGTGGGTCTATGAATCGATCGATTGGGTCGGGTCTAACGCCCAATTAACATGATTCTCTTGGAGTCCTCCGGATCACGTGAAACGGGGAGGCAGTTATCTTGGAAATCTCGTGAAACGAGAATGGTATGGTATACCTCCCACAGGATTCTTCCCATGCGAATCGTAAAAGCGGGGTATGGGGAAAATCGCTGTGGATCCCAAGCCCACTAGGAAAGGGTGTTTCCCGAAAACAACGTTTGAGAGTATCGTGTTTTCATATAAATAGTGGGAGCATTAAATGACTAAAGTCCAAGCGTTTAGTTATTTATTAAAACTTTCGTCTTTTAAAAATTCTGTTGATCGTAGTTATGTTCTTTAAATGTAGATTTAAAAATGTCTAAGAACCCATTATCAACCATACTTGAGACCAACAAGTTTAATGGAACCAATTACAACGACTAGTTGCGCAATCTGAGGATAGTCCTCAATTACGAGAACCAAGACTATGTCATGGACGAGCCATTCCCTAGGACCTTGCCAGAAGGATCCACGCTAGAAGAACGTGAGACGTTCGAGACTTGGCATAAGGATAACTGGAGAGTCCGTAGCATCATACTTGCCTCTATGACGAATGAGATTCAGAAGTAGTATAAAAGGCTAGACGATGTCCCTTCCATTATGGCTCGCCTGAAGGATTGCTATGCAGTCCCGGACCGGCATACTAGGTATGTCGCGACAAAGGCGTTCTTTGGAACTAAAGTGACCGAAGGGTCCTCTGTACAAGAGCATGGGGTCAAGATGCTTACCTTGGTGGAAAAGCTCGAGCACCTCAAGGCAGGGCTCGATAACGAGATGTACATAGATGTGATCCTTCAGTCTCTCCCACCCTCCTTCGACCAATTCATTGTTAACTACAACATGAACACACTTGAGAAGGGTATTCATGAGTTAATCAATATGTTGGTGCAATACGAGGCAACGACCAAAAAGTCTACGCCGTCGGTATTGTTTGGAGATGCTTCGACTTCCAAAACAAAAAGCAAGGGTGTCGAACGTTGGAAAAGGAATAAGGGAAAGGGAAAAGCCGTCAAAGCAGCTACCAATACTAAGAGTGTTCCCATTGCCAAAGTGGGGAAAGGCAAAGGAAAAGGGAAGGTTGACTCAAAGCAACAGTCGAGGGCATATGACATATGTATCAATTGTCGTGAGAAAGGGCATTGGAAGAGGGATTGCCCCAAACTCCTCTCCAGACAAGGTATCTTTGTTTGAGGTTAATATGGTTACTAACACTGCCTCTTGGGTATTAGATACCGGTTGCGGAGCTCACATTTGCAATGATTTGCAGTGTTAGAATAGGTGACCAGAAAGACATTAGGTTTGGCGATTTGTAACCTATCTGACAACTTAATGTAAATGTAATATTATTATGTGATGAATAAGATGAGTATTCGTCACCAATGGTACCTTCTTTGTTGCGCTCATCTTACATTTGTTAAAACGGTGCTTAACTTATATCGCAACAAAGCCCACAGACCGTGGATAACAACTCGTGCAGTTGGGCCACGCATTGGATGGTGGTCATGAAACCAACTGATTAAGAGTTGGGTCTGAAACATTCCAAGTCGAGGACCTCGAGACAGGCATCGAGAGTCCTATTGAGACTTGCGTCAAGAGTCGTGTTCATTGGATGAGTGTCGTGTTTCATTGGCGACAGGCGTGGGACGCCTACACGATCTTGATGGGTTGGTCGACTGGGGTCGAGCCGACTGGACTGACTCACGGGGATCATCATATGGAAGCCTTGGAGCCTTGGTCGGTATGATTGGTTTTCCCTGGTTCCGATAGTAAGGGAGTAATCCTCAGATTTGAGGGATCATGGCAGTCGCGTGCACAGGACGGCTGTATCTTGGATCTGGCGAGAGGTAATCATTATGTAAGATGATTATCATAAGCCTTGTCCAGTGCAGTCGGAATGTGTAGCGAGGACAGTGGATTCCAAGAAGAGGATCCGTCCCCAGTCAGTATGTGACAGAGGTATCTCCTATGCACTCGGAGACACGTTCATGCTGTTTGAAGCTGTGGCCACAGTGGTTGGTCGAACAGGGAATGGTTTCCTGTGTCGACACAATGAAGTATACGTGGTCTCGAGTATTCAGCATAGATGCCTAGTCAAGGATGGGAACCGACGCCCAATTCCATACCCTAGACTAAGGCCGGGAGACGGTAGACGGAAGGATCGTACCCGTACGGAATCGTCGCCTAAATGTTCACGCCAATTCACCTAGTCTCTAGTGCCATGGATCGTTGCTAGACGGCCACTCATGGTAACGGGCCCTTGTGGGACACGGGCCCAAGTCTAGCTGAGGGTGAACCTAAAAGGTCACACACAAATCACCGAGGAGGTTGACAGATTGACTTGGAGTCAATCTCGAAGGATAAAATAAGTAATTAGATTACTTAAGGGAAAGTCCATTGGATGGACGGGCCAATATTGTATCGGGCTTTCGTTTAATCGGTAAATTGGATTTTCGATTAAATATGGAAAGTTGAGACGTTGAGACGTTGGATCTTTTAATTGGATTAAAAGATCAACGGGAATAATTTAAAATGGACATTAAATTAGATTTAATGTTGGATTCGTCGTAATTGGATCACGATAAAACCCGGTCCGTTAAATTATACCCGAGAGGAGAAATAATTCCTATTTTTGGAATAGGAAGAAGTTGGACTTCTTCCCTTAATTAAACATGGCCGACATGCTCCCTTGGAGGAAGCAAAATCAGTCATGTTTCGTGCTAGGTGGTATGTTGACTTATCTCTTTTGGAAAGAGACAAATCAACTCCAATCAAGCTCTTCTCTTTTGGTATGATTTGATCATACCATAAATTTTGGTAGGCTTGATTGAAGAATTGATGGTGATTGATTGGAATGAATCTAGACATTCTTGGATGAACCTAGACACATTCCAATAATCACATTAATTATGTATATATATGAGAATATACAACACCAAGCATAAGTGATTCATTATTAATCTTTTTCTAAGAAAAAGAGAAGACAAAAATCCTCTCCTCTCTCTCAATTTTCGTGCTCTCTCCCTCTCTTACACTTGTGTTCTTCACTTGATTTTGAATCAAGACGAAGAACAAAGTAAGTTTAAGAGAACACTAATTCATAGTGTTCTTCTCTTAAACCGATTCCTTCCTAAACCCGTTCTTTTCTAGCAAGAAGAACGTGTGTTTCTTCCGGTGTGGTGTGGATCACCTTTGGAGAATCCATACGTTTGGATTTCGTGAGCATTCCGGAGAAGGAACAACGCTAGTAGCCGGGAGCATACGCTAAACAATCAAAGGTAACGGTTTATTACGCTTTAATTGATTTCATTTATATATCTATGCCCTATGTGTTTAAATATATGTTTTCAATATTTACACATCCTACATCGAACGCCCGGTTGAGCACCCAAGGGTACACCCCTTGGGATTCGCGTATTTTGAATTTGATTTAAATTTACGCACAATTTTCATGCTTTCTCGCTTCCGCTCGCGCTCCCGGGCGGATCCGCTTGTCCTTCATGCAGGAGCTGAAAAAGAAGCAGAAAACTGAGTAGCGGCGACATGGTCCTAAAGCTTGGGATGGCAAGGCCATCTCGGCAGAAGCAGTAGGATCCGCCACTCTAGTAGTTAGTGATCGTATTAGTATAGAATTAGAGCAAGTTTATTATGTACCTAGCATGATTAGAAACATCATTTCCATTCCGTTGTTAGACAAAAGTGGATATGAGTTTATGATCAATAAAAATTGCTTTTATTTGATGAGGTGTGGTATTGCTCATCTGCTTGGTACACTTAATAACGGTCTCTATATCTTACAACAAACGAACTTCGTTCTAAACGCTCAACACAAACATAAAATAGATAATAAAGGGAACACACAATTGTGGCACGCAAGGCTAGGTCACATTTCCAAAGATAGGATGAAGAAATTGGTGAACTCAAAGAACCTAGAGGTAGGGGACTTGAGTGAGCTACCAACTTGCGAATCCTGTCTCAGAGGGAAAATGACCAAAAGGCCCTTTGTAGGACAAAGCAGGCTTACCACAGGTCTGTTGGACTTGGTCCATACAGATGTATGTGGACCACTAAGGACGCAGGCCCGAGGTAGGTTCTCTTACTTCATAACCTTCACCGATGATCATTCACGGTATGGTTATGTATACCTAATGAGGTACAAATCTGAAGCTCTTGAGAGGTTTAAAGAATTCAGACTTGAAGTTGAGAACCAAACTGGCTGCAAAATTAAAGTCCTGCAGTCAGACCGAGGAGGAGAGTACCTTAGTACTGAGTTCCTTAATTATCTTAAAGAAAACGGTATAATCTCTGAATGGACACCTCCCGGGACACCACTGTTGAATGGGGTCTAAGAAAGGAGGAATCGAACCCTATTGGACATGGTCCGATCCATGATGAGCCTTACCAAATTGCCCTTGTCGTTTTGGGGCTACGCATTGGAGACTACGGCCAAATTGTTGAACTTGGCGCCTACTAGTACATTGACCCAAACGCCATACGAGATATGGCACGGCAAGCACAACTACTTGAAAGTGTGGGGCAGCCTGCATACGTCAAGAAGCTAGTGGGAGACAAGCTAGAATCAAAGTCTAGTTTATGCAAGTTCGTTGGATACCCCAAAGAAACTGTAGGTTATTATTTCTATGACCCCTTGGAACAAAAGCTATTTGTTTCAAGGAACGTAGTGTTCCTGGAACAAGGTTTTCCAGAGGATATCAAACCTGATGAACTGATCCTTAAGGAGTCAAGTGATGCAAACCAGTCATCAGTAGAAGCCGCGGATTCCTCACTTAGAGGATTCAGGATAGATACCCAGAAGGCTGACCGACCTCGAGAAGTTCAGCATGCTAGGCATGAAGGACGACCTCAGGAAGGGCCAGCCCCGGTACCTGAACCGCCGGCTCCCATACAGTCGGCACCCACAGTCACCACTGACGTTCCCGTTCTCCGTAGGTCAACTAGAGAGTCACGACCTCCCATGAGATACGGCTTTCTAAACATGACCAGTCTATTGGATAAGGATTCTAAGACATACGGGGAAGCGATGTCTGACATCGACTCCAGGAGATGGCTTGAGGCCATGAAAACCGAAATGGACTCCATGAATGAGAACCAATCTGGACACTTGTAGACCCACCCAAAGGGTTAAGCCAGTTGGCTGTAAATGGGTCTATAAGCGCAAACTTGGCATTGATGGAGAAGTCACAACCTTCAAGGCTAGGCTAGTAGCAAAAAGGTACACTCAACGACCCGGGATCGATTTTGAGGACACCTACTCGCCAGTAGCCATGGCTAAGTCCATTCGGATCTTGCTTTCCATAGCAGTATGGTATGACTATGAGATATGGAAGATGGACGTGAAAATGGCTTTCCTCAATGGTTTCGTTGAGGAAGAGATCTACATGGATCAGCCGGAGGGTTTCACGGTTACCGGAGAAGAACAGATAGTTTGTCGTCTCCAAAAGTCCATCTATGGCCTCAAACAACCATCCCAGAGTTGGAAGATTCGCTTTGATGAAGTCATACGGGGTTATGATTTCATCAAAAATGAGTCCGACTCTTGTGTATACAAGAAGGTCAATGGGAGCTCTATAGTATTCCTAGTGCTTTATGTGGATGACATTCTGCTCATAGGAAATGACGTTAGAATGTTGGGTAACACAAAAGCATGGTTATCAACTCAGTTTTCCATGAAGGATTTGGGTGAAGCCTCCGACATTCTTGGCATCCAGATTATCAGGGACAGATCTAAAAGAATGTTAGGACTAACCCAAAACTCGTATATGGAGAAAGACCTGAAAAGGTTTCGGATGGAAAACTCCAAACGAGGATTCCTTCCCATTAGGCATGGGATCAAGTTGTCTAAGAAACAGTCTCCGCAAACTGATAAGGAACTTGAAAAGATGAAAATCGTTCCCTATGCTTCTACCGTAGGAAGCATCCAATATGCGGTCCACTGCACAAGACCTGACATCACTTACGCCTTGAGTGTAACGAGCAGATATCAGTCCTGTGCAGGAGAGGCACATTGGTATGCGTCAAGTGCATCCTTAAGTACCTAAAGAGGACTAAGGAAATATTCTTAGTCTATGGCAATGGAGAATTGATCCTGGAAAAGCTTTAGCGATGCTAGCTTCCAGGCAGATGGCGATGATGCCAAGTCTCAATCAGGTTATGTATTCAGGCTCAATGGAGGAGTGGTAGCATGGAAAAGTTCCAAGCAGGCAACCACTGTTGATTCCACCACTGAGGCCGAATACATAGCAGCTTCAGAAGCTGCCAAAGAAGCGGTTTGGATGAGAAACTACATCCAAGAGTTGGGTGTGGTGTCTAGCATTAGGGAGCCCGTATTCATCTTTTGTGATAACAACGGAGCCATAGCGCAAGCAAAGGAACTGAGATCTCATCACCTATCCAAACACATTCTTAGACGCTACCACCTTCTAAGAGAAATGGTAGGAAGAGGTGACGTTCGGATGGACCGAGTCAACTCAGCAGACAACACAGCAGATCCGCTGACCAACCCTATGTCGCAGAGCGCTCATACGCAATATCTTGAGAGGATGGGGATTAGGCATATGGGTGATTGGCTTTAAAGGTCAAGTGGAAGATTGTTAGAATAGGTAGCCATGAAGCCAATCTTGTTAGGCGAATTGTAACCTATGTCCGAACAATTTCGAAGTTTTAATAAAACCTGGATGAATAAGAAAGTGAAATTCATTTGGCGCATACTTTGTCTGTGTTCACTTTAACTGCTTTATAACTGTTCGCTACACAAACAAAGCCCACAGACTGAGATCACATTTTGAGGATTGGGACTACGCTTGGAGGTAGGTCCACGAAATCAGCTCCGCCGAATCAGTATGAAAATCTCCAAGTCAAGGAATCTCGAAAATGGGTACCAAGATTCCACTTGAGACTTGCACTAAGCACCTGCTGTCGTGTTTCATCGACGGGTGACGAGGGTCGTCTAAGCAGTGTTAGTGGGTCGGCCTGCTGGGGAGCGGCTGACTGAGGTGACTCGCGGGAACCGTCTTACGGAGGACCTTGAGTAGGGTCGGCTAGGTATGATGTGAGTTCCCGGTTCCAACGGTACAGGTCAAATCCTTTGACTTGAGGAATTGCTGAGTTTACCTGTACATCGAGACTGTATCTTAGGCATGGTGAGAGATTTCCAAAATGCAGTTGAGTAGTCATAAGCTATATCTAGTGCAGCCACAGTGTACAACGTGACAGTAGTTTCCAAGAAAGGATCTGTCTCCTGTCAAGAAGGTTGACAGTAGAGTCTCACAATACTCTATGTCTTGTCCCTAAAATCTGTGGCCACAGTAACTGAACAGAAGGGAAGGATTCCCTGCAGCGTTTAGTAAAGGACAGACCGACACTTAGGTCTAAAATGGGTACCTACATATCCGTGCCCTAGACCCTAAGTGGTGAGACCGCAGACGGGAGGATAGATGTACTGTAGAGCCTAAATGTTCATCCCCCCAGCATATTCTGAAAGATTGTGAATCGTCCCGGGAAATAGCGCGAATGCGGAAGCGCGATATAAAATTAAAATACAAAAATTAAAACATGCTTTGTATTAATTAAAGAACACGTTCAAGGGGTGCACCTTTTGAAGTTTCCCGGGTGTTCGGTGTATCACATGAATTAAAAGCATACAAAAATAATCATGGAGGCCATAGGGATTAAAATTAAAGAGGAACGAAAAAATTAAATCGGAACCTACCGATTGTCGTTTTCGTCTTCTAACCGATTTTAGGGACAAGACACAGAGCATCCGTGAGACTCAACTGTCAATGCCTTTGACAGGAGACAGATCCTTTCTTGGAAACTATTGTCACTCTGTACACCAGAGCTGCACTATACATGGCTTATGACTACTCAAGTGCTTCTTGGCAATCTCTCACCATATCTAAGATACAGACCTGATATACAGGTAAACTCAGCAGTTCCTCAAGTCAAAGGACTTGACCTGTACAGTTGGAACTGGGAACACACGTCATACCTAGCCGACCCTACTCAAGGTCCTCCGTAAGACGGTTCCCGCGAGTCACCTCAGTCAGCTGCTCCCTAGCAGGCTAACCCACTAACACTGCTCAGACGACCCTCGTCTCCCGTCGATGAAATACGACAGCAGATACTTAGTGCAAGTCTCAAGGGAAATCTCAATACCCATTTTCGAGATTCCTTGACTTGGAGATTTTCAGACTGATTCGACAGGACTGATTTCATGGACCTACCTCCAATCGTAGTCCCAATCCCCGAAACACGTTTTCAGCCCGTGGGCTTTGTTCGCGTAGTGAACAGATACGTAATGCAGATTAAAGTGAACGCAAACAAAGTAATGCCAAATGAATTCACTTCTTTATTCATTAATAAATTTATCAAAACACTGAAATTGTCTAGACATAGGTTACATTTTGCCCGCCAAGATTGGCTATATGGTCACCTATTCTAACAATCTCCCACTTGACCTTTAAAGCCAATCGCCCATGTGTCTAATCCCCATCTTCTAGAGATGTTGCGTATCAGCGCTCTGCGACATAGGCTTTGTCAGTGGATCTGTTGTGTTGTCTGCTGAGTTGACTCGGTCCATCCGAACGTCACCTCTTCCTACAATTTTTCTAAGAAAATGGTAGCATCTAAGAATGTGTTTGGAACGGTGATGAGATCTCGATTCCTTTGCCTGCGCTATTGCACCGTTGTTATCACAGAAGATGACAACGGGCTCAGCGATGCTAGGCACCACACCCAACTTTTGGATGTAGTTTCTCATCCAAACCGCTTCCTTGGCAGCTTCTGAAGCTGCTAGTATTCAGCCTCTGTGGTGGAGTCAGCAATGGTTGCTTGCTTGGAACTTTTCCAAGCCACTACTCCTCCATTGAGCTTGAATATGTAACCCGATTGAGACTTGGCATCATCGTCATCAGACTGGAAGCTAGCGTCGCTAAAGCCTTCCAGGATCAGTTCTCCATTGCCATAGACTAAGAACATTTCCTTAGTCCTCCTTAGGTACTTAAGGATGCCCTTAACAGCATTCCAATGTGCCTCTCCTGCACAAGACTGATATCTGCTTGTTACGCTCAAAAGCGTAACCAATGTCAGGCCTAGTGCAGTGGACCACATATTGGATGCTACCTACGGCAAAAGCATAGGGGATGACTTTCATCCTTTGAAGTTCCTCATCAGTCTGCGGGGACTGTTTCTTGGATAACTTGATCCCATGCCTAATAGGAATGAATCCTCGTTTGGAGTTGTCCATCCAATATCTCTTTAGGACTTTCTCCATATACGAGTTTTTGGTGAGCCCTAACATCCTTTTAGATCTGTCCCTGACAATCTGGATGCCTAGGATGTAGGAGGCTTCACCCAAGTACTTCATGGAAAACTGGGTTAACAACCATGCTTTTGTGTCACCCAACATTCTAACATCATTACCAATGAGTAGAATGTCATCCACATAAAGCACCAGGAACACTATAGAGCTCCCACTGACCTTCTTGTATACACAAGGGTCTGATTCATTTTGATGAAGTCATAGCCCCGTATTACTTCATCGAAGCGAATGTTCCAACTTCGAGATGCTTGTTTGAGGCCATAGATGGACTTCTGGAGACGACAGACCTTCTGTTCTTCTCCAGTGACTGTGAAACCTTCCGACTGATCCATATAGATCTCTTCCTCTACGAAACCATTGAGGAAGGCCGTTTTCACGTCCATCTGCCATATCTCATAGTCATACCATGCTGCTATGGCGAGCAGGATCCGAATGGATTTAGCTATGGTTACCGGCGAGTAGGTATCCTCAAAATCGACCCCAGTTCGTTGAGTGTATCCATTAGCTAAAAGCCTAGCCTTAAAGGTTGTGACTTCTTCATCAATGCCAAGTTTGCGCTTGTAGACCCACTTACAGCCAACTGGCTTAACACCTTTCGGTGGATCTACAAGTCTCCAGACTTGGTTCTCGCTCATGGAGTCCATTTCGGTTTTCATGGCCTCAAGCCATTTCCCGGAGTCGATGTCAGACATCGCTTCTCCGTATGTCTTAGGATCGTTATCTAGAAGACCGGTCGTATTTAGAAAGCCATATCTCACTGGAGGTCTGGACTCTCTAGTAGAACCTACGGAGAATGGGAACGTCAATGGTGACTGTGGGCGCTGACTGTATTGGAGCTGGCGGTTCAGGAACTGGGGTTGGCTGTTCCTGAGGCTGTCCTTCATGCCTAGCATGTTGGACTTCTCGAGGTCGGTCAGCCCTTCGGGTGTCAATCCTGAATCTCTAAGTGAGGATTCCGCGGCTACCTTCTGATGACTAGATTCCGTCACTTGATTCCCTCAAGGATCAGTTCATCAAGTTGGATATCCTCTGGGAAAGCCTTGCTCCAAGAACACTGCATTTCTTGAAACAAATACCTTTTGTTCCAAGGGGTCACAAAAGTAATAACCCGCAGTTTCTTTAGGGTATCCAACGAACCTGCATAAGCTAGACCTGGATTCTAGCTTATCTCCCACTAACCTCTTGACGTATGCGGGACTACCCCACACTTTCAAGTAGTTGTAGGATGCAGGCTTGCCGTGCCATATCTCGTATGGCGTTTGGGTCAATACACTGGTTGGCGCCAAATTTAGCAACTTGGCCGTCGTTTCCAATGCGTAGCCCCAAAAGGACAATGGCAATTTGGTAAAACTCATCATGGATCGAACCATGTCCAACAGGGTTCGATTCCCCCTTTCAGAGACACCATTTAATTGTGGTGTCCCGGAGGTGTCCATTCTGAAATTATACCATTTTCTTTTAGATAATTAAGGAACTCGGTACTAAGGTATTCACCGGCTCGGTCTGACCGTAGGACTTTAATTTTGCAGTTGGTCTGGTTCTCCACTTCAAGTCTGAATTCTTTAAACCTCTCAAGAGCTTCAGACTTGTACCTCATTAGGTAAACATAACCATACCATGAATGATCATCGGTAAAGGTTATGAAGTAGGAGAACCACCTCGGGCCTGCGTCCTTAGTGGTCCACATACGTCTGTATGGACCAAGTCCAACAGACCTGTGGCAAGCCTGCTTTGTCCTACAAAGGGCTTCTTGGTCATTTTTCCTCTTAGACAAGATTCACAAGTTGGTAGCTCACTCAAGTCCCCTACCTCTAGGTTCTTTGAGTCTGCCAATCTTTTCATCCTATCTTGGGATATGTGACCTAGCCTAGCGTGCCACAGTCGGTGTTCCTGTTATTATCTATTTTACATTTGTGTTGAGCGTTAAGAACGAAGTTCGTTTGTTGCAAGATATAGAGCCCGTTATTTAGTGTACCAAGTAGATGAGCAATTCCACACCTCATCAAATAAAAGAAATTTTTATTGATCATAAACTCATAACCACTATTGTCTAACAATGGAATGGAAATGATGTTTTTAATCATACTAGGTACAAAATAAACTTGCTCTAATTCTATGCTAATACTATCCCTAACTACTAGAGTGGCGGATCCTACTGCTTCTGTCGAGATGGCCTTGCCATTCCCAAGCTTCAGGATCATATCCCCGCTACCCAGTTTTCTGCTTCTTTTCAACACCTGCAAATCATTGCAAATGTGAGCTCCATAGCCGGTATCTAATACCCAAGAGGCAGAATTAGTGACCATATTAACCTCAATCACAAAAATACCTTGGTTTGAGAGGAGCTTGGGGCACTCCCTCTTCCAATGCCCATTCTCATGGAAATTGATACATATGTCATATGCCTTCGACTGTTGCTTGGAGACAACCTTTCCCTTTCCTTTGCCTTTCCCCTCTTTGGCAATGGAAACACTCTTAGTGTTCGTAGCTGACGGCTTTTCCCTTCCCTTTCTTTCTTTTCCAACGTCCGACACCCTTGCCTTTCGTTTTGGAAGTTGAAGCACCTCCAAACAATACCGAAGGCGTGGGCTTTTTAGTCGTTGCCTCGTATTGCACCAACATATTAATCAACTCATGAATGCCCTTCTCAAGTGCGTTCATGTTGTAGTTGACGATAAATTGGTCGAAGGAGGGTGGGAGTGACTGAAGGATCACATCTATGTACGTTTCATTATCGAGGCCTGCCTTTAGATCCTTGAGCTTTTCGACCAGGGTAAGCATTTTAACCCCGTGCTCTTGTACAGAGGATCCTTCTGTCATTTTGGTTCTAAAGAACGCCTTGGTCGCGACATACCTAGTATGCCGGTCCGGGACTACATAGCAATCCTTAAGGCGAGCCATAGTGGAAGGGACATCGTCTAGCCTTTCATACTGCTTTTGAATCTCATTCGTCATTGAAGCAAGTATGACGCTACGGACCTTCTGGTTATCCTTATGCCAAGTCTCGAACGTCTCACGTTCTTCTAGCGTGGATCCTTCCGGTAAGGTCCTAGGGAGAGGCTCGTCCATGACGTAGCCTTGGTTCTCGTAATCCAGGACTATCCTGAGATTGCGCAACTAGTCGTAGTAATTGGTTCCATTGAATTTGTTTGTCTCAAGTATGGTTGAAAGTAGGTTTTTAGACATTTTAAATCTACATTTAATACAGAGTTCGCGATCAGCAGAATATAAAAGACGGTGGTTTTGATAAAAATAATTAAATTCTTGGTCTTTAGTCATTTAATGCTCCCACTATTTATACGAAAAACACGGTACTCTCAAACGTAATTTTCGGAAAATCCTTTCCTAGTGGGCTTGGGATCCACAGCGATTTTTCCCATACCCCGCTTTTACGATTCGTATGGAAAAAATCCTGTGGGAGGTATACCCATTCTCATTCCACGAGATTCCTAAGATTATTGCCTCACCTTTTCACATGATCCCGAGGACTCCAAGCGAAACATGTTAATCGGGCATTAGACCCGACCCAATCAAACCGAGCTATAGACCCACTGCTACCCCCACGACTCGTGAGACAGGTAACAGCGGTCTATTTTTCGTTCATGACACAATGCAGCTTCTTTTAAGTACAATAACGTGCCACGACTCGTGAGACCATGCTATTGACCTAAATCAGCTTCCTCACTGTGCCATGGATTGGAAGGCATGGACAAATTCCTAGAGTCCATGTCCATTTTGTCTAGGGTCTAATATTTGGACATTGGTCCAACCAATGTGAGAGTAATAAATGACCGAGATCTCATAATATAAAACATCTACACATTCATCCACAATGCGTAATAAATAAATTGCATCCACAGCAGTTATATGATAAATAAAACACCATTCATCCATCACAATAACCACATGCAAAATTAAAGCCTAGCACGCCCCTGTTGGATGATCACGAGCCCGAATCCTATGCAATCCACTGAGCCCGCAGTGGATCTATGGTCAATCTAGGGTGGGTCCTATACTATTACATTAATAGTAACCCAACCATCATTCTGATGGGCCTTGGTCTCTTTTCTCTTTCTTTTCTTCATGGAAACGCCTTGGAATCCTCCAGTCTGGGCTCTCCATGTGGACCTTCCTTCTTCTCCATCAATTACATAAATTAAAACCTCACTCCTATTCTACTCTCATTACATATAAAAAAATAGAAACCCCAGTGAAAACTCGGGGGGAGTACATAAGGAGGGAGATAGAATTCCTTATTATTCCAAGGCAACTAGAAAGAGAGAAGGAGAACACAGTAAAAGAGGCACACAGGCCCAACATGAAATTAAACCATACATCCGGTCTAGGGCTCGTGATCATCCGTTTTCATCCAACACACATAATCATATGATCCAATCACATAATAATACATGCCAATAATATATGATTACCAATCATAATTATCCAAGATAAAATAAATAAATAAATGCGTAACGTATGAGAGCATGGCATAACCATTGGTAATAATATTTTCTCGTTTTAGGAAAACCTTCCTCATTATTTCTAGGTAAAATATCCCCGGGATTTCAAATCCAATATATTTTTACTTCCTAAAATAATGTCTGTGAAAATTAGGCAAAAATTGAACAAAAATGAATTTTCAGAATTAATTAAAAATTAAAACTGAAAAATAAAATAAAAAAATAGGGGAGAAACGCTAGCAAGACCGGCAACCGGCCGCTGCCACCGGCAGCAGCCAGCCGGCGTGCGTGCAGGGCAGCAGGCTCAGCCTGCCGCCCCTGCGCGCGCGCAGGTGCTGCTGATCGGGCGCGCGGGCAGCAGGCTGCGCGGCCGCGTGCGTCGACAGGCCATTGCGCGCGCTGGCCTGCTGGCCGCCAGTCGCGCATCTGCCCTGCGCAGTGCGCACGCGCACTTGGCGCGCCCGCAGGGTGCACGCGCGCGGACTCTTCAGCACTCCCCATGTGCGCGCGCACGCGCCACTCTGGCCACGCGTCCGGGCGCGCAGGCATCCCGGCACGCTGGCCCTAGCATGCGCGCGCGGGCTTCCTGCCCGCATGCGCACGCGCCCGGCCACGCCTTCCGACAGGTGGGCTGCGAGCAACCATGTGGCTGGCGCAGGCGGCCCGCGCACAGGCTCCCATGCCTGCACGCGTCTGCCCTGCGGGTGCGCACGGCTGCGCGCGGCCACCGAGAATATCATGTGAACTAATTATAACAGTTCCATTTCTGTCGTACTTGATATATATATATATATATATATATGATCTGGTGGATGAGATGATAAATATGCTTGTTGTGATGATTAGACTACATATATATACATACTCAGCAGGGACTAGATTATGTGCATAATTACATATATAAACAGGAGTTATATTAAGTGTGATATTTAGGGGAGATGTAGTCGTAGTGTCGTTAGGGACTGCTACATCAACATTTAATCTATGAACAATTACCTTTGGGTCAATACTTGATATTAATATCACCCATATTTAAAGAGTTTGATGTCTCCCAAACTTGTGGTTAGGGAGAACTCCTCTTGTGTGAAGAGTCTGTAGTCCCCTACAGTTTGTATTAGGATTGGACTCCTCTCGTGCACACCTATAAATAGGGTGCTTCTATGGAATGAGAAACACAATTACTATTCGACGTACACTCTCCCAAAGCCTCTCGTCAAATACTCTCTCTACTCTCTCTTGGAGTATCACCAAAAAGTCTCCGGGGTTTAAGGCGTGTAAAACTCTAGTGGATAGCTCTGGTAGCGATCTACGTGGAGCGAGAGAAGGGCGATCGTGACAAGGCCGACAAAGGGACGTGCTAGGAGATACTTGGATTCGTGGGGCGTGCTTGCAGATCCACGAGATTGTAGGAAGCTTGTAGACGAGCCACAAAGATCCGGTGTCACAAAGTTAATTCCGCTGCATATTGACATACCATAGCATTGAGGTAATCACCGGAACCGATTATATACAATATGTGTTAATGTGATTCACATATATGCTTTATTTTCCAACAGTGGTATCAGAGCCATTAGGGTTTGTACTCGCTTTATATTGCAAAGCATGTGCGGATTTAATTTTATGCTATGGAACTATCTTACGAAGCATGAGATTATATATGTAATTAGCATGATATGTTTTTACATATTGTACAAATTAGCATGTACAAACCCACTTGTTTCATGGCAAATTCGAACCCTTTTTTACACAAGATCTGTGGGTTCTTTTGTAGTCTTTTTCCTATCATATGTAATTTTTGATGTGAAGATCACATGGTTAAATTTTTGATGGAAAAATAGATGAATGGTTTATGAGGAAATCAAAACCCTAGTTCTTGAAAATCGTTTTCTTTGGATAAAAAACTGATCTAAATCTGTTGTTTTTTTCTGAATATTTTTGTGCTATGTTCTTGGGCATTAAAAGAGGTTCGAAACGGTATATGATTCATCATCGAAAATGGCTTTAAAATGACTAAGATATGGGTTTTCTATTTTTTCGTCGGAAAAAGACCAGTCGCCGGAAACAGCGCCAGAAAACGTCCGGCGCCAGAAAACGTCCGGCGCCGGAGTTTCAAAAAAAAAATGTATTAGGGCTGAATGAGCGCGCTAGCCGCGCACCAACCGCGCGTGCCTGCTGGCGCCAGCTGTGCAGCGCGCTGGCTTGCGCCAACAAGACTGAGCCGAACCGAGCCGGCAGACTTTTTTTGTATTTTTCTGTTTTTTCTTTTTTTTCAGATTAAAAAAAGAAAACAGAAATATTTTCTAAAGGATATTTTGACCTTTGTGAAATATTTACCTTTATGAATATATTATTTCCTAAGTGCAAATATTATCATTATTTTTGTTGGATGATTTGTGTATGCCTTACGAGATAACTTTGATACATTTCTGGGTGATTGCATGTGATGGCTATAAGTGTTTATTGTTATATGGCATGTGAGTTGATATTCGGGTGCTCATGAATAATGTGCATTTATTTATTACAATATTTGTGATTGCAATTTATGACATGTTGGCCATTTATTATTGCATTTGTGATTGCAATTTATGCCATGTCGATTATTGATTATTGCAATATTTGTGTTTGCAATTTATGATATTTTGATTATTTATTATTGCAATATTATGTGATTGCAATTTGTGCAATATTTTTGTGATTGCAATTTATGCTAGCATATTTTTTGTGATTCAAATATGCTAATAAGTGCTCCTATTACATGAATGCATGCCTAGATAATTGCGTAATAGTATATTTTTATTGCATTCTTATTGAATATGTGCAATATGATTTTGTGCTATGAATATATCGACATTAACATTTGGGTGCTCATGCATTATGTGAGTATTTTATTATTTGTGGAGATAATTTGTGACATGGTGGTAATTAATGTGGTATCCCCATTTTTTTAGATTAATATAGTAGGCCTTGGATGTAATTTTTTTTTAGCATAATATAGTAGGCGTTATATCAATGTAATTACATTTTTGGAAAATGTATTTTTTAGGCCGATTTTTGGAGGCCATGTATTTTTTTGTGGGGATATGTTTCGCTATTTACCACCATAGGGTCCAATTATCTCAACATGATGCACCAAATGTTAGTGTAGCCCATGCGGGGTTATTTATTATTTTGTTTTATTCATATCGCATATGGCATGCATGTAGAGTTTTTTTTTTTTTTGGACATGGAGTTATTTTATTCGTGATCAGTAAATAGTTTATTATGACTTTTTACTCAGTGGGAGATGATTACTAGCCATGTGGCGAAATTTTCGATTCTGCTGGTATAAAGAAATAATAAATAATTTACTTGGATCTAGAATAGAATATCAATGCTATATTTTTGCGCACACCTAGAACTCTTAGATTAACTCACCATTTTTTCGTTCTATTAAGTGTTGATATGGATAATTGTCTAATATTGTCGCAACTTAGACGTTGACAATTAATGGTGGATCAAGAAAACATTTGCGCTTTTATTGGTTAAGCTGAAAACTAAAGAATCTCATTGGAGAGTTGTCAAGCTCTATTCTTGAATATGAGCTCACTCATCCTTAAGTTACTAATTGAGTTGACTTATGGATATTTATGTGTTCAACCAAAATCGTCAAACTTGAGGTTTGATTTTTTTCCGGTTGAAACACAAAAGAGATGCACTTGTTACTCATGTTGAACCAACTAAAGTGTTGTTGGATCAAACAAGGAGTAGCATGATAAGTGCAAGATTGAAAACTTGATCCACGAGGTGATAATCGTATCATTTTTTTTCTAAAGCAAGTGACACCAACAATTGTCATAGTGCTATGAGAAATTAGTTACTCCACTCGTAATTGAACTGAGAGGAAGTTTAACTAAATAAATGCTCTCTCATTAACTTTGCTAGGGTCTCCAATTCTCTCCTTAGATGGATGATAGATATGGCAAGACCTAGCACATATAATTCGAGATTGAGCAAAATTACTATTATCGGTATTGTGCGCTAATATAGAAATATTGTAACATAGCGCACAAGAGGGGGCATGCTGGAAGTGCCACCCCACGCTCATTTATTGATATGAGTTGTACTCTTCAAGAGTTATATAAAAATCAATGGAGCTACTCTAAAGAGTTGTGCAAAATGCACTAGTTATACTATATAGTCTAATCGTGTTAAGAGCACTATTAAGACATTTGTGGTGTGTTGTGACTTATCCGTTTTAAAATGCATTTTGTTACTATCATTTACATTTCTTTTTTCACTTCTTGTGTTATGACATATGGGATTTTGAGAATGACCATGTTAGCTAGAACAAACTATTTGGTTTAACTCGCTAAAGTCAATCTCCCCGAGGAAGATTGTGTTAGCTAGAGGAGGCCACTTGGTTCATTCGCTAAAGGTTATTCTTCCTTGAGATTGACCATGTTAGCTAGAAAAAACCAACTGGTTCACTCGCTAAAATCAACCTCCCCGAGGAAGATTATGTTAGCTTGAAGAGGCCACTTGGTTCACTCGCTAAAAGGTTTCTCTTGATTGAAAATTTTCCCAAGCGAAAAAGTGTTCGCTGGAAAATAAGGAAGGTTATCAAACCACTAAAAAATTGTCCAATAAAATGAATGTGGACTTATGAGTATGAGGCATGAAATGATGCAATAGTATTTCTCACGCTATTGATCAGTGCACCTTTCTCACTAGTTGAAAAGCGCTATTTTCAGCGATTTTTGACAAGGGTAGAGAATTCAAGGATGTGAACATTATGGTTCTATGTACTGATAAGAAGCGAAAGTACCATGTCTGATTACGTTGGACAAATACTGAGAAATATAAAACTGCAAAAGAATCATGATTCTAATCTCTTAGCAGCTGCATGAGCTTGCAAAAGGAAAAGAATCTAACATTTCTAGAAATGTTTAGAATTTAAATGGCATAAGACCATTTTGCATTTCACTTGGGTAGATGCAATTTTCGAATGCAGCCTACAACAGGATAAAGTGCCTCTACGAAGTTCTCCAACTCTTGTTAATATGGTAGCAAGCATATGACATGTACCTACTGAATTGGCAAGATATGAACAGAGGGTTCATGGAGAAATTAGTCGTGCAATATAGATTCCTTAAGAAAGAACCTTTTTTGAGATCCGTGGGGTCAAATAGAGTCTTAACTATGAGGGTAAAAGATTCTTAAGAAAGGCGCTCATTTCTCTGCAATGATGATATTTTATTCATCTTTAGTTGCAAGAGATAATTGAAGCGACTCAAAAGTCAGTGGGAGTGTCTGACTAGAGAAAGGATTCTCAAATTCCACAAATAAGGAGTGAACATTAATAATGTTCCCCCTCGTCTATATGAGACTGCATGGGTATCCTCCACAAGTATTTGAGGGATATTGATGAGTCAAGAATTGACTTCACGTAACACTTCCGGTGGACAAGTGCTTAAAGGGAATTGATAAGCCTAATGACTAAGAACAAGGTTGATCTCCTATCTATGTGCAAGATCATTTTGAAACATGTGGTTTCTAAAAGGTCAAGTGCAAATTAGATAAGTATAAAGGTCAACTGAAGGCGAAATATTTACGCCCACTGAGGGGTGTTGTTTTTATACATTCTCCTTGAAGGTGAGATTTGTCTGAACTCGCCATAGCCACTATCGCCACTTTCACCTAGGTGCTCCTAGTTGATGACAGTTGACATATCCAATTAAGTAGTGGACATGATGATCATGTGGATCTTCTAATTAATTCAAGTTGTGGGGCAAGTGCAAGTTTGGTGCTTGCAAGCTCCATTTATAACTTGAATTATTGTCCAGGTAGTGATAATATCGATTTCATCGAGCTATCATTTGATAGGCTTAACGATGATCGAGATGACCACCAGATATGTCAAAATTGTGAGAGAATTAGCTCTCATCCGATGTGGGCAAATAAGTTTGATGGCTAGAAGTGACGTGGAGATATCGCCAAATAGAGTGGCAGTCTTTCGCATGGACATGGGAGCAAGTATGATGCATACTTAGTGTTCAGACACTAAAGTTGTATACGTATCATACTATCATAATTGATACTCCATAACCACAGTGTTCTTAGTTAAGGGAGATGCCTTAAATTGAAAGAAGAAAAAAAAAAAAAATGATGTGTTCGTGGGCGCTGTAGAATGTTTGATGCGCGATATGTGTGCACAACTAGTCATGTGCTCAATAATTAGAATGGTGAGTAGATATCGAAGTGATCCTTGATGCACATATCGTGGTGCAACAAAGTGATCTATGAAAGTAATCTAAGATCAGACTAAAACTATCTGGTCATGATGCATATGTAATGCACATAGCGAAACTCTGTATACTTTTGGGCGGCAAGTATTGTTGGAGGACCTAGTATACAGATGCCAGATATTTGAGACATGTGCATAATCAGTTGTTCTCCAACATGTTCTACGAGCGGTATGAGCGCTCATCCCTTTTACCAAGCCTTGGTATTGATGAAGGCAAGTTAGTGGTAAAGAATCATGTAGAACTTGATACTTATGGCTTGTGAGAACATATGATTGGTACTGAATTATAAAATGTCGCTAGGCCCTGATTGGCCCTCTCACACGAGTAATCGCCCTGGCGCTGCGATAGCGAGCAGGATGAGACTTGAAAGATCATTCCGCACTAGTGAGTCATGCGAATGATCACCTTCGCACTTGAGAAATGGGGAAGGATAATGTATAATGAATAGTCGCCTTGGCTAGAGAAGCTAAGATGAGATCACATATTTGATCGATTATGAAGTATGTTCGAACTTCATAAAAGGCCTATTTTCGAGCTGAACGTGCGAACTACTAGAGGGCATTAAGAGAGTGACTGTCTGGTAGTGCGCAAGTTAGGCGCTTGGATAGCGACTGGACTTAGGTTCATATGATGTTGAGAGCTGTGACATGCCCAAGTTGAGTGGGAGCTCCATCATAGCATGTGATCATACTACATGTGCGTTAAGACGACCTACTATGGGGAGTGACTGAATAGGTCCCTGCTTCGTCACTGTGTGAGCCCATACAATCCCTTATACTCTTTGGGACTCAGGACCATGTCATGTGGCGTAAGCTTGATGATGCTACTTTAGCATGCTTTCCAATGGCCACGAGTGATACGGTCTGTCGGACCATGTCTAGGAAAGCTGTCAAGGCCGAACTGATTGATGTGAGAGGCCAAGGAAGAACCAAGTTGGTGACGCACTTATGTTCTATTGTTCATAGCCCAGGCGACTTAGTTGGAATATGTTTGACTAGTCATGAATGTAGAAGCATATCTGAGAGAGTCAAGCATGCTCTATTTGTTGAAGGATCTAGAGATGCTTGATCAAGTGTGTCCACGAGGTTTGGGGTACATAGCGAGTTTTTTTTTTTTTTTTTTTTTTGAGTTGATGAGTTATGTTAGTATTGGTGATGACTTAATATAACTCTCCTCATGTTTTTTCTCTTTTTCTCGCTTGGTCGCACGCCTTACTCCCTGTATGAAAGAGGGGATGGGAGATGAGAAATTTTGGATTGGAGAGGCTATGTCAAATATGTATGAGTGGGAGATATTAAATATCATCCATATTTAAAGAGTTTGATGTCTCCCAAGCTTGTGGTTAGGGAGGACTCCTCTTGTGTGAAGAGTCTGTAGCCCCCTATAGTTTGTATTAGGGTTGGACTCCTCTCGTGCACACCTATAAATAGGGTGCTTCTATGGAATGAGAAATACAATTACTATTCGACGTACACTCTCCCAAAGCCTCTTGCCAAATACTCTCTCTACTCTCTCTTGGAGTGTCACCAAAAGTCTCTGGGGGTTTAAGGCGTCTAAACTCTAGTGGATAGCTCTGGTAGCGATCTACGTGGAGCGAGAGAAAGGGCAATCGTGACAAGGCCGACAAAGGGACGTGCTACGAGATACGTGGATTCGTAGGGCGTGCTTGCAGATCAAAGAAATCGTAGGAAGCTTGTAGACGAGCCACAAAGATCCGGGTGTCACAAAGTTAATTCCGTTGCGTGTTGACATACCATAGCATTGAGGTAATCATCGGAACCGATTATGTGCAATATGTGTTAATGTGATTCACATATATACTTTTATTTTCCAACACTTGAAAATTCGAAAGGTTCCAAGCAAAATGGGTGTACAATAAAAAATTAAAATATCTCTTAATTTATTATATCATTTATTTTTAATATTCTATATAAATGAAATTTTAAAAACAAATTATTCTCACATTCAATGCCCGTACATTTTACTAGTCACTGAAAGAGAGAGGCAAACATCATTTTTCTCGCAAATGAGACACTTGATTTTACTCGCACGAAAGGAAGTGATAATTGAGCCAGCTTACATGTACAGAAAATCAAGTAGGTGTATTGTTAACTGTATTTTCTTCAGCTAAACAAAGAATTTACTTTAGATACTAGTCTCAAAATGAAAAACTGGCCGTCTCTTCTTCTTCATCCTGGTCTATGATATCAGCTAGGCCAGTCATTGGGTACGAAATATCCTATCCCAAGCCCAGACCTTAACAAGACCCAATCTAATAATTTGTGTATGGGCCCAAATTCGACCCAACCCGAGACCTGATGGGTCTCAAACCCAAATCCATACTGCCAGAGTCGGGTTTTCGGATTGGGTCTGGACTGGACCCGCTTTTTTTTGTGCCCCCCTCCCTGTTGCTGCTACAATTTTGGGCCCTAAACAAATGAATTAAGTGGAGTATGTATAGTAAAAAAATCATGTAAATAAAAAAAATTACTAACAACATTACATCCCATTACATATATATAGATATATTTGAGGTAAAAACGATGAAATTGCATAGTAGGTACCAAGAAAAAGTCCACCATATTGATCTCTAGATTCTCTACACATGTAAAATTGCAAACACAAAACTTAAAATGCAACCTGTTCACTATAAAAAAACTAAACATTGGCAACCAACGTCACTATCTTTCTCCCTTGACAATCTGCAATAGTTGAACTTTCGTAACATCACCTATCATAAAAGTGAAAATATAAATAGTTAATATAAAACCAAACGCGGCAAAAGAAACATAGCCCTCGGTCCCAACTAAGAAGTTAACTAAGAATCAAGCATTTAGAATAACCAAAAAGTTAAAATTGATGCTATCATTTCAGTCCAAATTCAGCTCAAAAAGTGAAACACTTTGAAACTAATTGAATATGAATGAAAGCAAATTTCAACTAATGAAGTCATAAACAGGAAAAAAGAGACAAATAAAAACATATGATTTTCCCATACTCCCGGAACCAAATAAAATCAACTCTTTCGTAGGTATCTATCTATGCATGGAAGCATCAACATTATGGTTCAGTAATAGCTTTATAGGTTTACGCAGTCTCTATTTCAATTCAACAAGAAAAAAAGTGATACAATCAAACAAGTTGAGAGGTGTCGCCTGTCGGGCAACGGCACTAATAATATAATAACCTCACCCACCATTATTCATTAATTTGAAGAAGTTGAAAAAGGAGCAGAGCCTGTTAATTGTCATGTGTATCTATGCATCTAGGAACAAAAGGATTTGCCTCAGGACTTTGGGGACACTAGATAATTAACCACAACATTATAACACTGCGCTGGCATCACGACAATAATATGGTATGATATGATATATATGTCAATTCAATCTATACTCTATATAAATATATGAATACTCAAATTATTTGTTCCCCATTGTGAAAAGATAAATATACCTTAATTTAAATATTATTAATTGTTATATTACAGATTTTGGAATTTTTAACAATTTAGAATTTTAAATATTCTAAACCTCTTCTATATAAATTTAGAATAAAAAACTTAAATCGTGAATCATGAATGAATCCAACTACACAAAATTTTAATAACCTGTTTCAAATCGTGGATCATGAACGAGCCCAATTACACAAACCTATCACGCATTAAATTTTAATAACATTTTACATAAAATTATATTGTAAAATTAGTTATAGAAAAAATAAAATTCTATAAGAAAAATGTTGAAGAGTCTTAATTGGTCTTAACTACATAGAGAATGAATAACATATTCAACTAAAAATAATAATAATATGCCAAATAATATTTCAGCACAATTACTTTGCTAGAAGAAATCTTAGTTATATTAAGAAAGTTTTAATTTGCCATGACACATTAAAATTTAAAATAAACTACACATGAATTAATATATAAAATATTAATCTAAACTTAAATATATATATATATAACAACCAATAAATATTAAAATTTAATTACAAATTAAAATTGATATATGGATATGATATTATTAAATTGAACTTGCTTGTGAAAATTCAACTACTGAGTAAATCTCTTAGTACTTGATTTTTTTAGTATTAGATAATCCTGAATGTTTTACTTTTACATCTATGGTTTTTTTTATATTAATTAATAGAATAAAAGTATTACAACAACAAATGTGACATAAAAAATTAAGTTTTAACATAATATATTATTGAATAAGAAATAGATTATACCAATCGGTGCATATGAAAATAAAATTAAGAAGTTAAACTAAGAACATATAGAATTAAAAATTGTAATATAAAGGCAAAAAATAAAATTTTATATAATAATGTTTCAAAATTTAAAAGGTAATAAAGCATGTAAATAATACTTTGACAATATTTATATATATATATATATATATTTAAAAGTTGATGCTGAAATATAATTAACATTAGGATCTTACAATACAAAATATTGGTAATATTGTCCAATTAAATTATATTTTTATAATAATAGTCAATAAAGTTTTGTAATTATTTAGTGTCAATAAATTAAAAATCAACAACATTCAAAATATAGTAAAAGAAAACATATTACATACAAAGACATAATATAGCAAAATCAGACAATAGCAAAGAGACACAATAAACGAATAAAAATTGATCAATTTTATTAAAATAGAATAATGAATAAGTATCAAAATTTAATTAAAAAATAAAAATTATCAATCTGATTAAATTAGAAGGGCTATTGAAAATTTAAAAAAGAGCTAACTAATTGATCTTATTTCAATATTAATAGGCTAAAAACACCATGTCCTCCTCCCCCTACACCCCCAAGACATTTATATTGGAAAAGAATATAAATAGTAATATAATATAATTTAATTTAAAACCTTATCTTATTGAGTAGGATTAACTAACATGAATTGTAGGTCCTAACGAGATATATATAATTATTTTTATGCTTTAAAAGTTGCATAAAAGTTGTAACATTTGGTCCCCTTTATTATTATACACTTAACGTCCTCATGGCATTTTATTTTGAATATCCAGAGGGAAAGGTGTTATGGTACCAAAATTGCTACTTTTAATATTTACAGGACTGAAAGTGAGAATCTCAAAATTAATGGACCAAATTAAAATAGAAAGGACCTAAGTTACGGACTGAAGGTATAACACAATAACAATTAAAAGTATAAAATTTTTAAAATAATTATATACTAACACATTAGTACAACTACATTTTCATGTTAAGAAAATCAATAATATAATAAAATAACAAATAAAAACTGAATTAATTATGTTGAAATTAGAAAAAATATGATAAATAAATAAGCCAATGAGATGAATATATTTTTCAAGTAATAAATTTATAAAAATAATTTAAAATTTTAAAAAGCATGAGTACTAAAGAGAATAAAAATTGATATATGAATACAATGTTATTAATAAATTGAAATTGCTTATGAACATTCAACTATTGAGTGAATCTCTTAGCACTTGATTTTTTTAGTATTAGATAATCCTGAATGTTTTACTTTTACATCTATTGTATTTTTTATAAAGGTGAAAAATAAAATATTATACAATAATATTTCAAAATTTAGAAGCTAATAAAGCATGTAGATAATGCTTTAACAATATAAAAAAATTGATATTGAAATATGATTAACATACATTATAGGATCTTACAATACAAATATTGGTACTATGGTCCAATTCGATTATATTTTTTTAACAATAGTCCATAAATAATTAGTTTATAATAGTGTCAATAAATTAAAAATAAATGACATTCAAATATATTAGTAAAAGAAAACATGTGACACACACATACAAAGTGTAACAAAAGATAAAACAAAATTAAACAATAAAAAATAGGCATAATAAAACCTACAAATAAAATTGATCAATTTGTTTTATTAAATTGAAATTTCTTCTATCCAAGATAAGGAGCTTTGACTAATTATTTTATTTTAATATTAATTTTTAAAATATCATTATTTTATATTTTCATATTAATTGGTTTGATACATAATAATGAAATAATCATTACTGAATATACGAAATACAAAATTTTAATTTTGGGGGGAATATCTTTTTATTCAATAGTACCAATTAAATTTAGAAGGTGAATTACAAATAATATAATTGAATAGTTTCTTTATCAATTTAAATAATTATTATCAATTTATTTGAAAATATAATTGTATAATACTAATGTTTCAATAAAGAAAATATGAATAATATCGTGAACTTAACATAAATGATATATTTCATTCTAAAAATATATTTATACACGTGCATCACACGTCATGCTTTCTAGTATTTATATATATAAAGAAATAAATGCGAATGAATGGCTTTGTTTATCCCTCCAAGTCAAGAAATTGAGATAATTACCAGGAATGACAGTGGTTTCAACGGAAGACGATCTTCAGGTGAGCGTGAGCTGGGTGCGGCGAGGGGGGTAAAATTGGGTACATCACCCGACTCAGACTCAACTATTTTAATTGAAGGAGTTCGGGCCTAGATTTAGGCTTAATTTAAATGTATTGGGTTTAGGACTGGGTATGGTGTTGATTCAATGGTTTCGGACATGAGTAAATTGGGCCCATTAACAGGTCTACAATAAAGACGCTACAATTGGCTGAGATAGATGGTGTTATGATATTTACACGTTGGCACTAACTCGTCAAAGTCCTTTTTCGTCATTTCGCCACCATTCATTGTCACGAGGATAATGAACCCTGGAGGTAAAGGTGTTTGGCTGATTTAGCTTCCATTTGGAAATGTTATTGAAACAGTTAAACTTGTATTCTAGGGTCTTATTTATTTTGTGATATAAATTATTTGAATGCTAAGATTAAAAAAAGAAAAAAAAAAGTCTTGTATTAATTATAGGGTAATGTGCAAGCAATTTCTATGTGATAAAATTGGTAGATGTTCTCATAGGTGAAGGGTAGGTCGTGTAGCTCTCTTGGCTTACAGACAAACTTGAAACGTGGTCTTTAGCCCCCTGCTCCTTATCTTCTTAAAACCTGATTTAAGGTAGAACTTAAGGACAAATACCTTAAAGGTCTCAAACAACTCGGTTATACGCACTTGAGAGGATCGACGAACTTGAAAGAGGGACCCAAAACTGAGGAGGCGACGGGAAGGAAAAAGGGTACGTGCAAAACACTCCCCTATGAAAAAAAAAAACAAAAGAAAAATATGTCCCTGTATTTTTTTAAATGAAATAATTTACCCCCTTAAACAAGAAGTCAAATTACTCTAGTTTAAAAAGAACAGGGAGATAAATTGTGATTTCTTCACAAGAAGTAATTTACTCATTTGTAATATCATACGGAATAATTTGCTCATTTGCAATATCATAGAGGATAAATTGCATTAAACTAATTAATTATATTATGTTTACTTAAATTGTCTGGGTTAAGTTATTCAATCCAAAACAATAATTAGTATCAAGCTATTAGATTAGATATGGGCCTCTATAATGCAAAGTACACACTTTATTTGGATGTATTGAAACTGCTTATACAACCTAATAATGAAAAGTAAACGGTAGCTAAATAGATATTTTTTGGATGAATTACATTAACATTTTTTTTAAATATTTCTCATGAATTATAAAATTAAAATATATTCCGTGTGGTTATAGTTATAATTACAAATACCCCTACTATTCAGTGTCAATTTTTTACAAAAATAACCCTCGAGGTACATTACACTGATATCCTCGTCAGATATGCATTTTTAATTTTAAATGGTAGAAAATATTTGTGTAATTAAATCTAACCTTCACAAAAAAAAAAGAAAAAGAAAAACTAACCTTTTAATTCCTTTAATTTTTAAGTTTGAAAAGTTCGCTTTACCTTACTAAAACTTGCTTTTTGAAAAAAAAATTAAAATTTTTTTTAAAATACCAAAACTACTCTATGTTGAAACTTTATCTAATTCTAATTTCATTTGTTCAACGAGCACTTTTTATTTTTATAATCCTAAAGTATTTAGAACACATTTTATTTTAATCTCAATTATTATCAAACCAAATTAAAAATAAACCTATATATACATATAATTTACCAAATATATATAAACATATATTAATCGTATATTTTTTATTAGTTCATCAGCCCTTTCGATTTTATTACTTGTATATTTTTATAAGTAAATATATACATGTATATTCATGTATAAATTTATTTTTAATTTAATTTAACAAACAAGTGAATTTAAAATAAATAAATTCCCAATACTGTAAGATTACGAAAATAAAAAGAACTCAATGATAAACGAGACTCAAATTAGACATAACTTCAACAAATGATGATTTTGGTACTTTCAAAATTCCTCTAATTTTTTTATAAAGCAATTTTTAATAAGAATAAAATGACTTTACAAATTTAAAAATTAAAAGAATTAGAAAAATAGAGGGAAATCTTTTTAATACTCTAACAGATAAGTAATGTGTTGTACATCTATACTATTATAAAAGCAAACCTTGTGGCGTACCAATTTTTGAATGTCCAAATTTACCCTTCACTCCTTTTCTTTCCTTAAAAAAATTATTGATCAGAAAAATAATTTTATTATTTTTTCCCCTCAACCCACTACTCAAAGTTTCTTCTTTCACCCCACTTCATATTTCTTTCTTTTACTAACTCTTTTTTTTCTCATTCCTTTATAATTTTTTTTTCTTTTCATCTCACAGTTTATTTTTATATACTCGCGAGAATCGAGTGCAATAACAACTAGTATTTTAGAAATGGAAACTAAATCTAACCCTATTAAAAATAATGTTGGTTTATAAACTTAACAAGCTCAAATTAAACCCCTTTTAGCGAAGATCGAAATACTTCACAGCAAGCATTTCATACATCAACTTCTTCTCAACCAGTTACAACACCACTAAAATCTTCGTGATTCATGCTGTGTTTCAAGATATCTCTCCAAAAGGGATGAAAACTATTTTAGAGGATGTTTTATGAGCCTATTTAAAAAATCCTATAAAACTCATCTTTTATAAAATATTTTTAAAAGTTAACAAATATTAAATTTTATTTTAAACATAAATTCATTGAGTAATCTTACTTCAAAAATAAATTCATAAAATATTTGAATAAAATAAAATTACAAATGCAACCATTTATAATTAATTTTTAAGAAATAAAATTCATGTGTTTCTTTTAAAGATAAGCTCCTAATATATTAGTTTTAGAACTCACAAGCTATTTTTCTATATAAACAAATTACCAAACACCTTATATCGTCTTATAATTTTTCAAAAATATTATTCTAAAAAACTTGCAACAAAACGAGTTGTATTCGCGCACACACCTCCACGTAAATGCGTATTTGAAAAGGTCTAACAGACGGACTCTTTGTTTGAGGAGAGACTACGACAAAGATATAAGACGATGGACAAAGAGGAAACACTAACAAATCATTTCTGAACAAAAGTGTAGAAAGCTTGCAACTAAGTAAAATTTTACAACATAGATCGTCTAGTAAGTAAACAATTGAAAAGATGGTGAATTTCACTGTGACAAAAGACAGCAGCTTGGAGAAGCTGAAATTCATTCTGATCACCATAGTCATATATGCTAAGCTTCAAACAACTTACCGAGTTTCTGCAATGCAACATCATAGTGATACAATAATTTCAAGCGCAATACACAAGAACGAGAAAACATTCAAGAGGCGGAGCAGATAATAAATCAAAATTTGTCGGGCACAATGATCGCATAGAGCTTAGGCAAATCATTAGGAAACCATGACCCTCCCTCCTCACCAAATTTACCATCTCAAAGGAAACTAGAGCACAAGTGAAAATTGGGATGCCAGATTAGTTTGGTTTTCGCATGTTACGACCTGCACGAATAACCTCATCTACAAGTAGCAGCTGAGATGCGATCACAGGGCTGCAGAAAAGAGAATGATTCCTTTCAGAAAGGAGGGGATGGCAAATGGGACTAAGCGAGCACAATGAAAGCTACACGACAGCAGCCAATATTCTGATTCTCACAAGGATTATAGCACAGATTTATGTGTATTAACCCATGCAAAACAATAAGACTTTTGACATACCCAGAGTTTATGATCTGACGCTTCACAGAGTAATTGTCAAAGATGCCCTCCATTTGAGGGTCAATAGGTTCTCCAGTGTGTAGATTAAGCCCAACCACATTCCCCTTGTCATGCTCTCCCTGAAAGAGCAAATGAATTTTATACGGCTTGCTGATGATGAATTAAATTGATCAGTCTTGCACAAGATGCTAATGATAAAATACTATCAATATGTTCCCTGGAAATATGGTACTTGGATATAATATATAAATTACCGTAAGTTCAATAATCACGTCCTGGGTGTCAAGGCCAGAGTTTTCAGCAAGTATCTTTGGAACGGCAAGAAGCGCATCCGCAAAGGCCTCCACACCAAGTTGGGCACGCTATGAAAAGTTCACCAACATCAGACCAAATCCAAGAAAATAAAAGTAATGTTTAAATATCCTACTCTGATGCACAGTCCCCAACCCAAGATATAGCATAAACAAGCATTCTAAGAAAGTTCCAAGTAAAATAATGTGCAATCACAGAGATCGGCATAGACAGAGAAAGAAAATTACATACCCCTTGAACAGTTTTCTTCACTTCATTAACAAGGTATTGTCTGGCTGCCACCTCAAAAGCCCCTGCACCCTGTGATATGCAGAAGGAATGACTCACTGAGAGAGAATCAAGCCAACAGTTATATCCTTAAGATCTACACGATACCAACAACTTACCTTGTTCTTAGATTTCCATTTCATAAGATACAAAAGCAGATATAAACGGACATTATGGCACCACAAATCAAAAGGCTATGTTTGACTAAATGGAAGTTCAACAAAGTATAAAGCTGACTGTGGTTTTTGTCATATATTTAATAAAATGAGATCCTCATATTCAGGTTATACTTCACTTTGGGACGGTGTCCCATAAAATATACAAGTTATGCTAGTAAAACAGATAAATGGCTCGCATATACATGAAAGAACACTTCAAACATATCAAAGGATTAATTAAGCAGAGGAAACATTTTAAATGTTGTCAACACAGTAAACCTCAGTATTCACTTCTCCACCAGTAAAATTATTGAACAGAACAAACATATGTTACTCACAAGTACAACAGCTTCATCTTCAATGGTATTCTTCACAGCCCTCAAACCATCACGAACGGCATCCTTAATCTGAGCAATGGTGTGATCATTTGGTCCTGCAAAAACATTACACATTTCATTACTGGAACAAAATAATTAACCGAATACCGCAAACCAGATCCCAGATTGTCTGCTGGTAGACCATAACAGTACAAACAATACCACTAGGACAAAGTAGACTGCCAGCAAAGAGGTATAATCCTCTGGAGTTACACAACTGGTAACTGGTACCGCAATTAAGCGAGCAACTAAAAGTACCTTTAATGAGGATTGTACAGGAGTGAGGATTTTTTACATTTTCCACAAATGTATACTTCTCTTCTCCAAGTACATGCTCATAGACCAAACCAGCCCAACCAAGGCACTCTGGGGTAAGGTCGTCAACTGAATTGACAGCCTCTCCACCACAAGCCAAAACCAACCTCTCCATGTTTCTCCTCTTCGCCCTTCGCAGGGCAATAATCTAAAAATTATTGCAAAAATCAAAAACAGCAAAGTAGAAATAGTAGGACCTTAACAATCATAAAACATGTACATATAAATCCAGCAATACAGACATCAATAATAACAAAATTCTAAGAGTTGGTAAAGATATAGATTCCAAGGAAGAAAGAATATCATGAAAATCAAAATTCAATACTTTTAAGTGGTAGACTTGGAACAAGCAATTTGATTAAGCAAAGGAGCAGATGACCTTTCAATTGCATTAAAGACACCCAATTTGATGTTATCATGAGCATAAGCAAATCCCATTTGTGATATAACAAACTAGTAAACTCCATTGCCACACGACAGATCAATTCACTAGAACTAACTATCCGGAATAATGGATGCAGAAAAAGAATTTGAAACACTGGAAGTACATTAAGTCGAAGCACCACCACAACCAGATTCCCCTAAACTGAAGCATAGTATATCAGTATATTATTTATCGCAGTATGCAAAAGTGTTCTCATGGTAATTTCCATGCACACTTCTATAAAAAGTAATGGCAACTTACTCCAGCTCGAGCAAGAAGATCCAATGATGGAGGATCAATTCCTTTCTGATTAATAATAACAAAATTGTTGTCATTGCCAGCGCACACCTGGAAATAACCTCAAGTATTATTATTTTTGAAATAAAATATGTAGATAAAGGATCATAAAGAATGCTTCATAGTGCCCTCAAACCCACTACCTTGTTCTTTAAATCAATAATCTTCTGCACTCTTTCATCAACAGACCGTCTCTCTGCTGCAACCATTGCTTCTCTCTGTTCTGCATTTGAGTAAAAAAATCCTGCATTTATTTCACTGGCCAAAATAAAGTTAGTCCTACAGCTCACGAATATTAAGAGTACAGAAGCAATCAACCACAAGCCAGTAGAAAGTTTCACAAATCATTACCTCTTCTCATACTCCAGTGATACATTACAAGTCAAAATATAACAATTCTCTGCTCGACGTTTCATATCTGGATGCCTTGAACCATGGTCAAGAACAAGACCCTCAACCTAGAAACAGGATCAAGAAGATGAGTATGCATGAATAACAGGCATAGATTCATACATAATTAGCCAACACCATAAGTGCACATGATCCAGCAGGCAAACATGCATGTCATGACTCAATGCCCAAAAAAAAACCAATAAAACCCGATATACGACCAGGGAAATCCTAAAGGACCACATCTTTTCTTAGGATAGGAAACCCGAACCCCTGAAGGATAGGACACACAGACTATAACAGTAATTTCTCGAATATAACCACATCTCCAATCTAACAGATCAACCACTGTTAAGTAGGTAAACCCAAAAGTAAACACATGAACCGACTCTCGTGAATTGAAACTTCAAGAGAATCTAATCAGAGCACCAGTATGAAACTAACATACCAGACGAGTGTCCACATCAAACTTGTGGCGCATGTGCATTATCTCGACCATGAAAAGATCTATAGGCTCCTCGGACTTGCGAATGCAGAGCACCTGCAGCAGCAAAAAAATCATGCTTTGAAACAAACAATCTGACGATTTTACAACTGAATACAGGTAACTTATAAGTAAGCTAATGTCAAATATAGGTCCCATCTCTGATGCTAAAACATGGAAGAAAGTATGACAAGGAATTAAAACACTTACAGAATTTACTACAATGTCAGTTAGTTGATCTGCCAATGCCTCGTATAGCTGAATATGAAGAAACGGGAAACTAACATGTAAGAACACAATCAAAGAGGCCCAAATGCAACTCAGACATATAGCAGCTGAAGAAAACCTTTGTCCTTAATGCTGTTCTCGCCACCATCTTCAGTATCTCTTTATCAGGATCATCACCCATCACCACAGGAGTCTTGAACTTCTCAAGAAATTGAAGTGTTGCTCTTTTAGCTATTTCAAAGCCATCTACTAGAACACGTGGATGCATTCCTGCAAGATGATTACTTAAGTTTCAAAGCTACCAAAACCCACAAAAAATATGCAATTGAACTACTTGAAGCAGATCTCCAAAAACTCCATGATAAAAAAATAAGTCAAAGATATGCTGTTATCACATACCCACATCAACACACACCCCATGGAAAAGGGAAGGACGCCTAACTAAATTGAAGGCCTCATCGCCAGCCTCACATCCTTCCCATGACCCACAATTTTAGTTCTTGGTGTAAAATAATGTCTTTCATCTCCTTAACTCTTTCACACAACGGGTGTTAGGCAAGGGAATGTGATTCTTTACTATTTCAATGCAATACCCAGCAGGAAGTACAAGAAAGAATAAGACGCACCTGGATGACCTAACCTAAAGTACTTTTTAGAGTTCTTATTTTAAACCAGCACATGCAAAGAATGATACACTGTTACTTTGTTTTTTCCTCTTTGAGAGATTGCATAAGCATGTCATAACAGAAGAAGAAGAATGCACAATAATTCACCAAGACAGATCTTTTAAAGAAAGTAAAGTTGGCTAACCTTCGTCTATGTACCGCTCAGATTGCTTCATGAGCTCACCAATAAAGATGACAGTAGAAGTAGTACCATCTCCACTTGTATCATCTTGAGCAACAGCAGTCCGAGCTATCATTATGGCTGTAGGGCTTTGAATTTGCTGTCACCATCCAAAAGAACCATGGTGTGACAGGTCATACATAGACATCCCTCTAAATGATAAACACATAACACATAAAGAAAACCAAGCAGACCTCATGCAAAAAAATTAAACAGAATAGCTCCTCTTGCAGTTGATTCCAGTAACCTACCAGTTTCCTAGTAATCTAATACACCATTATTTATGAACCAGGTTCAAGTTGATTATATAAAAAAGCAATAGTTCTTTTGCAGTAGGATGAGTTTAATAAAAAAAAAAAAAAATATGCCCCCGCCTGACATCCCATTGCAGTCGAAAATCTCAACTCAGAACAAACATAAACAACCAATAGAAAGTTTGGTAAACAATACTAAGAAAATATGCTCTGCAACAAAATTTCCTTTAACTACAACCATATGCCAACCACACCAGTTGATAATGCAAATCATACAGACAATATGTGGCCTACGCATTGCACTACTTTCTCTTGCTAACAAAAAACAAAATCCCAGAAAGGACACTGTACACATTTGTCAGTGCAGAAATATACAAAATGAAAACATTGATGTAGATGCAACCAAATCATCAATAATGTGGAAGAGGTAAATCAAAAGCGCCCATTTTCATTAACTAATAATTTGAGGTGCAGTGTCAAAATACCCTTAAAATAAAAATTAAGGAAAAAGAAAAAAGCAAACCATCTCTTTCAAAAGCGTGTTGCCATCCTTGGTGAGTTTGATATCACCAGCTCCACCGACAAGCCTGGCAAAGCAATGCCAAGCAAACTAATCAACCACAAATCCAAGAAAACAAAATCATAAATAAGAATAAATATAAAAAAAATCAAAAATATACATCTTAATAGTGCCCTTGGGGCCGAGATTAGTTTTAAGCACATCCTGGAGGCCCTTTGCCGCATTGATGTTCATGTGAAGCGCATGCGACTTGTTCAGCACCTCAGCGTTCGGATTCAACACCTTCAGCGACATCGTTCAACACTACTCCTGTTCTCTACACCCGAAACACACAATTAAACACTTCGAGAACATGCAGCTAATACAAATTCACTTGTGTAGTATGAATAACGGAGAAAGGGAGAGTCATGATACCGAAATGTAGAGCTAGATCGGAGGTTCTGAATGAATTTGAAGTGAGAGAACGTGAAGAGTAGGGGACAGAGGGTTTCTTTAGGGCTTTCTGGAGAGGGAAAGGGGTTTAAAAGGGGGCGGATGGGCGTGTTGGCGTGGACCCGGGACCCGCCCGCCAACTCTGATACGGACCCGAAACCCGCCCCGTCCCAAAACCCGTCGGGCGGGTCTGATCCGGGTTTTTTTTTTTTTTTTTTTTGGGAAAATTCAGCAAATCAATAACATAGATGTAGATATGCAGCCAAAAACTCTCTTGGAAAGAAGAATATACACAAATGAGAAATCAATCAATAGCCAAGGTTATCTTAATGTAAACACAGTCTTCACTCATATGATTAAACAGTAACACTTACCCTGATTTACGGCGATGGTGCAACAACAAGACGAGACAGACAGATAGACCAACAGAGAGGGCGAGCGACGGCGGGCGACAGGGTTTCCCAGACGAGAGAAGCGAGCGAGACAGAGAGCGTGGGCGACAGCGGGAGCGAGACGGAGAGCAAGCGAGAGACACGAGGGTAGAGAGAGAGTGGAGCAGTGGCGACGCAGCGAATTTGAGAGAAACGGCGGTAATTTGGGGGGGGTGGGAGAGAGAGACGGGAGAGTGGGGGAGGGTTGGGGGAAATGCTGGGTACGGGTAAATACATCACCCGACCCGGATCCAACTATTTTAATTAATGGGTTTGGACCTAATTTTAATGTTTTGGATCTGAACCTGGGTACGGGGCTGATTCAATGAGTCTGGGCATGGGTCATCTTCACTAAACCTCTCGTGGTCAGTCTTGTTCTATTTCTTTGAGGTCAAACGCACTTTACCTCTCTATGTTAAAAAAAATGAACAATTTATCATCTATGAAAAATAAAGCATTAATTTACTCTATTGTGCTATCAGAAATAGAGCAAATACCCCTTGATGAGAACACACGCTATTTTCTTTTGTTTTTTTTATTTTTTAATCTAAAATTATATTTAATATGTCTTTATTTAAAAGCCGTAGAATCTTGATCAATCTAAGGTCCAAATTTAACTATTAAATAAATGATGTAGATTTCATCTAATTCAAATCGATGATTTAAATTAAAATAGAGTGAATGATACTTGAATGGATAAATATATATGTTTTTATTTAGAAAGTAAATACATTAATTTACAAATAATGTATTTGCTTATCATGGATATTAAAAAAGTCTAAATTTCATAATATAACAAAATAAGAAAAAGGGTACAAAAAGAATTGCTCAAGAAGATATATGAAAAGAAAATTATAGAAATCTATTAATGGAAATGAAAATATATATTTTGATGCATTTCTTGAATAGTTGCACATTATTGTCAAGTCGAGTGTAGATGCTGGAAAACATCTTCCATTAAAAGCATTATTTTGCTACTTTGGAATTTAATTTGGGCTAAATTCATTTTGACCCTCTGTGATATGAAAAAATATTAAAAATCCTCCTATGAAAATTTAAATATAAAAAATCACCCCTATATTACGAACAATGAATCACACTGCCCCCTAGTCAATTTAAACATATTTTTTAGAGACAATGACTAAAATACCCCTCTATATATCAATAAATTACCTATAATATCCATATTATTATAATTTATAATTATAAAATTATTATTTTAAAAAAATAATAACCCCCACCTCCCCCCTTACCCCCACTGACCGCCCCCCTCCCCCCTTCGCACCCCCGCCCCCCCGCCACGGCGGCACCCCCGTCTGGGTGACGCCAGTCGCCCAGACGTCGAGGGCGACCGCGTCGTCCTCGCTGCGATGGGCGACTGCGCCGCCCAGACCTATTTCTGGTCCGGGGGCCGACAGCGTCGCCGTCGCCCAGGGGTGAGGAGAGGGCGCGCACAGCCCTCCTCTGCAGCAGCGGCGGCGAACTGCCCTTTTTTTTTTTAAAATTAGTTTTAATTAGTAATAAATGTTTATATAAAATTACTAATATTATTATATAATTATATATATAATACTATTTTATTATAAATAAATGTTTATATTTTATTTTAAGATTTATTAATGTTATATATATATATATATATATTATGATATGAATATAATATTTTAATATATTATATGTATGAGATTAGGTTGGGAGATAGAAGGGCAAAATTGTCCGAAAAATGTACTTTCCGAAGCCATACTCGCAGTCAAAGCGCGTGCATCATCAAACCTAGTCTCAGGGGTGTACGAAGTGATAAAAGAAGAGATGAATCTATATTATTGATTAATGATGATTCCACCTCTATTTATAGTGATGGAATTTAAGGATAACTACACCTATAGAAGAGACCTACTTGAAGTAAAACTACACCTATAGAAGAGACCTACTTGAAGTAAAATAGGAAAAGATAAGAACAAATTTAAATATTCTAACACTCCCCCTCAAGCTGGAGCAAATATATCAATCATGCCCAGCTTGTTACACATAATATTAAATTGTTTTGTTCCTAAAGCCTTGGTAAAAACATCTGCTCTTTGCTCTGAAGAAGGAGTAAAGGGAGTGCAAATTTTCTGACTCATGACAGCCTCACGAATGAAGTGACAATCAACCTCAATATGCTTTGTCCTCTCATGGAAAATAGGATTACTGGCAATATGAATAGCTGCTTGATTGTCACAGTGCATAGGTACAGGATCATTGTTCGTAAAACCTAACTCTTTCAAAAGATTCTTTAACCACAAAACTTCACTAGTGGTGTGAGCCATAGCCCGATATTCAGCTTCTGCGCTTGACCTAGCAACTGTAGTTTGTTTTTTGCTACGCCAAGTCACAAGGTTCCCACCAACATAGGTGCAATATCCAGAAGTAGATTTTCTATCATCCTTCGACCCTGCATAGTCTGCATCAGAATAGGCTTCTATCTTTGTGTGTCCATGCTGTTGGAAGAATAATCCTTTTCCCGGGGATGCCTTTATATATTTCAAGATCCTTAGAACAGCTTCCCAATGAACTGATCGTGGCTTATCCATAAACTGACTAACTAGGCCAACTGCAAAGGAGATATCAGGTCTAGTTACGGTTAAGTAGATTAGCTTGCCAACAAGTCTTCTATACTTTGCCTTGTCCTCCAAATAGTTACTATCATCATTCCAAAAATCAGGATTAAATTCCATAGGAGTGTCCACCGGTTTAGTGCCGAGTAAACCTGCTTTCTGAAGGAGATCACAGGCATATTTTCTCTGAGATAGAGAGATCCCATGCTTGCTATGAGCAATTTCAATCCCCAAAAAATACTTCGGCCTCCCCAAATCTTTAGTGACGAAGTGCTTCCTTAGGTATGTCTTGGCTTCTTCTATCCCAGAAACATCACTACCGGTGATTAAGATATCATCAACATAGACTGCTAGAATAACCGTACCTGATTCCTTAATTCGAACAAAGACTGAATGATCTGCTTGGCACCGTGAAAATCCAAACTCACCAATAATAGTACTGAATTTATCAAACCATGCCCTTGGACTTTGTTTAAGACCGTAGATCGCTTTCTTCAATCTGCACACCATTCGTTGCTTCTCCCCCTGAGCAACATAACCTGGAGGTTGCTCCATATAGACAATTTCCTTCAAGTCACCATATAAGAAAGCATTTTTGATGTCCATCTGATGCATTGGCCAACTAAGATTAACTGCCAAGGAAAACAAAACTCTAATAGAGTTAAGACGAGCAACAAGGGAGAATGTTTCAAAATAATCTACCCCATATGTCTGAGTAAAGCCCTTGGCAACCAGGCGAGCTTTATATCGGTCTAGGGACCCGTCAGCATGAAACTTGAGGGCGAACACCCATCGACAAGCGACGACGTCGACGTTAGGAGGTGGATGGACAAGCTCCCAGGTTCCCCGGGAAAGGAGAGCCGACATCTCCTCATCCATCGCCGCCTTCCACTCCGAATGCGAAAGTGCCTCATAATAAGAATTAGGGATAGAAACAGATGATAGAGAGACAGAGAAAGCACGATAAACAGGACTAAGACATTTATAGGAAAGGGAATGAGCCAATGGATGAGCAGTGCAAGACCTTTTACCTTTGCGAAGGGCAATGGGAAGATCCTCCGCAGACATAGGGGTCGGGGTGCCAGGAGCTGCAGCAAGAGGAAGACTTGGCGGATCAACAGGCATGGTAGTCGTAGAATGAGTACGCCTGCAATACACCTGTAAAGGTCGTGTAGGTGGTTCGGTATGGGGAGGATGTGAGAGTGCCGGGACCGGTAAGGGAAGAGATGGAAGAGGAACATAAGGGGAAGGGGTCTTAGAGTAATAAGCAGTGGACTCAAAGAAAGTAACATCGGCAGAGGTAAATGACCGGTGAGATATAGGATCATAAACACCGATACCCTTTTTGTGCTCGTGAATACCCCAAAAATATACATTTAACAGAACGAGGTGACAGTTTATCGAGGTTAGGAGAATGGAGATGAACAAAGCACACACACCCAAAGACTCGAGGAGTTAACCCAAAGAGAGGCTTACCAGGGAAAAGACAAGAATACGGAATATCCCCACTGAGAACACTAGAAGGCATACGGTTAATGAGATAACAAGCTGTGAGAATAGCATCCCCCCAATAGGATTTTGGAACATGCGTATGAGCCAAAATAGTGCGAGCAACATCGAGAAGGTGGCGATGTTTGCGTTCGGCGACACCATTTTGTTGAGAGGTATACGAGCAAGAAGATTGATGTAAAATGCCATGAGAATCACAGAAGTTAGAAACTGCTTTTTGGACATATTCAAGAGCATTATCAGTACGGAAAATACGAATATTAACAGAGAACTGAGTTTTTATTTCATTATAAAAGGAAGTGATTATACTAGGTACTTGAGACCTATCCTTGAGTAAATAGACCCAAGTCATTCTTGAGTAATCATCAACAAAGGTAAGAAAAGTACCTAAACCCACCAATAGACTCAATACGACACGGACCCCAAATATCAGAATGAACTAAACTAAAAGGAGAGGAACTACGGTTGTCAAGACGAGGTGGAAAGCTAGCACGATGGTGCTTTCCCAACTGACAAGACTCACAATCCAAGCGTGTAGACTGAATAGGTAAAACCTTCTTTAGATTAGGTAAGGATGGATGACCAAGACGACAATGCCACTGAAGAGGGGAGACAGAGGCAGAAAGAGCACGAGCATCTACAGGTGTAGTATGATCTAGAAAGTAGAGACCACCACGCTCATGACCGCCACCAATCGTCCTCTGTGTTTGCAGATCCTGGAACACACAGTAAGAAGGAAAAAAAGTTACCGAGCAGTTGTGGACTTTTGTAAGTTGACTAATAGAGAGGAGACTAACAGGAAACTTTGGTGCATACAAGACATTATTAAGGGTAAGTTGGTGTGTGGGATGAACAGTACCAGAGCCATATATGGGAGAGTAGGATCCATCAGCGAGGCGAACGAAGGGAGAGGTATGAGAAGGAGAGAGGGAGTAAAAAAGAGAGCGATTACCAGTGAGGTGTGTAGTAGCACCTGAATCTAGCATCCAAGACTCACCAGGAGTTGCAGCAAAGGCACCCGGAGTGGAAGCTGTGGCAGGGGCAGTGGAATTAGCCACAGGGCGATGGAGGAGCTGTTCATATTCTTCACGGCTAAGGGTAACCAAATCAGATTCATTAGCAGAAGGTTCCGATGTTGTAGGTTCACCATCACCTTTAACTGTATTGGCCCACTCCGGTTTGCCATATTTGAGCCAACATTTTTCCACAACATGATTAGTTCGACCACAATGGGTGCAGTAACGGGAGTTAGTAGAAGCATTGGAGCCTCGACCACGACCACCACGGCCTCGGGAGGAGTTTCGACCGCGACCACGAACTGCCATGGCTGAGGACTCGGTGGTTGGACCAGATGAAGAGTCAAAGGATATAGTAGCCACGCGGAGGACACGAGACAGAGCATTGGATAACGTAGGCACAGAGTCACTGGCTAGGAGGTGATCACGAACCGATTTCAAATTGTTGTCGAGGCCGGACAGGAACTTCGCCACCAAAAAAATCTTCCCACTGAGTCTTGCGAGTCTGAGCATCACAACTCAAGGGGTGATATAGCAAAATTTCATCAGATGTGCCCTTCAAGGAGGCAAAATAGTCGGCTACTGTACGGCCATCCTGTTTGAGGGAAAAAAGTCTCTCATACAGTTCAAATACCCGAGAAACGTTCTTTTCCTGAGAATACATGTCATGTAAAGTATCCCACATTGTTTTAGCAGAAGTGAGAAACATAACATTGGAACCGACAGTTTCCTCCATACTATTCAGAAGCCAAGTCATAACCGAGTAATCAGCTTGTTGCCAAGTCGAAAAATTAGCATCAGTAGAGGTTGGTGGAGGAGCCAAAATATGATTAAGCTTATTTTGAGACCCAAGAAACAACCGAAAGGCTTGGGACCAGAGGATATAATTCTGGCCATTCAACTTGACAGTGGTGCCAAGAGCACCTTTATGTTCAACGGTAGCCATGATCAAGGGGGGATAGACAGACAGATAGATAGGACAGCAGCAGCAGGGAGAGCAGTCAGCAACGAAAAGCTGATTCAGGTGAGCATCTCAGATCGGGCGCGGTGCAAGGTGCAACGCCGGAGGCGGGCGTCGCGAGCAGAAGTGGCAGAAGGGCGGGGCGGCGCAAGAAGAAGGCGCGGCGCCGCGAACAGAGGCGCCGGAGGCGCGAGAGAAAGCGGCGACGGCGGCGACCGACGGGTGTGAACGCAAGGTGAGGGGCCGACGGCCGCGGCGGCCGAGTGACCTGCGGCGGCGGAAGGGGGTGGCGGTGGGTTGCAAAAAACTAGGGTTAGGTTTTTCTCTCTTTTTTTTTTTTTTTTTTTTTTCAGAAATATATATAAATATATATATATATACAACTTCTTTCTCACTTTTTCTGAACCTGCTCTTATACCATGTACGAAGTGATAAAAGAAGAGATGAATCTATATTATTGATTAATGATGATTCCACCTCTATTTATAGTGATGGAATTTAAGGATAACTACACCTATAGAAGAGACCTACTTGAAGTAAAACTACACCTATAGAAGAGACCTACTTGAAGTAAAATAGGAAAAGATAAGAACAAATTTAAATATTCTAACAAGGGGATTTTTTGAACTTTATTTTATATCACAGGGGGTGTAACTGATACTTTACTTTTCATATGGGGTTTTTTGAACAATCCTAATAGGGAGAGTCTTTGTATTTTTCCCAATTTAAATTTGTTGTCAATAATTTCCTACTGCATTTTCAATATGTGCAAATGAAATACGTTAATTTATATTATAACATTTTAATATATTTCGAATAGAAGCACATTGTTCGGTGAGTAACTTTGTAGAAAGCATTGTTTTGCTACTTTTCGAGTAAATGCACATTAATATCCATTACCAGCTGTGGTACATATCGAGTTTTCGATTCCAATCTATTTCGGTAATCAAGTCACACACCCCTAATCTTTTGGTAGACTTAATTTTGTAACTAGTTTACTCTTTTTAGTATTTTTATTCGAAAATTTATTTTGTGTTTGGTTCCTGAGTAAATTTTTTAGTATGAGGGTAATAGATTAATTTGGAAGATTGCTTAAAATTGGAATGTAGTTGTTTTGGTCTTTTGAAAATGTTTCATTAGATTTTAATTCAAAAGTACTAAAAGGGAGTTTTATTTAATTAAAAAAAAAAAATTTAAACTTCGAATTGTGATGGTTTTATTTCTAGAGTATTTTGCTTTGTTTTGTAATGATAGAGAGAGAAAAATAAAAATAAATAAATCTGTGTTAGAAATAAGATATATGTTTGAATTTATTTTTGAAGTTAATTTTAAATAGTGTAAAAAAAATATCGGGATAAATGCAATTTACCCCCTGTGATATAAGAAATGAGCAAAAACCCCCATATGAAAAAATAATTAGCAAATTATCCCCTGTGATCTTAAAATAAAGCAAATTACCCCCCTATATATTCCCTAGATAGGGGATAATTTGCTTCATTTCTCAAAACACAGGAGATAATTTGCTAATTATGTTTTCACATGAATATTTTTACTCATTTATTATATCATAGGAGGGTAAATTGCATTTATCGCAAAAAGTATCATAAGTATTGTGTTGTATATTGATTGACAAAAAAAAACACAATTTATTGTCAATAGAAAAAGATCATTACTCAAATTTGGTCTTCATACAAGTGACATTCAGCAAGATCTAAGTTTCAGACTTCGTTCACTTATTATCAGTGTCGAAATTGAAAGATATATTTTCAATGCGAAAGACTTGAAACAAAGGTGACCCGACACACTACAAGTACACTACTCTGGTAGAAAAGACAAACTCTGTTGCCTTGAACAGGTTGAACATGAATAAAAATCCTGAATTGCATACAAGGCCAGAATGTGAATGACTGAAGTGAAGAAACCTGCAAGAGAATATTGAAATAGATTAGGAGAACATGTTTCTATGACCACAAATCGTCAATAGGAAGACTACTAATGGACAACAACAGCTTCCGACAACAAACGCAAGCAGCAATGTTTTGAAAATGATAGGATATAGAAACAGAAGCTTATACAAGTAACAGGTTTGACATGCCCAAACAATATGGCATCCGCTTGATGCCAACATCAAAATATATACATATGATGTGTAAAATCGAGAAGGAATTGAAATATAATGGAAGAAATAGAAATTCAAGATTTTCCCAATTAGAACTTAAATGTGGATCTATGTTTAAAATAAAAATTCTTAAGGTCACCCTACACCAATATATCGTACCATCCAAGTGTGTAACTATTGAAATCAGGTTTATCACCACATTATGGCCCTCGTGATCATTTACCAGTAACAACCCCCCACCCCACCGACACATACTCACAACCCAGCCTCCGTTTCCCAGAATTCCTTAATCCCTTTGTCTTCTGACTATTTTATTTTAAGGCCAACCTGATAGGAAGAAAAGGCTACCAGTTCCCAGAAAACAGCACCCAGTCTGGTTTTTCAATTTAACAAATGGTGTATCTTCCTGGTTTTTCAATTTAACGAATGACCAAACTATCATACGCTTCAGTATTGCTGCTGCCAAATTTGACAGGCAACCACTTTTCAACACAAGAGGTAAAAGGATAACAATGATACATCATGTTACATTCTCGTCATCCGATTTGTTCTGCCTATCTTGAAATGTTTTGCCATTGTATTTCCTAATAGGATGACAAAGAAACAATAAGAAAATGTGGCAATTTCTCCTACTAGGCTCCTTAATGATATTGGCAGCCATGGATTATGCAACGGTAACTGCAAGTTTGGAGGTCTCACTTTGCTCACTTGGGGAAGGCAGCAGCATTAGGAAAATGGAAAGGGACAAAAAGGAGGCATCAAAAAGGAATTTAAGAGATAAATATTTCCATTTCACTTCGCAAAATCATTATCCGCTGTTACTCAGACACTTTGGTCACCAAGTTATACCTTTGTCCAACATGACAGCTTAAAACTCTTTTCAGAAGTCAAAATGAACTACTGAACCCTAATCATTTATTACCATGTCTAAATAGATGACAGTAGAGAGGTACAGCAACATCAATGGCCAAATATAAGTGTGGAGGAAGCGAAGATTATTTTTCACATGCAACACTCACTTGGTAACGTATTGTGCCCATATGTGCTGCATCATGTGGTGTTTAAAAGAACTAATAGGGGTGAAGAAGCATTGCAAGTTGCAACAATAGAGCAGTCTATTCAGTTGATAGCTAGGATTGAAAACACAAGACACGGTAAGCATATATTACAACCACATTGCGTGTAGAACCTGTACCTTGGAGTGGAATCACTATTCAAATACATTAATCAATCCAGAAAACTTGGAGCCATTTCCTACTCATGAGTTTGGAAGAACTCAACGATAGTAACGGGTATTATTGGGTATCAAATTACTACAAACTAAAATTAGAACCCTCTAGTGATCAAAATACACACACACACACACACATGAACAACTGGTAAAATCATTTTGTATGTATTTTGAGGTAGCTATGAAGCTTATAGGTAAGCAACTTGCATGCACTTTAACATAAGTAAGTTGAGCAGAAGACTAATCCATAACAGGCCGACTGCTGTTATTAGGTACTGTTTCCTACTTCTTTCCCTTTTGGTTTCCAATTGTCCATCATTCGTTCTTTTATAAACCATCAAGCAAGCAGCACATAGATTTGGAATTATCCTTCAAATAAAGTGAATTCTTCACAACAAATCCTATCAACTGAATTACTAAATGGAAAAAGTAACACTATGTCACTTAGCACATTTTTAACTGCACAAGCACATAGCATCCCTTGGTTCTATAATAAAAACATAGTACTCAACAGATTAACCACAAAAGTTAACATATCTTGAAAGTCACCAATGCTCTCAGTCCACTTCAGTTTCAATATGTTAATGTCGGACAAACAGAACATTCATACTATAAAAGTCACCATCATACCTAGGCATCCCGAGACGGGATCATCCCGGCCTTCCTTGCATAAGCGAAAATCCCACCTGCCTCAATGACGGGGCCGGCATCCCCAATTGGCTTCAACTTATACTCCTTCCCCGTAGTATGATTAATCAGCTTGCTGTCCTCACCTAACTCAATAGTAACAACATCCCCAGTACTACACTCCTCGCACAACCTTCCCTCCGACTCCAACGGATAAACCTCACCAGTCGCCACAGAATTCCTAAAGAAAATCCGTGCGTACGACTCCGCCACCACAGCCGCCACACCTGAAGCACCCAACGCCACAGGGGCGTGCTCACGGGACGAGCCGCAGCCAAAGTTATCACCACCGATCACTATAGAGTACTTGGTCTTGGTGGCACCAGGTTCCACAAACCGAGATTGATAGGATGCGGGCAAGCCAATTAGGGCATAGGACCCGAGTTTTTCATACTCATCCGGGTTCGACGGGACGAGTGTCAGGTACTCGGCGGGGATGATTTGGTCGGTATCAATGTTGTCACCCACGACATAGCACAACCCATGAAACGTGGTGGCGGCGCTGGCGGTGGAGGAAGCGGCGGACGGGGCGGCGGCGCTTAGAAATCGAGCACAACGATTGAGTTTGAGGGATTCCAAGGAGCGAATTGGGCAACTGACAGATGATACGGGTTTGCGGGAGAATGAGAGTGAGGAAAGAGAAGGGACGCTAGGGTTTTGGGTTGTGGAGGAATGATTGAAGGTAGAAGATGCTGGAAATGCTGCAGCTGCGGCGGCGGCCATTGTTGGAGAAATGAGAGGAGAGCTTGGGATTTGGAGGGTAAATGACATTTTTATACGAGATTCATGTATTCATTGTGTGACTGATTGATCAAAAGATAGTAATAGTAATCGTTACCAATTTTAATTTGTCCACCACAAAGTACAAATACAATTTTGCTCACTATATATATATATACACACACATAACTTCATATGATTTTAATTTGGGAAAATTGCACTTTTGGTTCATATGACATAGGTTGTTGTACTTTTAGTCCCATTATTTATCGGCTCAGTACTTTTGATCCCACATGAATAAAAAACATTGCACTTTTGATCCCGTCTCCACTAAAGGTGTTAAATGATGGGTGGAAAATCACATTTGACCATTCAAAAGTGGTTTTTATGGCTTAAAACCACTATTTATCTTTGGAGGTAATTGGATCAAATTTTTCAACCATTTTGGAGGAATTTCTTGTAGAGATTATTATTGCACTCCTTTTGTTAGTTGTATGTATTAATGGCTTGATTCAACTAAAATTATGGAATTTCTAATCTGCAATTTTGTAACGATATAATTAGAATGAAATATTATATTCTGTGATTGCAAAATTAAAATAAAATCACCGCAATTAAAAGCAAAAACTACTAACTGCATTGAAAGAAAAATATCCACTGTTTGCAATATACAATTTAGTCACATTTTCCCCCTGCCAACTATTCAAAGATATGGAATTTACATCAAAAATATTTGCCAATGTTTGTAAAAAAAAACTATAGATTTGCGCAAAAAATCGATTACATCCCAAAAGGTGGCAGTCATTGGTTTGGATTCTGTAGTTAGTTTTTGTAAACTGCCACATTTTCAATCGATTTTTTGGGCAAATTTGTAGTTTTTTTGCAAACATTAATACAATTTTTTTGATGTAAATTGCATATCATTGAATAGTTGACAGGGGAAAAATATGGTTAAATTGTATATCGCAAACAGTTGATATTTTTTTTTTCAATGCAATTAGTCGTTTTTTGCTTTTAATTGCAGTAATTTCATTTTTTAATTTTGCAATCACAATATATAATATTTCATTCTAATTACATTGTTACAAAATTGCAGATTAAAAATTACAACAATTTAGTTAAATCAAGTTATTAAAATACATACAACTAACAAAAGAAATAATAATCCCTACAAGAACTTCCCTCCAAAATACATGAAAAATCTGATCGAATTCCTTCCAAAAATGAATAGTGATTTCAAGCCATAAAAACCACATTTGAATGGTTGAAGGTGGTTTTCCAACATCATTTAACATCTTTAACGGAAATGAGACCAAAAGTGTAACACTTTTGGTTCCTGTGGGATCGAAAGTGTTGAGCCCATAAATAAAGGGACAAAAAGTGCATCAGCTGATGTCCTATGGGACCAAAAGTGTAATTTTCTCTTTTAATACGTATTAGTAATTTGTGACACATCCTACGTACGTGCAACTTCTATAACACTAGTTAAAATAAAATATTTATAAATTTTATTATTTAATAAAATATATACAAAATAATAAACTAGTATTAAATATATAAGAAAATGGTGACAATAAAATGAATGAAAATTAAAAAAAAAAAGAATAACTATTAAAAGATAATAGAAGAATGGGAGGTTAGATGAAAAAATAGAGAAATAAATAAATTAAATATAAAAGAACATATCAAAAAAGGGAGAGACGTCAAAGATGTGCTCCCCTTAATATATAATACTAGTAATTTTGTGCACAAACTATGTGTGTCCATATCTCGTTTAAGATTGTTTAAAATAAAATAATAATTAATAATATAATATTATAGAGTGAAAAAATAAACATGAAAATAACGTAAAAAATGACTACTAAAGATAATGGAAGAGTGAGAAGTTAATAAATAAATTAATAAATTAAATAAAAATTAAATTACAATCCAAAAATTGGAAGACATCAAATTAAAACTCTCCCTTAATAATAAGGTATACATAGATTATGTAGATAAAATGAATGAAATAGACAATAGAAGGATGTATGCAATGTTTTTAGAATTGGACTGAGAATTGAACCGATCAAGCTATTGAGTCACTAGTACGCTCGGTTGGACCGAATTACAAAAATCACTTAACCCGAATCCTATTATGTATATATATATATACGCACATATATAATATACCAATCATTATGTATCAATTAATTAAATAAAAATATAAAAAAAAATAAAGCAAACTTAAAATAAAATATATATAAAAAAGCCAACGACATCAACACATGTAAAACAAAAGAGTTGGATAGATATATTGAAGAAGAGGAAAAAAAAAACATTTGCATACATAATACTGAAGAAGATGGAAGAATAAAAAGGGAGACAATTAGACAATATATTATCTTTTAAGATTTGGGAAGGAGTTGAATCTCATTTTAATCAAACAAAGTTAGCAACCGGTGCCTCCATATAATTAAAACTAATAAAAAAAAGATTGGGAAAGCTTGGGGAAAAGGAGAAAGGAGTAGATGAAGAAGAAAGGAAGAAAAATCCCTAGAAGTGACTTATTGTCCCACATTGAAAAAGTTTAGAAGCTTAAGAACTTTAAGTATAAATTAGGAAAATTTTAAGTCAAGTGTATTGTCTCACATTGGAAAAGTATAAGCTAAGTTTAAACACTTTAGCCTATAAATAAAAAATAACTTATATCAAATTTATAGTCCCACATTGAAATAAACCAAATTTAAATACTTCAAGCTATAAATGTGAAAAAATTTAAGCCCAAAAAACATTTACATTTCACTACATTCTTCACTTTTTTTTAGAGTAAGGTCAAAATCGATTTGACCGATTTTCTCAAATTTTGACCAATTCACACCAATTTTAAGGTTATAAACCGGTTCGGACACATGACCAATTCCCTATTGAACCAATAGGTTCAAATCCGATTTTTAAAACATGGAGTATATGTGTTTGTACATGAACCTTCCAATGAAAATAAGATGCAATATGAGCAAATTTTGCATTCATACAAAAACTATTGAAATATTTACAGCTAAACCAAATACCAAAATAATTTTTACGCTTTCTATTTAAAGACATAAAACGTATAATAAATTAGTAAACATGGAAGTGGAACATGGTCCAAAGTCCTAGTCTTGAATCTTGAATCAACCTTACTTAGTAATTGAAATGCTCTTGATGCATGCATGTAATTTAAATATTATTATAGTTGTATAATAAATAAAATAGATAAATCAATTTTAATTGTACATTAATATCAACTCCTAATAATATGGATTAACTAAATAAGTGATTATTTATGACAAAATAAATACAGCTAAGGACATTTTAATCTATCCATGCTTGATCAAATCAGTCTTAAGTTCTTGAATCTTAATAAATAGTACCGACATATACAAGGGAAAAGGGTTGTACATGAGAGAGAGAGAGAGAGAGAGAGAGAGAGGGAGAGAGCTTATAAATAGTACCGACATATACAAAGAAAAAGGGATGTACATGAGAGAGAGAGAGAGAGAGAGAGAGAGAGAGAGAGAGAGAGAGAGAGAGAGAGAGACTTTGATATTAAAACATTCCCATTTCATTTAACTGTAACAATAAAAAGAAACCAGTACATCATCTTCATTATTACATAATAAAAGCAATTACGGAGCCAAGACATTCTGAATGCTCCATTAAACTTCAACATAGATGTCCAATTCCACCATCCTAACAGAGCAGATCGCCTTTCAGGATAGTTGTTAATCATAATCATCTATGCTTGCTATAACCTCCACGATCCCTTTCACGTTCCCTATCCCTCGACCCTCTACTGTGGCGGGGCTCCTCTTCCGCAGAGGCTGCTGGCTGAGGCGATGAGGCATACCTCGACGGCCGTCTCTTGAAATGCCTTTCATCATCGCTGCTGTCATGATCTACAGTTGCAACAGCAACAGCAGCACCACTTCTTCTCGATCCAGACACGGACTTGTGCTCGTCATGGTGCCCATTCGAGAGGGCTGATGACCGGTGACTTGAGGTGCCAGCAGCAGGCACCTCCGATGATGAAGAGAGCTTTCTCTTCTTGGGGGCTGAGGATTCGTTCTCGGGGAAGCTGATGCGGGAGAAGACGCTGGCCTTTCGCTTGTCGGATGCCGATAAAGACTGCGATGGCGGTGCCAGTGCTTCTGAGGGGGACTCAGAGCGGCGTTGGTAGCTGCTGCTGCTGCTACGATACTGGTGATCACGGTGTCGGTGGGTTTCATCATGGTACTCACGCCGGTGGTGGTGGTCCTCATGGTGAGAGTGATCGTAGTCCGATTTCTTCTTGGAAGATGGGCGGGGAAGTTCAGGGTCCCTGGAGCGACGATCAGGTGAATGCCTCTCGGAGCGGTGGCGATGGGGTTGCTGATGGTCAGCGCTGGACGGAGGTGGGATAGACTTCTGCACCAAAGAAAATGTTAATCCAACATTTCTAAAATCATGACAGCAGCAGGTATAAGAAGATAAAAGCAAGGGAATGGGCTATAATTTGCACAACTTAAGACCAATGTTAACATTACTTGGGCTTTGTAGTTTAGTGGGCCTCAGTAGATTCTCAGGCCCAAATTCTGTTCTACCAACTAGGAGGATGTTTTCATGTTGATCTTTTCTCATTATTTTGTTGCTTTGGCTTTCTTAAGATCTAATTTAAGATCAAACACATGAAATAAATTCGATTGAACACTCCAACTTAAGGGAGAAAAAGGAGTGAATCAAAGTATTTTCTCGAGTGAATTTCAGGGCGTACTGGCTAAATCACATTGAAGAATTAGTGGCAAGATTTCCAAATAAGTGGGATCTAAAAGTAGAATGATTAGTTTGCCTAAAGAGACGAGGTGGGCCACATCGCATTATTTTCGACGGAGAAAAAAGAAGGAAAAAAATACAATATAAAAAGGAGTACAGTTCAAATTCAAACTTGTTCACATGGATTCTCACTCCATTCAACACAACTAGGGAAAAGATATTGGAATCGCCCAGGATTTGAACTGTACACCTTTCAGTAATCAAACTAAGCATTAAGTGAGAAGTGCAAGGAATAAAGATTAACAAAGTCAATCCCAGATTTTAGGAGACATTCATTCAAAAACAATGGAAAGAATCTCTTTTCAAAAGTTCATGTTCTGTGACTATGATAGTTTTTGGACGACCTATTTCAGTGATCTTCAATTCCATCTGCATCATCAGGGCACAGATATAAAGTAACAATAGTTGAATAATAAAGATACATACAGATTTGGACTTTGAAGAAACATCAACTGTACTGCTCCCTTCTCTTCCATATTCACGATCTTTAGACAATTCCCTGTGTTGGAAACTGAAAAGTTTTCAGACAAGATAAACGATCACACACAAAGACTCAACTTCCTCCATTTGAGCAGTTAAAATGTGCATAACGCTTAGATCCGCACAAGTATCATATCAGCTGACAATCTTTTTTGAAGTCCAATTCATTTTTGTTTATTTAAGGTGGGCAGCAGAAAGGCTTCCATCGTCACATGATAAAACTTAACAAAAAGCAATCAAATTCATTATGCTCACCTTTCCCCACGTCTCTCCATTTCACGCTTCCTCTTCAAATCAGCTTTGCGAGCTTCAAATTCCTCTCTACTCATGATGGGCGGCCCAGCATTGAATCCCATTGCTAACTCCGCAAGGTCTCTGGAACCCAGAGGAACATGAAACAATCAGACGTACAATTTTCAAGAACCAACAAAACTAACAATCACCAAGAGCGGGGGGGTGCTCAGAAATACAACATATTCCAAATCAATAACACTCTTCGATAGACATAACGAATGAATGAATGATGAAATGCATGGGCTCTGTGTGGATCCAAGGGGGGCAGATATCAGAACATAAACTAAATCATACCTCTGCGGAGGGCCACCATAAGGCAACATACAACCAGGTCCTCCAAACGGATCGTGGGGCATAACACCTCCAAATGCAACATCCATGGGACTTAGTCCATAGCCCATGTAGGGCACAGGACCCCCATATGGAGGCATAAACCCATCTAATCCAGGTTGCATGCCATTCCAGTAAGGATTAAAAGCAGTAGGTCCCATAGGCATCATGTAATTCTCAGGTGCAAGCTCTTGCGCAGTTCTCCACTGCATCTCTGCAGCTGCAGGGAATTCAAAAGTTTCAAAACAATATTAGTAAGACTAGTAATGAGCTCAAGCAAGGTACATGGCTCCTAAGACTGGGCTTGATGCATTCCAAGTTAAGAACAGAGTTCAAATCTAAATCACATTTGAGCCTACTGGTCAAGCAAGAATCAATTCAAGCAAGCATGAGCTAGGCAGCTGTGCTTGAACAAAACACAGACTTGTCCTATAAGTAAATGTTCCAAATCTAAGCACCTAGTCAAATAATAAGGATGTCATAAATCATAATATAAAACCAGGATCCCCTATTAAGAGATCCTATAGGTTGATCAATTAATTCTTTGACTTCTACAGGACTATCAGAAGAAATGATCCTTAAGAGTCTAGCACCGCCTCACGAGTGTAACACAGCCCTCACGCACAAAACAAAATACTAGGAGAGCTTATGAGATGAGGCTATGATGGCCTCAGCTTGATACTTAAATGTTTACATGCAAAGCCAATGCAAAAAGAACACGAAAAAGTTCATTATAAGAACTGTAGCAAGCTGAACATAATCATCTTCATCAACTTGATTGGACACCCGAAAATATGAGTAGCATTAAGGTAAAATGATGTATCTGAACCCAAGTTTTCCCCATAACTAAATTTGCAAAAAACCCACCAAGAAAATAAAGTAGAAGCATAAACTCAGAAAAAAAACAGCAAACAATTGCGAATAAGATCATACCACCAGGCGGCAAGCATATTGCATTTGCACAAAAACCATCAAAATATAGTAATATTCATCCATAGAAAAATGGCAAATAAGATTGAAATAAGACCATACCACCAGGAGGCATGCGGATTTTCTTCTTTTTCTTCTTCTTCCCTGCAAAACCCAAAAAAACAAATGTCAAATCAGGTTCAACTCCGTCCTTATAAGAAAACATCTCAGAATATTTCTTTTAAGCTGGCTGCATAGAGACATCGGTTCAAACAATGACTTGGTAAAGAGCTTGTTATCACAACATCTAGATTCAACTAATGCTTGTAATTTAATGATAAAGACAATCATGCTATGTTAGTTGAAAATCACATCAGACACCACCATCTTTGTGGCATTTGCCGCACAAAAATGCAATAGGCACCTACGAGCTACAGGAAAGGGGAGAAGCGAGAAAGCAGAGGCCTATATTTCCTGGCAATATCACTCTAGCATCAGGACATTCACCTAAATAAACCTATGTAGCAAGTCATTTGTATCTGAATTACCTGCTTCACCGGAAAGTGGTTTTTGCTGCACCTCTTCATCAGCCAATGGAGCACTTCCCTGCGACACTGCTTCCTTAACTGTTCTTGAGTCATGTGTAGCTTCGGAAACATCAGCCACTTTCGGAATTCTCCCTTTCTCCTGTTTCATTGGAACAGCGGCAGATTTATTTTCTTCAACAGTCTCTACAATCTTTGATGTCTCTTCCCTTTGGGGTGGTGGTGCAGGCACTTGCTGTCCTTTTGAGGCAGCAGACTGCGTTGGAGATGCAACCTTAGCTTGTGGATTGCGTGACTCCATGTCTGAGAACACAAAAAGAAGTTGCAGATCAAATGTTCATTTTAAATTAATCAGTTGGATAGCACACACCATATCTGTACTGGATGATGAACAAGCCAGATAGAGATTATTGTAAGTAAGAATACTAAATAAAACACAAACCTTGGACTTGAAAAGCACTCCCACCGTTGTCCCCACTGTTGTTATTGGATTCCAAAATTCTGTTAATAGTATCCCTCAAAGTCTTGTTGGGCAAAAGATCATCTGCCAGAATACTTGTGGCCCCACAGACACACATTGATTTGGACATGATGTGATCTCGAATACCTGGGAGAAGTCAGAAAATAAGAAAAAAATCAACCACTCCCCATGCCCATGAAGAAAGACAAGATAATACAGTGATAATATTGATGTGGCACAAGAAATAGATTCTGAACCTCGGCGCAATCTTACATTTATCACAAAAGCTAGTAAAACAACACTTGCTCGTCAGGACAGCATCTTTCATTACTTCTTTACACAGAGGGCAATGCAGTTCTGGTGGAAGATCACCAACAGGACGTGTGGATGGCATTCCCTCAATCTCTTTCTCAAAGGCAGCCCTACAAAGATTCAACTAATAAGAAAATAACATATATGCAAAAAACCAAGTACATATCGAATTGCTTGCGATAGCTTACTCATTTGGCTTCAAAACTGCAACAGCTCCACTAGGTAATGCGTAAGAGCCATCTGGTGTAGCCATCAACATCGATTTCGGAATTCCAGTAGGAGGCTTCACCCTTTTGATGTCAAAATTGGGATCACCATTTGTTGGGCAATGTTGAATAAAATGCCCTAAACCAAAGAATTCCAACATTTCACGAATATGTTCTTTTCAATTTCTGAAACTCAAGGTTGTACATCGAGAAATTCTGTCTATTTAATAATTCCATCATTTAGCCAAGCTAAAAGTGAATCCCACATTGTTGGGGGAAGAAACATACCAGGCACCTTGCACCTGTGGCATATGTAGCCCTGGGGTGGTGTTTTCTTCTCAAATCCACCTCGACCTGAAGAATTAAACCATTTAGTTTTGCAGACACAGTCACATACAGGAATATAAAAGCATCAGTAGATCAATGCGCCTGAAATTCTCAAGCTACCAATATGGGCAAAATACATCAAATGGAACTCTTCACAAAACAACTTTTTAATAAATGTTAAGGGAAAAGAGAATTCACCAAAACCACGCCCTCCCATCATTCTTCCACCCATGCCCCGTCCAAATCCTCTACCAGGACCAAAGCCATCAGATGGTTGACTGCAAAATTGATGTTACAATGGTAAGTTTTACCCAGCCGATAAGTTGAATACAAAAATAACTGAGCATTCTTATTATCTAGAGGTGCAATTGTAAGCCAACAGAGATTCTAACCGCTGCCAATCTAAGGCTGGAGTGTCAATTAAAGCTTTGATTTTGCTCTCTTCATCCTCTTTGCTAACAGGGAGAGCATCCTGAACAGGGATGCTCGACTGGACAGGTACGTTTTCAGGAATTGCATAAAGATCATTTCCAAATTCATCCCATTCTAAATCTTCAGCCTACAGGACCAATGAATATCTTGATGAACTTCAATAGGAAAAAGATTGACATGGAAACTGCTGTCACATCCCAGCTTCTCACTTGCTTAAAAGATGCAGCACTAAAATTCTTCCAGAAGATTAATGAATGAAAGCTTACATATTTCATGGCAGATGGATCTGCTCCAGCAAAGCTACCTTTTACAGCTTGAAGATCATCAGAATTATTCTCCACATTTGGCCTACAGTACATATTGAAATACTCAACTGAGCGCTCTGAAATTCTACAAAAGGCTGGAGAGTGCAGGTCTTTTTTTTTTAATATTTTATTTTTGTGAGTTGTGTGTGGATAGGTGGTTGTTCATCCTATTGCGCATGGTCAACCTATTAAATCCCACAGCAACATTAATAGGTCTCACAACCAACAGGACCAGTGGGATTTTGACATGTAAAGCCAAAAACCAAAGCCACCATCCACAGTTAACAATATGTTAATATCCAGCTAGAACATTGTTCAGTAGCTGAAACAATATCCATCTTCATTTTCAGTTTTTTTCACAAGTAAACTAAATGAACAAAGTTTAAAAGGATTGAGGCAATACTCTTCTTGTTCAGTAACAGGTGCAGTAACTATGGGCTTGCGAGGACGTCCAGGAACTCGGCGTATTAAAACTGAAGTATTTTTGGGAATTAACATTCCTTCATCAAGGTACTCTGAAATTACAAACAATGAGAAGAGTATAAACCCCGAAACCACCATATAAATGCAACCAAAGAGAAGAACTGTAGTTAAAATCACCAAAACACTAATCTCCATTATCCATTTGTGATCGGCATCGCCACATCAAACTGAGTATTACTATTATGACCATCCTGATGTCCATAAACCAGGAAGCAATAACTTCCTTTATGAACAAATTAAATAAAAAATAAAACTTAAAAACTTCTCAGCCTAGGACAACCAATATTTAGTATAGTCAGATCCAAAATACTATAATTGAACTGCCAAGGCAAAATTGCCCTGTGGACATTATTAAAGCAAAGCTATGAAGTGCCCGTCCAACAAGCTATTATAACTGACAAACATATATGTGATGGATTGACAAATTATAATAATTGTCTGCACCCTTTCTTTTAGGGGGCTTTATCCAAGACAGTAATTGAAATTAAAATCATACAAATAACAAAATCATCGCCTGAGATTAGTTAAATGTAGAGGAGTGCTTCTGTAACCAACACATTCAAAGGCACATATAAATCCAGCCGTCAAACAAAGAACAAGAGGACCAGAATAATCATTATTCTACCACTTGATATTAGTTAGCTTTCACAAAAATCACCAATACTGTTAGTCCTAATCCCATTGACGTCAAAACTACATAACTCAAGAGCCAACCCCCAGATTTCTGAGTGATTAACTTTGACAGGCATACCATCAAATTTCTTTGATCTAACAGAGCCAACTTTTCATCATTAGACATGAGCAAAACTACACAAACTGTCAGTATAAAACCCATTAAAATCAAAGCTAAGCAACAACCAAGAGTCAAACCCCTGCTTCATAATAATTTGATGAACACAACTACACCAATTTTCATTGACCATTAGAAACACTTCATATCACACTAAAGGCAAAGAGAAGTCAAAGCTTTAGGTAAACTAAAACAGATTGCAAAAAAAGACGTTTAAGAGATTTCAATTTGCATAAAATTTTGCAAGGAATCAAAACCAACCTTCATTAGTCTGGGCGTTGGTGACAACGAGGTCAAAATCAGTACCCCTGCCCAGATGCTTTAGTTCAAAAATTTTTTCTTTCAAGTGTCCCACCGATATAAAGTGGCCGTCAATGGCAACTGAATCATAATCTTTTGCACTTTTAAATTTATAATACACAGCCATGTTTTCTTTGTATATTGTTTTTCCTCTCTCCGAGAGAAACAACCACAAACAGAAATAGAGGGCCGTCAAGTAGTACAAAATGAAAGGCCTGGCATTCAACTCAAAGAAGTGAAAAAAACATTAACAGGAGTACAATGGAAACTCAACAAGTTCCTTTTTTTTCCTTCTTTTTTCTTTTTCTGCAATTACTCGAAAAATTAATCAAACCGACTAATGGCCTTCTAATCCTTCAGGGACTCCAGAACATTCGAACCGGCAGAAGTCTTCAAACTTCCACAGAAAGAATGATTAATTGGATCTCAATCCAAAACTCCACCAAACGGCCGTAAATCACACAGATCCGTTAGATCGAAGAAAAACACCGAAAAGCCCTCTCCTTCTGACGCCGAATAGAATCCCCGAGTCACAGCCTCCTCGGACGGATGAAACCTCCTGCCGCAAGATTTCTGGATTAACGTTCGAACAAAACCCTAGCTCCAGATATCAAATACTCTGCCGGAACACCCCGAATCAATCGCCGAATCGCCGAGAAAAGAACGCGAAATCAACAGGGAGAGCAGGCGGTTAGAAATCGCCCTCATCAACCGACTCGTTCTCCTTCACCAATCGGAAATCCGCAGAATAAATCAGGGTTTCAATAGTAAAGAATCAATCAACGGCAGATAGAACTCGAATATTCCAAATTCTATCCAAGGAGAATAAGAGGAAGAAGGGGATTAGGGTTTTCTAGAGCGAATAGAGTAAAATCACAAATGCCGTATGATGAGACGATAAAGTGCGAGTGGGGAAATTTTGCGAAGGACGTCTTTATATATAGCGTCGTTTGCCCAAAATCTCAGTTACTAGAAATATTCATGCGACCTGAAGTCTCTCGGTTTTAGACTTTTAGTCTGCCTCTGCCCTCATATTCATATCTTGTGAGGACCCGGACACGCTAAAATCAATGGGGGTAAAATCGGTAAATATCAATTTTTGATCCTTCAAATTATGCCATTTATACGAATTTGGTCCCTCATATTTCCCTATCATCAAACTAGTCTCTAACGTTTTAAGATTTCATCAAATTTAATTTCTCACCGTTAATATATGTTAAAACTAATGGAGTTGTCAAAAACAAAATAATAGTTTGCACTAGGGGAGTTTGAACTCAACTTGAAAGTTAGTGACCTCACCACTCCATCAACACATACCTTGATTTTTTTATTAAAATAAAATGTTACTTATGTACAACAATTGAATAAAAATATATCAAAAACATCTCAAAATCGACTCCTAATAACCATCTCAAGTTCCTATAGAATTTTTATATATTCTGATAACAAAGATATAATCAACCAAATTAACACAAACACCAAACAATATCATAAATCACAACATATAAAAATACATAAGAAAAAATAGAGAAGTCATAAACCAATATATAAAAGTCATGTCATCAAATACATAAAAACAGCCTATAAAATGTTTTAGATATCAGTTAAAAATAAATAATTTAAAACATTGTTCCATCACGACAAGAATATTTACTGCTTCGTGTCTTTTTTCTTCTCATTATTTCTACTTCCATTTTGCCCTCCTCTCTCTTTTTTTTTTAAATGTATTTTATGTTTTGTGATTTATGACAGTGTTTGGTGTTTGTGTTATTTTAATTGGTTATATTTTAATTGTTTGTTATCAGGATTGATATGTACTAAAATGGTTGGCCCAAAAACAAGGCCCAAAGGCCCAAGGAGGTTCCTAGGAGCCCAAAGAGAGATATCGAAGTCCAATGCAAAAGCCCGCACATACTCGGAGGAGGCCCAAGAGGGGCACCTGCCCAGCCCAAGGAAGGACCAGTCAGGCCTCTTCCCAGCGAAGGAGAGGCCTAGTCCAGCAGAGGATGAAGCCCAACCAGGAGGGCCCAGGGCAAAAGCCCGAGCTTATCAAGAAGTCCGGATAAGGGCCCCAACCTTATCCTTATCCACGCAAGACCCCTCAAACTGCCTTCTTACTTCCAAGAAGTCCAGGTGCTGCAGAAGTCTAGGGAGACTAGTACTCAGTCCTCCTAGAGTCTAGGTCAACGCAGAGTCCTTCCCAGATATGGCTCTTTCTCTATAAATATGGTCTACTTGGTTGGCACAAGTAACATTTTCTTAGCATTCTAACACACGAATTTATGTTCTCAACTCGCACCAAATTCATTTTATGCTCATTGATCACAAAATCTCACTGTTTCATTACTTTATTCAAATTCATTTTCCTATAATTGCTTATTGACTTGAGCGTCGGAGTGCTAACGATTTTTTTGCAGGTCCCCTTTTCATAAGCTTGCAGAAATTCAAGGTCCACTCCACTCAAGCCCAAGAACAAGCTCTTTGAGCTCACATCAATTGGGGCCGTCTGTGGGAACACAGGACCAAGACGTGAGGATTATGAAAACTCCCAATAGTGGATCAGGCAAGCAGACGGCTTCGGATGCTCCTGTCGATCCCCAAGCGTTGCAGGTACTTTCGGGAGTCCCCTTGGCTCTCTCTGGGAGGGGAAAGGTGGGATCCTCCGATCCTTCCGAACCCTTGTCGGACCCTCCCCCGGACAGTACCCTCTCGGGCACCTCCTCTGATAGGCTGTTCCCAAGATGATGGCAACCATCCAACAGATGATCATGTCTGCCATACAGGCACAAATGACAATGGTCAACATTAACCCCCAGGTAGCTGTAGCCCCTGGGCCTCGGGGAGCTCTCCCGATGGTTGGAGGGCCGACAGAAGATGGGGAGGCCCCTGGGCAGAGGCTCCTCGAACTCCCAGAGGAGGACGCGATTCATGTTCCCCCAGCGCGGAATGAAGCTCCTCCTCGTTGGGAGGCTTATTTGGAACACCTACAAAAAAGCTTGCAAGATGTGCAACACCAGATGATTGGAGTCCCACTGGAGGTGTAGGGCGACATCGCGTTCAGTGAGTAGGTCATGGCGAATGATCTTCCTCCGAACTTTCGGACACCGACCATTGGGGAATATGATGGCACCACCGATCCACAGGACCACCTGTCATGGTTTTGAGAATTCTACACTTCTCCATTGATACACGGATGGGATCAAGTGTCGGGTCTTTGTTACCACCTTTGCCTGGGCGGCCCAACCATGGTTCAACCAGTTACCTGTCGGCTCAGTGAGAAACTTTTAGGATTTTCGCTCGGTTTTTCTCCATTAGTTCTCCAGTAGCAAGAAATATTGCAAAACCTCCCCTAGTCTCTTCAATGTCCGACAAAAGGATTCCGAGTCCCTAAGGGACTACCTGCACTGTTTCAACACCCCCACCTTAGAAGTCCTTGCGGCTACACAGGAGGTCAAGGCTAGCACCTTCTCTCAAGGGCTTTTGGATGGGAATTTCTTCAAATCCCTAACCAAGAAGCTGACACTAGACTTTGATAGTCTCTTGGCTAGAGCAGCTAAATACATAAATATGGAGGAGGCTCAAGCCTCCAAGAAGGAGGTTCGGGGCGAGAAGAGAAAGGACGCTCGCGAAAAAGGATCCACCAAGAAGGCCCGTGCTGATGGACGGGATAGGAAGCCCCATTTCCAAAGGGGACCTCCTGTCTATACTCCCCTCAATGCCCCTATCACTCAAGCCCTCATGGTAGTAAAGGGGGAAAGGGGCTACTGATACGACCTCGGGGCGCTAGAGAAGGCCCTATGAGACCTAAGTTAGACAACTTCTGTTGATGTCATAAACACTATGTGAACTACGGAGGAATGCTGACATCTAAAATAAGAGATCGAGCAACTTGTCCAGAATGGATACCTCCAGGAGTTTGTGTGCACAGAGAAGTCTCAAGGTAAGGGTCCCTACCATAAAAAGGACCAACACCAGGGAAAAGCCTTGGTAGAGTCCAGTCCCGAACCTCCAGGGCAGAGGGATGTAAACATGCCCCTACTTGGGCCTCGGAGGATACGAACCCTCCTCGAAAAAGAGTCATATGCATGATCGCGGGAGGACTTATGGGGGGAGACCCCCATAGGGCTCGAAAGGCACTGGCTGGGGAAGCAGAGAGCACGCCTCCGGAGGAAATCTTGGATGTAAGCGCAAGGACGGGCACGCCTATCATCCAATTTTGGGCAGGCTGAAGGAACGGGTGTCATCCACCCCCATAACGATGCCCTGGTAATCATGGCCATCGTGGCCAACTACGAAGCCAATAGAGTCTTCATAACTCAGGGAGTTCGGCTGATATAATATACGGAGAAGCCTATGATCAGATGCAGTTGACTCCCATGGAAAATGTGGACACCTCATTATACGGGATTCGCAGGAGAAGTGGTGAGCCCGAGAGGGGCGATAGCCCTCCCCCTTCCTTGGGGCAGGGGTCGTTGAAGAGGACATTCTTTATCAAGATCTTAGTGGTAGACGCCCCCTTAGCGTACAACGTAATTCTGCGGAGGCCCTCCCTAAATGCCTTCCAGGCAATCATATGTACCTTCCATATGAAGATTAAATTCTCATTTCCAGACAGAATAGGGGAAGTACGTGGAGACCAACAACAGTCACAGAGGTGCTATGTGGAGGCTATACAGAAAGGACAAAAGTGGGGAGCCATAGAACTGTCCCTAGAGAAATCCCACAAAAGACAAGGGAAAGACCCCTCTAAGAGGAAGGAGGAAGCAGGCCCAGGACCTTCCCCAGGGGAAGCCTTACCTAGCAAGGAGGATCACTCTAAAGTCCAACCTACCGAGGAGCTGCTAACCATTGAGTTATGCCAAGAAAACCCTGGCAAAACTGCTTGGATAGGTTCTCAATTACAAAGAGCCCTAAGGGAGGACCCGATCCGGTGCCTCCAACCCAATGTATATATTTGTTTGTTCCCCTCAGGACCTTAAAGGGATAAACCTTGAAGTCATAATACATCACCTCAACATCGATCCCTCTATGAAGCCGGTGAAACAAAAGAAGAGACATTTTGGCCCGGAAAAGGAGGATGTGCATCGACTTTCGGGAAATTCAATTCCTAGAGTGGCTTTCCAACGCGGTACTCGTCCCCAAACCTGGGGGGAAATGGAGGATGTGCGTCGACTTCCGGGATCTTAACAAGGTTTGCCCAAAGGACTTTTATCTACTCCCTCGCATCGACCAGCTGGTAGACTCTACCTCCAGATGCGAGCTGCTGAGCATGATGGACGCCTCGTAAGGATACCATCAAATCATGCTAGGCCTAAGGACAATAAGAGGGTCAACTTCATTTCTTCACTAGGGACCTTCTGCTACGTGGTCATGCCCTTCGACTTGAAAAATGCAGGGGCTACATACCAATGTTTGGTGGACATGATGTTTCGCCCCCAGTTGGGGAGGAACGTGGAGATATATATAGATGACATGCTCGTCAAGAGCAGGAAGGAGAATGATCACATCTTAGACTTAGAAGAAACATTTGTCGTCCTTCAAAAGTATTATTTGAATCTAAACCCCTCCAAATGGGTCTTTGGGGTGCGCGGGGAGGGGGATGCTTCTTGGGTTTCAAGGTGACCGAGAGGGGGATTGAGGCCAACCCCCCTCAAAATTAAAGTTGTTGTATACATGAAAGCTCCCACCAACATTAACGAGGTACAACGCCTCACTGGAAGGATAGCAGCACTCAGCCGGTTCATTGCCAAATCGGCCGAAAAAAGCCTGCCATTTTTCAAAGTATTACGGAAGGCCAAGAATTTCGAGTGGGAGGAAGAATGTCACAAGGCCTTTGAAGAGCTTAAGCATTACCTAGCCAGCCTTCCCCTATTGGTTAAACCTTTGCCAGGAGACACGTTATATGTCTACTTGGCGGTCACACCCCAGGCGGTGAGCTTAGTCATCCTTCGGGAGGAGAACGGGCAGCAGATGCCCATCTACTACGTCAACAAAGTACTCAATGGAGTGGAGTGACAGTACAACCTCATTGAGAAGATAGCTTTTGCATTAGTAATAACTGCCCAAAGACTGCGCCCCTACTTCCTGTCTTATCCAATAGGGGTTCGTACCAATTACCCCCTCAAATAGGTTCTTGGGAAGTCGGACACATTCGACTGGTTGATCAAATGGGCCATCAATCTCAGCGAGTACGATATATCGTACCTCCCTAGGACAGCCATCAAGGCTCAAGCTTTGGCTAATTTCGTCTCAAAAAGCACGTCCCCTCCCCCCGACAAGGGGACCTGGCTACTACATGTGGATGGATCTTCTACTACTCAGGAAAGTGGTACGGGGGTGGTTGTGACCTCACCTGAAGGAATAGATATAGAATTCGCTATCAAGTTCAGATTCAAAGCCTCTAACAACGAGGCTGAGTATAAAGCCCTGACTTTGAGTATGAGAATGGCTTAGGAGGCAGGAGTCCCCGCAGGACACCCTTGAGCACTCTCCCTTAGAAGCTTATCGAACATGACTTTCTCCGCATAAAGGAAAAACCCAAAATCATCATTCAGAAACACCAAACGTAAACTAGAAGAATTAGAAAACAAAACTGAAGGATATCCAGGGGCTCCTAGTGGGCTTGAGGTCCACAGAACTATCTCCATACCCCAATGTTACGATTCGCATGGAAATAATTCTATGGGAGTGATTTTTCACCATTTTCATCCCTATGAGATCCCCAATATATTTTGCCTCATTTTTCACATAATTCCAAGGAATCCAAATGAATTATGCTACTCCATGTTAAGCCCAACCCATCAACCAAAAGGACCCCCGTACTATCGCCCCCCACGACTCGTGAGACAGGAAAATAGCAGGTAATCTACTTGTTCACAGTGGCAGTACAACTTTTCACTACTTCCAAATCATTCCACGACTCGTGAGACAATGAAGTGAAAGGTGATAGCATCTCATACATCGTCACCATGGATGGAAGGCTTGGATTATCCAATCCAATTTGACTTTATCCATCACGGGCTTAATATTTTAACTTGGACATTCCAAGTGAGGGTTCAAACAATTTGTTTAGGTAAGACCTCATTACAATATTTTATTCTTAGTTTATTGTTTATCATATATATATATATATTTATATATATATATCGTGTAGATACAGAAATTAAAGACACATAAACAAGCATATAAGGGATCAGAGCCTAGCATGTCCCTGTTGGATGGTCATGAGCCCAATCACCTAGCCCATGGTGAATCAATGGTCAAAGGCTCTATGATCTTCTCATATATTTATCATATAAATACATTATATATATGCATAAGATATTATACATGCAAAATAATATATATCATATATATGTGTATCTAGTACAATAAAAGAATTAAATCTCATATGTTAAATCACATGATGTTTTTCATGGACTGAAATTGAATTTAATATATATGGGCACTTGATTCATAGATTTCAAATTAACTTGGACTTTCCAAGTAATAGTCCTAATCATATTAGGAAAATATCTTGTTTTCCTAATCAAGTTTCAAGATAAAAACATTTTTTCTTCTTCAACCTTATAAGAAAAACAAAGTTGCCTTTCTCAACCTTTGAGAAGACAAAACCAACTTTTCCTCTTCCAATTTTGCAAGAGAAAACAAAGTTTTCTTCCTCAACCTTTGAAGAGAAAACCAAGTCTTCTTCCTTCAACTTGTGTATTCAAAATACAATTAGTCCTAATCATATTAGGAATAATTTTGAATTTTTCTAATCAAATTGAAAGTGAAAAATCAATTTTCTTTCTCAATTTTATATCCAAATATAAATTAGAAAACTAATATTTTTAATAATTTAAAAATATTTAGAATAATAAGAAAAATAGAAGAATATTCAATAATCACCATAAAATCCGACCATGTAGGCGGAAGATTAAATCCAACCATGTAGGCGGAAGATTAAATCCGACCAAGTAGGCGGAAGATTAAATCCGATCATGTAGGCGGAAGATTAAATCCGACCATGTAGGCGGAAGGCGAAATACCTTAGAATCAAATTTCGACAATTAAAATATGCCCAAAATTAAATTCAACACATCAAGAGATTAACATATAAATTTAAATTGTTAAGTAACTTAATCCGATTAAATCACATCAAACCAAAATGAATTCAATTGACTTACATGACCGGGCTCTGATACCACTGTGAGATCAAATCGTCCGTCTCGTTGCTACTACGATGCGGATCTCATGCATAAAGGAGTTAATTGAATGATTTAGGGTACCAACCTTGGTGTCCGTCGGTTGATGTAGATGACGTGAACGTTCCCAAGAATGATCCCCGTCTAAGCAATCGGTAGAAAACGGCTACTAGTCCTTCGGTACGGTGAAAATGTTCCGGTCATTGTTCACGGTAGGAACACATATGTCTTCCCTCTAAAGATAGTCCACACCACCTATGATGGAATCTTCAATAACCCTATGCTAATAGGCATTAGAGGATTTCGGTAGATCAACGATTGATCAATGGAGAAGACAAGAAACTTGTTTCTCGTCGAAAGTTGAACGAGAGCAAGAAAGCAAAGGGAGCAAAGGAGAAAAGGTAGCAAAGAATTGTCAAGCCTTTCAAGCAACCTTTTTGAGTGGCAAAGGTCTCCTATTTATAGATCTTCCATTGAAGAAGGCAAGTTCAACTGTCTTCTTCCTCTTGCAAAGAGGAAGACAAGTTTGATTCTTCTTCTTACAAAAGGACAAACTTGTTTTGTCATATTAAGAAGAGCAGTTCAACGTTGCTTCTTCATCTTGCAAAGAGGAAGACGAGTTTGATTCTTCTTCTTATAAAATGACAAACTTGTTTTTATCATATTAAGAAGAGAAGTTCGACTTTGCTTCTTCGTCTTCAAGAAGAAAAATTCAACTTTGCTTATTCGTCTTTCAAGAAGACAAATCCAACTTTGGTTCTTCGTCTTTCAGGAAGACAAATCTAACTTTGCTTCTTCTTCTTTCAAGAAGACAAATTCAACTTTGCTTCTTCGTTTTTCAAGAAGATAAATCCAACTTTGCTTCTTCGTCTTTAAGAAGATGAATCCAACTTTGCATATTCATCTTTAAGAAGTCAAATCCAACTTTACTTCTTCATAAGTAGATAAATTGAACTTTGCTTCTTCAAGAAGACAAGTCCAACTTTGCTTCTTCATAAGAAGACAAATTGAACTTTGCTTCTTCATCTTCTCCATAATTAATCCAATTAATTATTTTCAAGAATTCCATCATAGATTTGTGTGTGACCCTTTAGGTTCACTACTCAGCTAGTCTTGGGCTTGTATCACATATACAATTTAATTAACAACTTATTGGCATTAGATTAATTAGATTATATCATAATTAATCACCCCCAATTAACTCTTTAATTGGAGGGTACCTGTCACCATGGGTGGCCACCTAGCAGTAGTACATGGCACTATAGAATAGGTGAATCTACGTGAACGTATAAGTTACGAGTTCCATGCAAATACGGTCCTTCCATCAAGCTAATCTCCTGATCGAAGTTTAGGGCCCGAAATTGCAATCGGTTTTCCCATCTAGGACTTCAATATTTATGTATAAACTCTACACTTTGTGCTACTCATTTATCAATATAGGAAACTCCTTTCCTATTTGATCAACTACCGTGGCCATGGATTTTGGAGAACACAATGTAGAGAACATAGGAGATTTTTCATCATCTCATGATGAGCGATGGATCCTATCTTGGAACTAACCAACCTCCATGCATGCTATGACTATGTTTGAAACATGGCTTTTTAACAACTATAGAAGAAACCATAGCTGCGTTAGACATGATCAAGTCATAGCCGTCCTATGCACAAGGTTACTGTGGAACCTCAAGTCAAATAACCACTTAATGCACTATCGTAACAAAGGAGAATCAAGTCTTACCGATCATGTCCCACAAGGCTTCCATATGACATCTCCTATGGGCCAGTTCAGTGAACTTGATAACTCCTTATCAAGCACCCACTAAAGTGCATAGACGTTATACGTCATTGTCTATGAAATGCAACAATCATCATATGAACGCATCACTTAGTGCAAGTCTCTAAGGAATCATGGTCGATGCCTCGTCTCGATGGATTCATCGACTTGGAACATTTTAGATCAAACCATAGAGGTTGGTTTCATGTCCCCATCATATGTGCGACCCAACCCCGTAGCACTATGATCTAAGGGCTTCAACCAAATGCATACAAATATTGTATTAAGCATAAGATGAAGATGACCAAAGAACAATTCTTAATATTAATATTTTATTGAAAAATATCATTTAGAATGGCAGACAATGAGCCAACAATTGGCTTAACGGTCACCAATTCTAACATCCTTTTCATAAACTTGCACAAATTCAAGGTCCAATCCACTCAAGCCCAAGAACGAGCTGTTTTAGCTCACATCACTGATATATAGGAATTTTATAGGAACTTGAGATGGTTATTAAGATTGTTGATTTTAGTTTATTTTGAGATTTTTCAGTATGGTTTTGAGATAGTTTTAATATATCTTTTATTTAATCATTGTATATAAGTAAATTTTCATTTTAATCATTACACATACACCCACTATAATGTAAGCATCATTTACACAAACTATCCCTATTTTTTTAGTAAATTAAACTTACACCCCTCAAAAGTATTGAGATTATGACAAAAACTACCCCTATTTTTTGCTATCAAGAGTGGTTTCTGTAATTATGCAAAAGGCAGGGGTGGTTTATGTAAATAGACTATAGGTTAGGGGGTGTAAATATAATTATCCCTTTTATTTAATAACCTGGCAGGACCAAGAAGAAAACCCAATATAGCAAGCTGAAGGACAAGCGGATCCGCCCGGGAGCGCGAGCGGAAGCGAGAAAGCGTGGGAAAGTGCGTAAATTTAAATCAAATTCAAAATACGCGAATCCCAAGGGGTGTACCCTTGGGTGCTCAACCGGGCGTTCGATGTAGGATGTGTAAATATTAAAACATATATTTAAACACATAGGGCATAAATATACAAATGAAATCAATCAAAGCGTAATAAACCGTTACCTTTGATTGTTTAGCGTATGCTCCCGGCTACTAGCGTTGTTCCTTCTCCGGAATGCTCACGAAATCCAAACGTATGGATTCTCCAAAGGTGATTCACACCACACCGGAAGAAACACACGTTCTTCTTGCTAGAAAAGAACGGGTTTAGGAAGGAATCGGTTTTAAGAGAAGAACACTATGAATTAGTGTTCTCTTAAACTTACTTTGTTCTTCTTCTTGATTCAAAATCAAGTGAAGAATACAAGTGTAAGAGAGGGAGGGAGCACGAAATTTTTGAGAGAGAGGAGAGGATTTTTGTCTTCTCTTTTTCCTAGAAAAAGATGAATAATGAATCACTTATGCTTGGTGTGTATATTCTAATATATATACATAATTGATGTGATTATTGGAATGTGTCTAGGTTCATCCAAGGATGTCTAGATTCATTCCAATCAATCACCATCAATTCTTCAATCAAGCCTACCAAAATTTATGGTATGATCAAATCATACCAAAAGGGAAGAGCTTGATTGGAGTTGATTTGTCTCTTTCCAAAAGAGATAAGTCAACATACCACCTAGCATGAAACATGGCTGATTTTTGCTTCCTCCAAGGGAGCATGTCGGCTATGTTTAATTAAGGGAAGAAGTCCAACTTCTTCCTATTCCAAATTAGGAATTATTTCTCCTCTCGGGTATAATTTAACGGACCGGGTTTTATCGTAATCCAATTACGACGAACCCAATATTAAATCCAATTTAATGTCCACTTAAATTATTCCCGTTGATCTTTTAATCCAATTAAAAGATCCAACGTCTCAACATCTCAACTTTCCATATTTAATCGAAAATCCAATTTACCGATTAAATGAAAGCCCGATACAATATCGGCCCGTCCATCCAATGGACTTTCCCTTAAGTAATCCAATTACTTATTTTATCCTTCGAGATTGACTCCAAGTCGATCTCTCAACCTCCTCGGTGATTTGTGTGTGACCCTTTAGGTTCACCCTCAGCTAGACTTGGGCCCGTGTCCCACAAGGGCCCGTTACCATGGGTGGCCGTCTAGCAACGGTCCATGGCACTAGAGACTAGGTGAATTGGCGTGAACATTTAGGCGCCGATTCCGTACGGGTACGATCCTTCCGTCTACCGTCTCCCGGCCTTAGTCTAGGGTATGGAATTAGGCGTCGGTTCCCATACTTGACTAGGCATCTATGCTTAATACTCGAGACCACGTATGCTTCATTGTGTCGACACAGGAAACCATTCCCTGTTCGACCAACCACTGTGGCCACAGCTTCAAATAGCATGAACGTGTCTCCGAGTGCATAGGAGATACCTCTCTCACATACTGACAGGGGACGGATCCTCTTCTTGGAATCCACCGTCCTCGCTACACATTCTGACTGCACTGGACAAGGCTTATGATAATCATCTTACAGAATGATTACCTCTCGCCAGATCCAAGATACAGTCGTCCTGTGCACGCGACTGCAATGATCCCTCAAGTATGAGGATTACTCCCGTACTATCGGAACCGGGGAAAACCAATCATACCGACCAAGCCTCCAAGGCTTCCATATGATGATCCCCGCGAGTCAGTCCAGTCGGCTCGACCCCAGTCGACCAACCCATCAAGATCGTGTAGGTGTCTCACGCCTGTCGCCGATGAAACACGGCACCCATCCAATGAACACGACTCTTGACGCAAGTCTCAATAGGACTCTCGATGCCCTGTCTCGAGGTCCTCGACTTGGAACATTTCAGACCCAACTCTTAATCAATTGGTTTCATGACCACCATCCAATGTGTGGCCCAACTGCATGAGTTGTTATCCATGGTCTGTGGGCTTTGTTGCGATATAAGTTAAACACCATTTTAACAAATGTAAGATGAGCGCAACAAAGAAGGTACCATTGGTGACGAACACTCATCTTATTCATCACATAATAATATCACATTCACATCAAGTTGTCGGATAGGTTACAAATTGCCAAACCTATTGGCTTTCTGGTCACCTATTCCAACACAAGCCTAGTCAACATACAACAGGGACTCCATGTCATACAGGTGGCTAACATATGGGGACACATCATATTAAAATATCTCCAACAAACTCCGAAAGACCCGGCTGGAATTCATGTTTTATTCAGCAGTAACTAACCCCTGGAAAAGGTGGCAGACATGGAATGACTTAGTAAAATAGTCTTATCTAAGTCAATATTTATCCGAATCTGATGGTTTTTTCGAGAAGATAACTGACTCTTGTAGCTTTCAAATGGTATACGGCCTATAGTAACAACTATCCAAATCTGGCTCCACAGTCAACTATAAAAGTACCTTTTGCGCAGTTATTTGTTAAGTAACATTTTCCTACGCTACAATTACACTCTCACTTACATTCTGTCTATTTTTTAGTTGTTTCAAGCTTATCACACACGAATTTATTACTTCACAATCCCATTTCACCATTATTCTCACTTACATTCAAGTTTTCCGTTCATTTTATTTTGTAAGGACACTACTGACTTAAGCATCGAAGTACTAACCCCTCTTTGCAGGTTAGTCCACCATTATCTTGGGATTTTCATGAAGACCCTTTACTTTTTATGGTGCTGTTGGACCCCGTACGCATCAGAGGGACTAATTGGTAATTATTAAAAAAATTTAAACTTATTGATAAATAAATTATATATTGAAATTTGAATATATTAAAAGTCCAAGAGACTATATTGGAACTTTATAATATATCTAGGGTCAAATTATATAAATTTAGAAATTAGGAATTAAATTATAATTTTGGCAAAGTTAAGAAGAATCAAACAAATAAAATGAAATGACACATTAGTTTAAGAAGTTTGCATGTGGCCAACACCATATTGCCTTCCAATGTTGACACTCGACCACACTCACACCAAGCCTTTGAATATAAATTATATATATATTATAGTGACGTGTGCATATACAAATCTAAAAAAAATGGTACGAATGTGGGAAATTACACAGATCGAGAATGCTTAACCCAAATTCATTTTTCTTCGCCTCGGTTATTTCAAAATGGGTAAGAATTCATGATTTGAAAATTATTAATTAGTTAGTAAATTTAAATTATTTGATTAGTGAATTTATTAAATGTAATTTCTACTATCCAATTTAATGTTTAAGCAAAAAAATAATAAAGTTTTCCAAAAAAGTTATTTCCACAAAAATTAGAAACAATAAAGTTTTCCAAAAGAAATACATGCTAAGATAAGAAGTTATGAGGTGCGACATGCATTGGATAAAAAATTAAGGATGCACAGTAAAGTAAAGTATCTCAAGGAAAACTGAGAGTGTTAATAACCTGCAGGTAGCAAAGAGATAGACGGAATTGGTGGTTTAATGTTGTAACCTAGGACAAATGCCACCAACACAAGAAAATATGTTCTGCCGTTACTTCTCAAGCCTAGTGGTGGATTCGAGGTCGAGAAAGAATAGCAAATAGAGATAGTAGGCAGGATAAAGTACTTTAATTTAATTAATACAACTATGTCACGTGGTGTCTGGTGATGTGCAAATCAATTAAGTGCAAACAAGAATAACCAGTCAAAATGGGTCAAAGATCCTACGTTGGTACATGAAAATTTCACATGGTTCTAGCTAGATTTGGAAATAGTAAAAGTGTATTCACGGACGAATGAATAACTGCATTCCAGATTTACAAAATTCCGACCAATGGCCCCAAGTTTACTTTTCTTGCTGCTATTTATTCCCACTCCATACAATGTCTCTTTTAATCATCCTCTCATTCTTCCTTTGTGCTCCCTGCTCTTTTTGTAAAAATATTTCTTTTTTGCTCTTCAGCGAAGGAGCACAATGAAATCAATTTAAAACTTATTATTGTCAAACTCAGACTATATTACAACCCATCACAAAGAAACCTAATTATTCTTTTATTGAAGTAGCTAGAGTAGCAAGTAGTTGGACCGTATCCAATCCCATTCTTTAATTTCCCAAACAATTACTCCTACCAAGGACAAGAACACAGAAAGTGCTATGAAATCTTCTGCAGCTTCACAGAAACCCCAAAAGTTATATTGAAAACAAGAGATTAAGAAAAGCCTTCCACATCTCTTGCTCAAACTTTAGTATATATAATCTCAATAGTATTTTTGACATAAATGATACCAGTATCATGGCGTTTTACTTCTCGCATCTATATAACATAAAAATACAATTTTAACTATCGAAACAAACATCATCCTGAACAATCTCACAAGAAATAAATATCTCAATATTCAAAATAATAAAGCAAACATATCGTATGTTTTGTGATAACATAGAAAGTCTGGAAGCTTGGAACAAGGCATAAACATTTTAGTCTGAATTATAGTGCCTGTACATTGAGCTTCAAACTCAATCGGGACTTATCATTTTTCCTTCTCTTCAAGTCGTGTTATTTCTCAGATCAATCCCACATGAAATATTATTTCAGCCTCCTGTCACATATTACAAAAGGACATCCCTTCAAAAAAGAACATGAACGAATAAATCCAAAAGAAATTAAGAAAAAGGAGTCAGAGAGACCTGATCCATTATGGGACAATGCACCTAGTGTTGATAGATATCACAGCAAACCACAGGAGTTGATTCAGAGCCTCTATAGACCTGCAGTTTGTAAGGCAAACAATTGAGCAATCAACTTGTTTTGCTTCAGTAAGTTGGTATTTGACTCACTCTTGTCAGGTGCGATGGTACACTTATTGTGAATAGTACAAATAAATCAAATAAATAGACAGGGCATTAAGATGTACCTTTAATCAAACAGGCCAGTAATTTCCTTTTACAGATAATCTTCCACAAGCATCACAACAAGTATAGCCAAAAAATCACCTACATCATTTCAAATTTAATGTCAGCGGAAGGACTACAGTTACCCCTATCTCTTTTTTCATTTTTTCCCTCCAATCCAGTGGTGAAAGTGGGCAAATGGAGGTGTTGTATGTTATTCTCATAAGGAAGTAAACAAGCAACTTGAGAGAATATGTGACGTTCGTAGGATTTTATAAATAATTGAGAGATTAATTAGTAATTATTAAGAAAATTTGAGTTAATTATAAATAAATTATAGATTGAAATTTGAATATGATAAAACTTGAACGGAATAAATTGGAACTCATTATAATATTTGGGAGCGAATTATATTAATTATAAAGATATAATAATAATATTAATAATAATAAAAGATATATATATATAACAATAATATAATATATATATATATATATATATATATATAGGTAGAGAGAAAGTGGGGTGGGAGTCACCCCACCACCACCACCACTTCATATATCATTAATATAATATATATATATGTGTGTGTGTTTGTGTCAAATACACAAAAAAAGATAACATTCTACAAACATAACATTTCATCAACATTTTTTTTCATTTGAAGTTTCTCTCCGGGAAGACGAAGAATCAGGTATGGAAATTTTGCTTTTTAAAATTTTATTAATTTATATAATTATATTATGTAATTAGTTCATTTACTAATGTAGTTTATATTGACCGATTTACTATTTAATCGGAAAAAATTTATGAGTTTGACTAGTTAAACTAGTGTTATATTAAATATCACATTTGATATAAGATTGCTATAATTGGGTAACTAAATTACTAGATTTGCTAGATTTAATCACTATTGTAGTTAATGTATTCAATTTCATCGGGTGTATTGACTAAATACTTAATTATATATATTGGTGTTTAATCATATTATATAATAGCAAGGAATTGATAGGAATTAATAGAAATATTATTGAAAAGTTATTTAAGAAAATATACGATTTTTATAATAATTTAAGTTAGAAATATTATTAACACCGGTAGTTATAATGATATGAGGGTTTTATAAAATAAAATTTTATGCGTTAGTTGATAAATTAAGATATACCTAAGAAGTGTAGAAAGTTAAGTTATTTAAAATAAAATAGAACGGGGGGTTGAATTTCTATATAAATATAACGATGCGAATATTATGTAATATATTAATTAGAACTTACGATATTTATGAGTTATTGATCGTATAAATTATAATTTACTATAGGACGTGACGATAAAGTGGAGGGTTGAGCAGCTTTTCGTGTTGACAAGATCATTTTGAGATTTGAGGTAAGTATAGCTAATTGGTTTATATATATATATATATATTTTATATGTATATAAATATAAATTGTTGGATATAAATATATATTTATATGCTTATGTGAGATATATACATTGTTGGATATAAATATATTTATATGTTTATGTGAGAACTTGATATTGAATTTTGGATATATATATATATATATATATAATTATGAGGATATGAATATGGATTGTTTATATACTTGATTATGGGTGTCGATTGTGATTAAGATGATCGTTATATCTGTGGAATTGCTATTATGTGCTAAAGTGTGATTGTGCTGCACGGATGTTGGATGAATGATTGTGGGGTTATATAATTGATTGTGATATGAAGTCAAATAGGAATGGTATTGACGAGCGAATGATTTAAAATGAAACGATGGCTTAACTAACTAGAGAGCATACTCAATGGCTTCCAATGATACGATCAATGACGAGCTGTGTGCTGTCATTGATCAATGGAGATGATGGGATACACACGAGCTGTGTGCTGTGTGATATCAGTGAAGACGGGATACACACGAGCTGTGTGCTGTGTGATATCAGAAAAGAAAAGAGAGTGGAAAGAAAAAAAAAGAGTATTGTGATATTGACGATGATGATGGTGATAGCCGGCTAAGCTCATTGAGTGATGCACTCCAGGTTGGATAAGCAGGGCCCTAAGGAAACAACTGAATTGCCTCTATTATGTCTTGAGTTGATATCTTATTGTAGCTATGTGATTTCTTATCTGCTGTAATGTATGTCGCATGTTGGATTGTATTGGTATACTTGTTTTATACTTGATTGGTTGTTCGTATACTTATATATATATCGAAAGGCTATACTTATTGAGTAGGCAGCTCATTCCTTGCCACATACGTTTCAGGAGATAGGTCGCACGGACTAATACTATTGGATCTTGAGCCGTGCCGTGACACTGAATAGGTGGGTCAGCCGTGACATCGAAGGTGGAAGTTTTTGGGCTATATAATTAAAATATCCTAGTATTTGTAGAGCTTGTTGTAAGACTTTGGACAGTTGGACGTTGGTTATCTTTTCTTAAGTTATGTACAGTGGTGGGAAGTAAATATAAGGTTTTTGGCTATGTTTATTATCTCATGTCGTATATATATTTGTTATATTGATAGATAAAATTTATATTACGTTATAAGATAAGTTGAGATTAATTAATGGTAACTAGGTGTAGTAAAGTAGGGGGTGTTATAGAATACTTGTTGCCCTCCATAAGAATAGAAGCAACATATCGCATTTTCTCTTATCAATAGGAACGATCTGTCTAGCAAAGATCTCCAGTTCTTTTATTAGCACGGTGCATCCCTAGTAAGTTCTATGTCGATGGAATACAATAAATTTTGGGTAAATAGCCTAAATCAACTAGGTATAATGTTTAGACAGTGAGTTAATCATGAAAAACTCCAATTCATCAATCCTTATTCACGTCTAATAGTTCCAAGATTAATGACATTATTAATAGCATAAAGCAAATATAGATACCTCTCTTGGATAAAGCATTCTATGAAGGAAAACTAAAAAGGGGAGAAAAACTATGAAAAACCAATATCTGACTATTTACTTTGTTAAAAAAAAAAAAAAGCAATAATTTTAAAAAGTTCCTAGATGTACTTTAATATTATGACTTATGAGAAAAGACAGTAAATAAAATTATAACCAGGAAAAGCCAGTAGAACTATATAAAAAAATTTATCATGCTTTCTTTTGAGAAAACAATGGAGATCATTTTCCTCAATGGAGCATAAGTCTAATTCCAGGGACTATTATTACATACAACGCTATGGTAAACTAATCATATATCTAAAGTTGAACACTATACATGTATTAACATTAGATGAAATGCCAAAATAAATCCAAATGAACAGAAGGAAGAAGTAAGAACACTAAAAGTCACCATGATGGTGATATAAGATCAAAAAAATAGAAAAGCACTTCAGATCATGTATTAAATCAACTATATCCAAAGAACTCTTAATCGTAAATCCTTCATCTAAGCAACATTATATATTCCCTCTTTTTTAAGTACAACAAGAATTCACTGGCAAAGTCCAGCGTAAAGATAGTGTTTGACAAACTAGATACTTGGAACTTACTACTAAGAAGTTAAGGGCAGATAGCAGAGAGAATTTGCAATGCATAGAAAAGGGATTGGATTTCAATGTGTTAGACCAAGAAGATAGTCAAAAGCCCCTATCTATAGTCCAGAGCACCTTTGCACCATGGCGCGCCATGCGCCTTTAACAACTACGGCTTGGTTCCCCCAAGCTCAGGGACTAAAATCTAGCTAATGGTAAGACTAAGAGTTCGATTATAATGCATTCTCAAACTTCCAAAATGTCCTCAATAGCGTCTGTGTACCATCCATAAAAACCATTAGGATGCATAACCATTTCTTTCAGGGCCAAGGGAGGAGTAAAATATAAATATCATATCCCATTTAATAGAGTTCATTTCCAAAACAAACACTACCCTGCTAAAATAGATGACTCATTAGTGCAGCTTCTGGCAACGCTTAAGAGCTCACAATACATCATAAATACAGTTGGAAAGCATAATAATGGAATCAGGATCCAAAGGCAATTAAAAGAAACACTCTACAATCCCAAAGCAAGCAGTTGATAGAATTTTGGAAGACACAAACCAACTAACGGGAAAAAGACAAAGAAGACGTTTTAGGCATGCAGAAGACAAGGAGAAACTCCAAACTAGGGTGAAAATACAAACCTTACACTAGTCCATTTCTAGGGACTGAAGAACCACATATGTGGCACTTGGTATGTTTTGGACACAAATAAGGCCTATGGCCAATATTCTACTGTCTCAAAAGTGAAATATATAAGCAAACAATAATTGAAAACTAACAGGAGAAAAGATCCATGGCACACCTTGTGTGGAGGTTGCTGGCAGTAATAGTGGTATGCATCCTCACACCTTTTACAGAATGCAAACTTATTTGGATGTCCAGTTCTTCGACACACCTAGAGTAACCGATATGTAAAATGCATCAAGATGGACAGTAAGTAGAGTGTGATTTCAATAACTCACCAAATAATCAGAAGCTAGATGGGTTTATATAAACTCAAACAAATGGAGAAAAGAAGCCCCATCTCTAATATCTTTATTCTTTAATTCCAACTTACCAACTTATACTGAAAGATAAGAAATAATTTTAAGCAAATAATCATTCTCTTTTTTATTAATAAGAAGGAGTTCGCAAAACATCATAACTGACAAATAACAAACTGATTATATCAACCCCTTCACCTATACCTTCATTCTAAAGCACCTTCTTCCGAAGTACTTCTGCTCACCACCTTTCTGAAACAACATTCCTGTTGATACACACTTTGGAGCATAAGGACTAAGGACATTTTTCTCCAAAGAAGTCACTCAAAGTGCTACATGGATCATTAATTCTCAAATAAAATAACCATATCCCTTGAAGAAGCAATTAATTCTACTCAATTGTAAACTAGCCTTATCTAAATGTTTAAGATCGGTAAGTAGAGTGCTTGCTCATATCAGTAGAAAATAACCATCAGATATCATGATTTAGAAAAGCTGTTCAGAAAGAATTCAAAATAAGGATAAATCATCAATATGTACCTCACATATGCGACAAGAGGGGCAAGTCCAAGAACTCCAGTGCAAAAGATCTGTAACCAAGAATTACATCACAAAAAGAACAAGAATTTAACTACTTTAGTGCAGCCAAAGACACTACCTCTGTGCTGAGACCAAGCTTTCATACAGTTCCACTGGTACTTCTTGCCACAACTATTGCAAGATAGCATCTTTCTTGCCCTTTCACTTCTTCCATTTTCACAAGAAAAGCATAGCCGACACATTATTTTGGTAGTTGAGTGACCTTGCTCTTCTCCAACAGCATCCTTCATAAAATTCTGCTAGAAAAATCAATCTTATAAGGACCGGACAAGCAATAGCTTAACAAATCGATGTTGTTTAAGTATCACACAACATAATCAAGAGAAGGTATGTCTCAAGTACAAAGTGCATGTATATTCTAATAAAGCAAAATGGTTTGAGATAGTAATGAACATGCTTATTGTACATCCAGTCAATAAACATATGCCAGATAAAAAGATACAAAGTATCAGGAGCCGCTCTTAATTAACAAAAGGCATGTAAACATAGACGAATTTCTCTACATTATAAAATATAAATATCATCATTGACACAGTGCAGGTATTACATGGACTGCAAAAGTGCAAACACATGGTACAACCGACTGCCTTAAGCCAAGTTATTCCAAAAATTGGACTTAACTATAGTCTATTGTATAGCATCTCTGCGCATGTTATGCCTTTGAAAATGTCAATCCAAAGTGCATGAAATCAGTGAATCCTACCATTTGTACTCTTAACATTTCTAACCCATAGACCTATAGGTCAAATTTAGTTAGCATACACAAATCTGCTGAGATGAGACCTATAAAGAACTAGAAACATCTATGAGCACTTGTATCTCTCTACAGAGAGGGGTCTCTTACCCATGCTCGTTCGTTAAAATGTTACCTGCCTACTCTTGTTTATCAATCTACAGAATTACCTAGGAGTATAACCTCATCTCACTTCAATTCGGCTAGTTAAATGTGATTCTAAATATCAAAATATGATAATTAAGCCAGATATTGTGTTGACAATAATTTTATAACTACCGACAAAAAATGTATGTTGCCAATAAGTCATAGCAACCGACAAAATATGACGTGTTGACAATAAGCCATAACAAGTGACGACAAAGGCCTTTTTCCAGTAAAGGAAGAAACTTTAATATGCAATAGAGTCCATAATACATCGAATTGCCATTGCCATTAGAAGACAAAATCAATAAATGAACTAATAATCAGTGATGGCGGACATGCTCAATATTTCACATATGTAGACAATAGACCAGAATTATGAGCAGAGCAAAAATCCTGTTCATGCAAAAACATTACGCGAATATAAAATACAACATGTGGAATACATTCAAAATTGACGAACAAACTGATAAATGCAAGTGTAAAGTCGGGCAATAATAGACCCAACTCACAAAAATGACCAGTAAACATAGTAATAAATCAAATATTCTTATCAAAATAAATTCTTCTCATTAACTCTCACGTTTCAGAATAAGAAAACCAGTCAACACCTGAAAGCGAAACAGAGCAAATTCAACAATTGAGAATGTTTGAACCTCTAAACATCACACACTCCAGAAACAAAAAACCAAAACTTGGAATAAGAAATACAGACACAATGGCAACTGGAATACATAAAAAAAGACCCTTATTGCCAAATCGCTAAACTTAAACTTCCTCGCGTAATCCTGAGCCACCATCAAAGAAACATCTGCTTGCTTTTGCAGCGCAACCCTCTTCACCTACGCCGAAGCTGCTACTATCACGGTCGCCTCATCCTCTCCACCCCTCACCGACACGCCCGCCGCATATTGGGGCGGCGGAGGTGGCGACGCTTGTGAGACAACAACTTTCGAAACCTTAACCTGAACCGTTGCATTCTCCCTCGCCTATCAACCACGGGTCATTCAAAAAATGCTCAACCCTAGCAACCTCCTCCGAAAAGTCGTTCTTGCCCCTCTCACTCCGCAACCTCACCGGAAACCCCAAAGCACAGAAACATATCTTCCGGCTGCAAGCACATAAAGAGAGTATAAGATTCGCACAAACTCAAGACCCACATCACTCCCACACACAAAAACACACTCGACTGCGTGCTTTCAGAAAATAAACCAAACAACAACATGGGAGGAAGAGATACAAATATATAGATATAGATACACGTGTGCGTACTAAAAATAATTGGGCTAAGTGTTGAGATTAGAGAAGGGGTTACCAGGTAATTGGGCAAGCAACATGAAAGTCCAATAATAGGACGGGTTGAAAGTTATGCTTTTTTTTATTGTTTAAGCGAGTGGTAGTATTTGGGTTTGGGGAGAAAATATTAAAGTTTATCTTTGGGTTGATGGGGGGAAAATAATGCGAAATTGGAAAAAAATTAGGGTGGAAAGAGAGAGAATTGAGAGGAGAGAGAATTGAGAGGAGAGAGAAAGGAGGAAGGGATATTTGGAAAATACCCTTCGGGGTTGGGGGGTTGCTGTTGAATTATTGCAAGTCAAATAAATATATTTTTTTATCAAACTACTCTTATACATTTCACACACTTATGTGAGTTTGTTCTTATAATTAAATTAAATCATAAGAGTAAATAGTATAATATATTTACTATATATAAAGTATTATTCTATTAAATAATGTTTAATTAATAAATAAATTAGACATGTCAAAATAAATTTAGCTCTTAATATATATACACACAATCTTTTTTTTATTTCGAACATATTTATACACTATAAAACTATATATATATATACACTATATTATGTAATTTTAACTAAATATTTAGAAGACAAATATTCTGATAACTCAATCGTAAGAACATATCACTATGAGAATATAAATATAATATTTACATCCCTTGTGATATTTTAATAGTAGTAAAAAATATTCCCTTCAATTTTGTCTTGCGTTTGTTCAATTCTACACATATAAGGCGCCAATTTTGTAGTTTTAGTTTTTCAAATTTTCATGTTCATTTTTTAGTTTTTTTTAGCCACATATTATGGGTAGAAACGTAAAATGATTGATTTTGTTAGGGGGTTTTGACATCTTTAATAACCAGGGGTACTAGGTTACTAGGTGTAATTTTTTCAAACCATAAGGGATCTGCGTGTAATTACACCAAACCTCAGGGGAGGGGAGTGTAATTATCCCTATATAAATAATCAATTATTTCTTAAATTATAATTATTTGTACTTGTGATAGATTTTAATCTTTTTTTATTAGTTCTTATCAAGGCGGTGCTTCAGGCCATTCCGTCTTACTCTATGTCATGTTTTAAACCGTCGGTTTCTCTAATCCGTGAGATTGAGTCTGTTTCGGCTGCGTTTTCGTGGAGTAGTCCAAAGGACCGGAGGATTCACTGGGTGGCTTGGCGTAAGGTATGATGCAGTAAATTTGTTGTACAGATTGGATTTTGTGAATTAAGTAAGTTCAACCTTGCTCTTCTTGGTAAACTAGCTTGGCGTTTGCTTGTGAAGCCTTGCTCTCTTATTGGCAGAATATTTAAAGCTTGTTACTTTCCTTGATGTTCTTTTTTAGATGCTCAGCTGGGTCTAAATCCTTCATATGCATGGCGGAGTATCATTGCAGCACAATATTTGGTGCGTGAAGGTTGCCATTGGCACATTGGCAATGGTGCTGAAGTGAGTATTTGGGGCGCAAAATAGATGCCTCGTCCGCATCATTTACCCAATTATGGTCCCGTTGATGTTGCTAAGGGATTCTAAAGTTCAGACTCTATTGGAACCGGGGGGATTAAAGTGGAATGAGGACCTGCTCAAAGCAAATTTTTGTGAAAAGGATGTCCAAGTGATCCGTTCCATTCCACTCCCTCATACTCCTGAACCTAACCGACTGATTTGGCATTATGAGAAGCATGGATAGTATAATGTTAAATCGGCGTATCGACTTGCTATGGCTATTGAGGATCGCACCACGTGCACAGATTCAAGTTGACCAGTCTAGCATGCCGCTAAGAGGTGGCTGGAACTTTATTTGGAAGGCAAGGATTCCAAACAAAGTTAAGTTTTTCCTCTAGCATTTATGCCGTTCGGCGATTCCTACAAGTTGCTCACTCTCCCGCCGAGGTTTGACGAGTGTTGAAAGTTGTTCTCGATGTAGTATAGCAGTTGAAGATAATAGCCATGCTAACATTTATTGTGACTTTGCACGAATTACTTGGGGGCTATCGAATGTGCCTTGGCGGCTTATTTCTGCGTGGCCTGACTTTTGAAAGAATGGTTGCATGCTCTCAATAAGGAACTGGATGTTGAGCAATTTGCTAGTGCTGCTGTGACAACTTGGGCTCTTTGGTAAAGCAGAAATAAGATGTTGATGAAGGGGTCAAGCAATCTCGGACATTTACCTTGTTGGACAGTCTCTTCGCTTTCTGGAATGATACTAAGCCAGTAGCAACGAGCTGCCCGTAATGCTTTGGATGTAGGAGTTATGTTCTGTAAAGCATCAATGTGTATGAACTTGTCTGTCTTGTTTTTTCATGAATGTAATTTCCTTATTTCAAAAAAAAAAAAAAAGAAATGAATTATTATTTGATTTCAAATTGTTCGAATAGCACTTTCCACAAAGCATAATAAACCAATTATTTTTTTATAATTCTAGAAATTTTGCTTTAACATGATTATTTAGTTCTTTTCATTTATAATATTTTGTAATAAAAGTAATCCAAATAACATACAAAGTATAAAAATAATACTATTAACTTACATAAATAACATTTGAATACTTTGTATTGTTGGGACATATACAATTCAAAATTGGTGGGTCCTTTCCATTTCTCTGATTTTTCTAGTTATTTCATATTCTTTGACAAAGGTATTTAAATATGTTAGATGGTAAATGTAAAAGAAATAATTAGAGATACTAAAATTATAAAGGGAGTAATAAATAAAAATATTAATCAATAGATGTAAATTCACATAACATAAAATAAAACTAATTTAGTACTATAAAAGTAATATTAAAGGTTTAACAATTTGTATGATCATATAAGTTAGGATAAATTTTGACCAAAAATAGAGAACTTTTATTTTTATATAAATAACCAATTATTTCTTAAATTATAATTATTTGTAATTGGGATAAATTTTAACCTCTTTTTATTACGTTTAAGAATTGAATTATTTGATTTCAAAATGTTCGAATAGCACTTATAATTGTAGAAATTTTGCTTTAACATGACTATTTAGTTCTTCTCATTTATTATTATTTGTATTTGAAGTAATCCAAACAACATACAAAAGTATCAAAATAATAATATTAACTTACATAAATAAATTTTAGAATATAAGTATTGTTGGGACATTTACAATTCAAATTCGTGAGACCTTTCAATTTTTCCAATTTACATTTTCTTTTTTTGATAGGAAATCAAAATTATCATTAAAGAAACCACAAAATAGTCCCAACCAAATTATAACAACAAACAGAACTAATAAACTCCAACTATTGACTCCTTCATTTCACTTTATGAATCGAACAGGTAGAATGAAAATTGCTCAAATAGCTTCTAATGAATTACACTACTGCCATAGGGGAAGAAGCATGCCCTTCGAACACAAGCTTATTCCTATGGCCTCAAATACCCCAAATAAGAGACATTTCCCGCAAAAACTATTGTGGAGTACATTTCAACACTAAGTGTCGTAACTAATCTTCCGCAGTACCTGGCCAAAAGGAAGAAACAGCATAAGGAACTTCAATTACCGCCCAGCACTTCCTAGCAAAATCACACCATAATAAGACATGTTTCCTCATCCTCCGGATCATGGCCACAAACGGGACACCGTAAATCAACTTTCATATGCCGCTGATTCAAATTCAAAAGAACAGGAAACGCACCTTTACACAATCTCCAACCAAAGTGCTGAATTTTGCTAGGAAGATTAGTTTTCCACAATAAACCCCAACCATCTTTCTGTGCTAGCACAGAAGGTTCAACAAGCGTACCTGGAAGACGAGAAAGTTCCCGAGTCGCCACCAAATAAGCACTTTTAACACTGAATTTTCCTTTTGGAGAATCATGCCATACAAGTCTGTCAACACTAGAATTACAAGTAATGGGAATGGACTGAATGCACTCAACATCTGAAGCACAAAGCAACATTTGCAATTTAGCCAAATCCATCCTGATCGGTCAGGAAGCAACAAGTTTGCAACAAGCACATTTTCCTCACTAGAATGATCCACCGAAATTGGTCGGAAGTGGAATGGCGTAGGAATCCACGGACCACTCCAAACGTGAATACAGGAACCCTCATCTACGTGCCAACGACACCCTGCATTCGTAATAAATTTAGCCAACAAGATGCTTCTCCACGTAGCTGAAGGATTGAAACCAATCGAAGCTTCGGCAAAAGACGACCTCGAAAAATAGCATGCTTTAAACACCCGAGCAAGTGGACTGTCCGGATTAGTTTGCTACCGCCAAGCCTGTTTAGCAAGTAAAGCCAGATTGAAACACCACAGATCACGAAAACCAATCCCACCGTTCAGTTTACTCTCACATAAACGGGACCAAGCCACCCAATGGACCCGTCGTTGCTTCGGAGAGCTCCACAAAAAAACTGTAAATGCTGACTGAATTTTCCTAATCAAATAATTAGGAAATAGGAAACATTGCATCACATAATTGGGCATAGCTTGTAAAACCGCCTTAATTAGCACTTCCTTACCGACACTAGATAATATTTTTTCTGAAAGACTGTTTGATCCCTTCTTAATTGAGGGAGTCAAACAAGAGAATAAATGTTGCAATTTTCAATATTGTAACTCTAGAATTTCAGCATGGGAAAATCAAACTTTTTCTTTGAAAGACTAAAGGACATGCATGGAGAATTGGATAAGTGCCTTGGGAATTCTCCAACAATTATTAAAGTACTTCAGAAAGCTTCACCAAGCCCTCTATAAATAGAGGAGAAATGATGTGCTCTTGACACCAAATAAGAGAGAAAACCACATCAAGTGAAGAATTTTGAGAAGCCTTCATATCTCTCAAACTTGAGTAAGTGAGTTCCACAAAATTATGAGAAAAGGATCTATTGTAATCCATCCCACTTGGATCAGAATTTCTTATTGTGAGCTTCCAGTTTTGTTAGAGATAGCGAGTGTAATCCTATTTTGAGATAGTAGAAGTTTTTCATTTTGTAAAGTTTGTGTCTTCCATACACTTCATTTGTTCTACTTTTGGTGCCCATTCTTAATCACACAAAGAGGGAAAAGGTTTCGCATTCTTCCACTGCTCTCATTTCTGTCTTTTCCCAACAGTGGTATCAGAGCCACTGGTTTGAGGGAATCATTTTCTTGTGTGATTCAAGATGGAGGATTCAATCACCCATGATGGCGACATGTTCAAGTTGACAGCAGAAAATTATTCCTATTGGAAGCCGATGATGGAAGACCATTTATATTGCGAAAATCTACATGATCCAATCATCGATGAGACGAAGCCTGAAGGTAAGGATGATAATGAGTGGATGTTGTTGAATCGAAAAGCAGTAGCTATGATTCGGAAGTTCATTGATCATAGTTTGTTTGAGCATGTCTCAAATTACACAAACGCGTACGAGTTATGGACAAAGCTCGAGTCAATGATTCAGAAGAAAACTCCATGCAATAAGGCACACCTCGTTAGACGATTGGTGAAGTTGGAGTATAGAGATAGCCAAAATATGATTGAGCACTTAAACAATTTCAAGGGGCTTGTCAACAAGCTAACGAAAGCGGAGATGACTATTGATGATGGATTGCAGGCATTACTGCTTCTCAGTTCATTACCTAAGAGTTGGGATACACTTGTTGTCACTCTCAGTAACTCTTCCCCAGATGGACAAATTTCTATGGATATTGTATGTGACGGTCTTCTGAATGAAGAAGCTACAAGGAAAGAACGTCGCTCGCCTGGTGATTCAAAATCAAATGTCTTTGATACTCGAGGAAGAAGTGAGAATCGAGGAAGAAATAAAACCCGAGCTCAATCTAGAGAAATCCCGAAGTCCCGTTCAGGACTCGTTTGCTATTATTGTGGTAAGCCACACCATAAGAAATCTGAATGTCGAAGCTTCAAAGGAGACCTTAAAGCTGAAAAACTGAAGCCAGATCAAATTGAATAGAAGAAGGAAAAAGAAAAGACTACCACCGTCGTGGCTACCAAGGAGGATGTTTTCCTTATTGATATTGGTAACTATTCGAATTTAACTTGTGACGATGACTCATGGGTTGTTGATACAGGAGCTACCATCCATGTCACCCCAAATGAAAGTTTCTTCTCATCCTACAAAGCTGGAAACTTTGGTACTGTCAAGATGGGGAATGAAGACATGTGTCAGATTGTTGGACGGGGAGATATCATTTTATCCAGTAACTTAGGGTGTCAACTTATACTGAAGGATGTGAGGCATGTTCCAGATATGTGCCTCAATCTTATTTCAGTAGGGAAACTCAAAGACGATGGATTTGAGAGTCACTATGGCAATGGCAAATGGAAACTCACTAAGGGTAATCTGGTTGTGGCTCGAGGAATAAAAGAAGGATCACTGTACGTGATGCGAGGCAAATTGTGCAGAGATGAAACAAATGTTGTTGTTGCTTGCCAGAACATGCAGTTATGACATAGAAGACATGGACACATGAGTGAGAAGGGATTGCAAATCCTCGCTCGAAAGCAATGTTTACCTGATATGAAAGGTAAAACTCTTGAACCCTGCACTGATTGTTTAGCTGGAAAACAACACAGAGTCTCATTTCGGAACCCTGCATATCCCACAAGAAGAAAGTGTGTCATTGACTTTGTTCACATTGAAGTCTGTTCAATGACTGAAAAATTCACTTGGTGGCGCATTATACTTTGTCACATTTATTGATGACTTCTCAAGAAAGTTTGGGTGTATCTCTTGAGAACAAGACCAGGTACTTGATGCCTTCAAAGAGTTTCATGCCACTGTGGAACGCGAGACGGGTCATAAATTAAAATGTGTACGAGCTGATAATGGTGGTGAATATCGGGGTCCATTTGAGGACTATTGCAGATTCCATAGTATTTGAATCGAGAAAACACCACCAAAGACACCACAGTTAAACGGTGTTGCTGAAAAAATGAACCGCACTATTGAAGAAAGGGTTCGTTGTATGCTTTCTCAAGCTAAGCTACCCAAATCATTTTGGGGTGAGGCCATGAAAACTGTTGTTGATCTTATCAATATCTCGCCATCAGTTCCTTTGGATAAAGAAATACCAGAGGAAGTTTGGTTTGGAAAGAAGGCATTTTACAACCATTTAAAAGTATTTGGATGCCAAGCATTTGTCCATATTCCTAAGGATGAACGTGCCAAGCTAGATGTCAAGACCAAGCAATGCGTTTACCTTGGAGCACCCAAAGATGAATTTGGGTATCGATTGTGGGACCATGTTAAGAAAAAAATTGTTAGAAGCAGAGATGTTGTGTTTTTTGAGGATCGGACCATTGAAGACAAAGAAACCAGAAAAGCCTAAACACAAGATTGTTGATCTTTTTGATCCCCCTGTGACATGGAATGAAACAAGGGAAGTTGATGCTAGAAATGATCCCACAATAAGTAGTAATGATCAAGCGGAGGAACAAAATGAGCAAGCTGAAGGGGGAAATAATCCTGCACCAGTTGAATCTGCAGAGCCTCAACTAAGCATTCTACCAGGGTGAGACAACCTTCCACTCGATATCCTCCAGATAAATACGTGATCATCACTAGTGAGGGGGAGCCTCAAAGTTAGGATGAAGCCATAGTTGACAACCACAAAGCAGAATGGAAGAAAGCTATGCAAGAGGAAATGCAATCATTGTAGGAGAATCATACATATGATCTAGTGGAATTACCTAAAGGTAAAAAGTCTTGAAGAATAAATGCGTATATAGGCTCAAAACAGAGGAGAATAGCTCAAGACCGAGATATAAGGCCAGACTGATCGTCAAGGGATTCGGTCAAGAGAAAGGCGTTGATTTGAAGAAATATTCTCTCTAGTAGTGAAAATGTCATCCGTTCGAGTTGTACTTGGTCGAGCAACTCGATGTTAAAACGAAATTCCTTCATGGTGATCTTGAAGAAGAGATATATATGGAACAACCTGAAGGGTTCCAAATTCCAGGAAAAGAAATATTGGTAAGTCGACTTAAGAAAAGTCTCTACGGGCTTAAGCAAGCACCAAGGCAATGGTACAAAAAGTTTGATCTTTCATGGTTCAACATGATTTCAAGAAAACACTCGTGGACCACTGTGTCTTTGTGAAGAAATATGCTGAAGACGACTTCATTATACTTCTATTTTATGTAGATGACATGTTAATTGTTGGACATGATCGAAAGAAGGTTGCTACTTCAAATAGAGCCTTGGGGGAATCCTTTGCAATGAAAGCTATGGGACCAGCCAAACAGATTCTTGGAATAGAGAGTTGTCGAGACTGGTCGAAAAGATTGTTGTGGTCATCATAGGAGAAATACATCAAAAAGATACTTGAAAGATTCAACATGAAAGATGCCAAGCCGGTAAGTACAGCTCCTGCTGCACATTTTAAGTTGAATCCAAGTACTAATGAAAAAGAAATGGAAGAAATGAAGTACATACTCATCTGTTGTAGGCAGCCTCATGTATGCAATGATATGCACTCGACTGGATATTGCATATGTTGTTGGTGTTGTTAGTAGAATCCTAAGTCGCCCTGAAAAGGAACACTGGAATGCAATAAAATGGATTTTTCAATATCTCAGAGGAACTACCAAAAAATGCTTGTGCTTCGGTAAAGGAAAGTCTGTGCTAGAAGGATACACAGATGTTGATTGAGCTGGAGATACTGATTCCAGAAAATCGACATCAGGATACTTGACTACTTTTGGTGGGGGGGTTGTTTCATGGAAGTCCAAATTACAAAAGTGTGTTGCATTATTAACAACTGAAGAGGAATACATCGCAGCTACTGAAGCTTGCAAGGAGATACTTTGGTTGAATAATATCTTGCTTGAACTAGGGCAAAAGAAAGAAATGTATGTGCTATATTTTGATAATCAAAGTGCTATTCACTTAGCCAAGAATCCAGCATTTCACTTTCGTTCAAAACATATTGATGTTCGTTATCACTGGATGCGGGATGTGATAGAAGAAAAGCGCCTCCAGCTGGATAAAGTCCTTACGAATGACAATTGGTCTGACATGCTAACCAAGGTTACAACAACAAAGAAATTTGAAGACTGATGTGAAGGACCAGGTTTGGCAATCACTCCAAATTAAGACGGGAAAGGGGAGATTTGTTGGATCTTCTTAATTGATGGAGTCAAACAAGAGAATAAATGTTGCAATTTTCAATATTGCAACTCTTGAATTTCAGCATGGGAAAATCAATTTTTTCTTTGAAAGACTAAAGGACATGCGTGGAGAATTGGATAAGTGCCTTGGGAATTTTCCAACAATTATTCAAGAACTTTGGAAATCTTCACCAAGCTCTGTATAAATAGAGGAGAAATGATGTTCTCTTGACACCACATAAGAGAGAAAACCACATTAAGTGAAGAAGTTTGAGAAGCCTTCATATCTCTCAAACTTGAATGAGTGAGTTCCACAAAATTGTGAGAAAAGGGTCTATTGTAATCCATCCTACTTGGATGAGAATTTCTTATTGTGAGCTTCTACTTTGAGATAGAAGAAGTTTTTCATTTTGTAAAGTTTGTGTCTTCCATACACTTCATTTGTTCTATTTTTTGTGCCCATTCTTAATTACACAAAGAGGGAAAAGGTTTCGCATTCTTCCACTGCTCTCATTTATGTCTTTTCCCAACAAAGACCCATCAATCTGCCCCAAAGACGACTCTAAAGAACTCAAAACACTTCACATTTTGATCTCCCTAAGACCGATGGTAGACCCAAATATTTCTCCAATTTCTGCACCACACACACATTCAACATCCCGGCCAAAAGATTTTGTCATTCAATACAATATTAGGGCTAAAAATCATTTCGAATTTAGCATAATTCACCTATTGACCCAAGGCTCACTCAAAAGGGAAAGAATACCACCAACACCCATCACTGCGTCCTCCATCGCTTTAGAGAAAATTAGGGAGTCGTCGGCAAAGAGCGTGAGACCCTAGGTGCCCGTCTTGCCACAGCTATACCCTGAATCACCCTACTCAGTTCAGATTCTTGTAATAAATAAGGGGAGTAATAAAAAAAATAATCCAATAATAAAAATATAAATCGATAGATATAAATTCACATTACATAAAATTAAAACTAATTTAGTACTATAAAAGCAATATTAAGGTTTTTAACAATTTGTCAGATCGTATAAGTTAGAATACTTTAATTATTACACCACAAATAGAGAACTTTTTTTCTTATATAAATAACCAATTATTTCTTAAATTATAATTATTTCTACTTGTGGTAGATTTTAACCTCTTTTTATTACTTTTAAGAATTGAAGAATTATTTGATTTCAAAATGTTTGAATAACACTTTCCACAAAGCATAATAAATAAATTATTTTTTTTATAATTTTATAAATTTTGCTTTACAATTTTTTCATCTATAATTTTTTGTATTTGAAGCAATCCAAATAACATACAAAAGTATCAAAATTTTCTATTTAGAACATTAGTATTATTGGGACATTTACAATTCAAAATTCGTGAGTCCTTTCAACTTTTTTTATTTTTTTAATTATTTCTTATTCTACATTAAATGCATTTTTAATAAATATATTACATTGTAAATGTAAAAATAATCTGTAGTTAATTAAATTATAATGGGAGTAATAAATACTACCACAATAATTATCTTGACTTACATAAATAATATTTAGAATATTTTAATTGTTGGAACATATACAATTCAAATTTGGTGAGTTCTTTCTATTTCTTGGATTTTTATAATTATGTCATATTCTTTGATAAAGGCTTTCCAATAAATATGTTAACTGGTAATTGTAAAAAGAATAAGTGGAGTTAATTAAATTATAATGAGACTAATATAAGTTAGGATAATTTAATAAACTTTGACCACAAATAGATAACTTTTAACATAAATTAACATAAATGTTTCGCTGAAAATTGAGAAAAGCAAAAAGTTTCTTAGGAAACTCAGATTTTGAAGGAAAAGTAAGAAAATAAAGCATTTCGAAGGAAACTAGATAATTTTATAACTACCATATATTTTTGTTTCCATAACATCGAAAATGAAAACGTCTCCATAGATTCGATGAAAACGTAAGGAAATTTTAAACCGTGTTTTCAATAAATATGTTAAATGGTAAATTAAAAAAATAATAGGAGAAATAAATAAAAAATTAATCAATAAATGTAAATTCACATGACATAAAACTAATTTGGTACTATAAAAAGAAATATTAAGGGTTTTAACAATTTGTAGGATCGAATAAGATACGATAATTTAACAAACATTGACCACAAATAGAGAGCTTTTATTTTTATATAAATAAAAAAATATTTCTTAAAGTATAATTATTTGTATTTGTGGTAAATGTTACCTTCTTTGTATTAATTTTTAGAATTGAATTATTACTTGACTTGAAAATATTTTAATAAACACTTACCACAATCACAGTAAATAAACAAAAGTTTCGAAAATTTTTAAAAAAAACACTTACCACATATCATAGAAAGAAAATTGTTTTTTTTTCTAATTGTAGAAATTTTATTTTAACATAAATAAATAGTTCTTTACATTATAATTTTTAATTTGAATTAATCCAAAAAGCATACTTAAGTATCAAAATGATAATCATTTAGAATATTGGTATTAGACATTTCCAATTCAAAACTGCTGAATCCTTTCAATTTCACTTGTTTGTATAGTTATTTCTTATTCTGCATTAAATGGATTTTAATAAATATATTAAATTGTAAATTTAAAAATAATTTGTAGTTAATTAAATTATAATGGGAGTAATAAATACTATCCCATTAGACAAAGTGACATATTTCTTGCCATCTTTCATGATGAAAGAAGATGATGATTTCTCAATTTGGTCCTTGTTGATCTTGGGTTGCAGACACACTCTATGGGAGAAGTGTTGTGATGCTCTGATATTAACACCTTTGTGAGGTGGTGTGGCTTCAGTTGTTGGTACCGGAGGTGGTAAAGGTAGCTATGACTGAGGTGGTGTTGTGCTTGGTGGCAGAAATGGAGGTAATGGAGGCCTTGGTGGTAGACCTGGGGTTGGCACAAAAAGTGCAGCTGGTGCAAGTCTTCTTGGTCGCAATGATGGTCCAAGTCTTGGAGGTAGTGATGCTGTAGGTACTAGTTGTGGTAGCATAGTTGGTTCTGCAACCATCCTTGTCCGAGACCTTGTTTTTAACATCCTTGGGCAAGGGTCTTCACCCATGCACTTGTGTTAAAAAAAAATGTAATTCGTGTTATTGTGTAGTACTTGTACACTAGAGAAGATAGACTTACAGTTTCAACTTGTGGTGTTGGTGAGGGGGCTTTTCTTTTCTTCTTCACCTGACAAGTTAAAATAATTTTAGACTGGATTAACCAACAATGTCACACAAACTTTACCTCAAAAAATTTAAAAACAAAGTCTTACTTGTAGCTTTATAGGTGCTGCAGTTGATGGCTCACTTTCACCATATTCCACAGCAGAATCGGGTATATCAAGCATAATATCATCATTGCACTCAGACTGGAAACTCTGAATATATATCCTTTGCAGTCTCAACTTTGTCTTCAGTTACAATAGGATTTCTTGGTGGATCTGCCTCATCTCTAAGTGCCATTGTGCATGTTTTAATGTTCCGCTTACCCATTCCACATTCCTTGCATTCAACTGTTTTTTGTTGCCTTTGCAGCCTTGATCCTTTTTGCATATCTCTACTCTTCTTCTTTTGTTTTTGTGCAGGCTCATCCAATTCCCTCCTTCTCAGTGTTTTGGGTCTTCCAACACCCTTTCTAAACTTTGGAGGAAGTGGAGGTATATACTCAGTCTTCTCCCATAATTCAAGTCCATTCATAGGTTTGATTGAATGCTCATACACTTTCAGAAATGTGCTAACTGTATAACAATCATTTACATACTCTTCAGGATTGCCATTCTCACACAAGATAGCACTTGATGCATGTTTACACGGAATTCCAGTCAAGTCCCACTTTTTGCAAGAACAAGTTTGTCTAGCCCAGTCAACAACCATCCTACTCCCATCATAGCAAGTCACCTCCCAATGCCTTGCATCAGCTTTCAAAGGAATACAATCTGGAACTTTTTTCAGATTCTTTTCAAGCTGTTTTTTTTATTCTTGGGCAAATTCTTTTCCCCTCCCATTTTGCTATTGCCCTCTCCCTGTTCTTTGCTAGCCTTATCATTAATTATTCTCTAATCCACTCCAGTAAAGTCAGAACAGGTTTAGCCCTAGCATCCAAGATGTTATAGTTAAAAGTCTCACACATTGTTAAGTAACATATCACTTTTCGGATGTGTGCTGAAGTGAGATCTGCTCCAGTGTGTTGAGGACTTGTCATGAAACCATGCTGCTGCTTTCTCATCCAGATTACCTAGTTCTTCCATTCTTCTTGCAAAATTTTGGACTGTTGTTGCCTTGACGGCTTTTCACAAAGCAAATTTCAATGCCTGTCCTCTTAACCCAACAGTCTTAAAATTATTGTTCAAATGTCGACACAAAACCTGTGTTTAATTGTGGGCATGACAGTCTCTACTGTAGGAATTAACCCTTTTTGTTTGTTAGAACTTGGAGTATATAAATCTCTATCTATCTGCAAAATCTCTTTCAGCAGTCTAAGAAACCATTCCCATGTTTTTTCTCATTTCACTAGAAACCACAACATAGGCCACAGGATACACATTATTGTTGGGGTCAACACCAACAACACTTAAAAAAATACCACTTGTAGGACCCTTCAAATGGCATCCATCCATCCCGATTAATGGTCTACAACCACTCATAAACCTATCCTTCAATGCTTTTAGACATACATAAAACCTGTTAAACTTTCTCTCATTTGGCTGCCCACCCTCTGTAGTTGACATAATCACTGTAGAGCCTAGATTTGTTTCTATAATTTCCCTGCATAATCCCACAATTATTTGTATTGGTCATCTGGATTGCCTTCTATTTTTGTCAGAGCTTTCCACTTTGCTCTATAAGCTTGAGACTGACTAAACCTGGCATCTAATATCCCTGCCAACATCACTCGTAAACCCCTTGATGTTCCTCTTTGGATCAGTTCTACATTCTTGCTCAAATTTTTTTGACAACCAAGTAGAATTCACATTTTTGCAATTGTAGACAGGGCCATAGTTGTGCTTAAACTGATATTGTCTTATTTGAAAAGAAGCCTCATTTTTCATTTTAAAGCACGCACTTTCGACTCACAACCTTCAGTCACACATTTTGCATAGTATCTTAACTTATCATTTTTCACAATTTTGATGTTTCTATGTGTCATTATGGCATGAGAATGAATAGATTCTCTGAACTTTTTTTTATCCCAAAAATCATGCCTAATACATACTTTGGATCAAAGAAGTGGTTGGGATTGAATGTAGTGTTTCCTGCAACACAATCTCCTTCATCACCATTGAAATTACCCCCAATGGATGCCAAATCATCATCACTCTCTGCCAAATCTACATCACCACAGTCAGAGCTATTGTCACCACTTTCTTCACTGTCTGCTACTGTCAAGTTATCCCCATCACCCCTCCATTCAACATCTGGATCAATATTTTCCACGAACAATCCATCATCCTCATCATGGATATGTTCATCATTCATATCAACATTGTAGCCACTATCTGTATCCTCACTTCCCTCAATCAAATCATCTGTGCACACACCCCACCCTTACATCTACCAAATTAGTTTCTATCCCATCCATCCTAATCTCTAGTCCACTATTCTCTTCAGCTCTTTCATTCACAACATTAGAAGACCCCACCTGATTCCCCATTACATTGATGAAATGCAATTCCCCATCCATATACAAGTTAACTTCTCTACTGTACTAACTAGCCAAACAAAGAGAAACCAACTCTTTATCCTCATTAATCAACTCAAATTGGTTATCAACAATTTTGCAGTATCTTTTTACCCCAACTATCCCAACCTCATTTATTAACTTCTGAAGATAGTCTCTAGACACAATGTTTACATCAATATGATCAAATACAACTCTTTCCCACTACATATGCTGCAAATGGCTCATAAAAAAATTCACCCTTATAGTGAATTCTAACAGTTACAACAGGATCAAGTTCATCTATAAAAATAAACATATACAAAAATAAAAAATACGAACAAAGCAGCGATATTCACAAACCACCAACAAATATAAAACGTCATATAAAATAGAAAACAGACCACCAAAAATTAAAAAATTACATTTTAGTTGTATGGGTTTACTACACGGCACAAACAACATCACAACCAAATATTGTAAAAAAAAAAACTAAAAAGAAGAGGACTCATAAAATATACAGAACACCATGCCCAGTCGTTCAATATAATATACATTCACAACTACCCATCAACTTTTTTATGTAATACACGAAACAAACATTTACCGTAGTATGATGGAGGAACAAATTGCGGTTCCTAGTGTAAGAATGGTGACCAAAAATCCAATTAGATTGGCGGTCTTGGGTACTATTTAGTAATCTTTATCAAAGTAATAATGACTTGATGAATATAGTAAGTCTTCATCTGTGGCACTATGTGTTTGTTGTGCTTACTGATTACGTTAAACGACATTTTAATGTCACAACAAATGCCTATACACCAACTGGATAACCCATGTAGTTGAGTTGCGCATTAGATGGCAGCTACGAAACCAACTTTTGAGGGTTGGCCTGAAATGTTCCAAGTTGAGGACCTCGAGACAGGGCATCGAGGATCCTATAGAGACTTGCAGTAAGGATTGCATTCATTGCCGTGTTTCATCGGTGATAGACGTTGGACGTCTATGCAATATTAGTGGATTAATTGACAAGGATGTCAGTTGACTGAACTGAGTTGCGGGAATCGTCATGTAGAAGCCTTGGAGGCTTGGTCGGTATGACTGGAATCCCCGGCTCCGATAGTACGAGATAAGTCCTCAGACTTGAGGAACCATGGAAGTTACATGCATATGATGGTTATATCTAGGATCTGGCAAGAGATGTCCATATCTGGAATACGTTCATTATAAGCCTTACCGGTGCAGTCGGGATATGTATTGAGGACGGTAGATTCCAAGATAGGATCTGTCACCTGTCAGTACATGGCAGTCGAGTCTCCTATGCGCTCTGAGACAGTTTAAGCTCTTTAAGTCTGTGGCCACAGTGATTGGTCGAGTAGGAAATAGTTTCCTACATCGATCAATAGAGTAAACGTGTCTCGAGTCATTGAGCATAGTTGTCTAGTCAAGGATGGGAACCGACGCCCAATTTCATGCCCTAAACTTAGATCGGGAGACAGATGATGGAAGGACCGTACTCATATGGGAGCCTAAATGTTCACACCGACATTCACCTAGTCTCTAGTGTCATGGACCGTTGCTAGATGGTCACCCATGGTGACGGGCATTTTTTCGATTAATGGTAATTCAAAAAATAGTTAATTAAATTAGATTTACTTGACCAATTATGTTGGGCACAAGCCCAAGTCTAGCTGAGGGTGAACCTAATGAGTCACACACAAATCACTTTGGATTTGGTGGAGTTAATTTGGAATAACTCTAGAAGAAGTGAATAAATTTAATCAGATTAAATTTATTCAAGAGAGAAAAATAAATAATTGGATCATTTATTGGGAAATCCATTTGATGGATGGTCCAAGATTAATTAATTGGATTAGTTAATTTTGGACTAAGAACCTTTAAATTAATTGGATTAATTTATCGGGTTTTGGCTAGAGTAGTTGATTGGATCAATTACTCTTAATTTGGACTTATGTTTATTTAATTGGATTAAATAAATAATTGGCTTCAATTGGATTGAAATTAATTAGATTAATTAATTCCCAATGGATACATGTTTGGAATTTATTTAATTTGATTAGAGTTGAAGCTAGTTAAGGAGGAGTTTCAACTCCTCCACATGTGTACATGATATGCACGCAAACTAGCTCTTTTGTGGGTGGTTTTCTCTTGCTATCATGTGTAGTGGATGTGCTAAAAGTGTGTGTATGTGGAGGTTACCTTGAAGGTTAATTGTGTACGTGGTTTTTTTTAACTCTACATTCTACACACACAAAACAACTTTGCTAGACATTCACTAATACATTTGCTTCATATTTTGCTGAGATTTTAAGCCAAAAACACCTCTGAAAGTTCTCTCTAAGTGTTCTTTTCTTTTGGAAAGAAAAGAACTTAAGACATTCTAAAGATCACTAATTGATAGTGTTGCTTTGGAATTGTTTTCTTCTTCTCTTCAATATATTTTATCTAGCAATAAACTATAGTTTGAATCCTTTTTGTGGTATGGACAATACTTAGTGGAGTTCTACGTTAAGCTCTCAAGTGGACGAACGAAGGAAGAAAAAGGAAAGGAACAACGCTAGAAGCCGTTCTACGTAAGATTGAACAAAGGTTGGTTTTTCTTTTACATTTCATGTACCTTTGTTCTTCTCCTTTTAAGCCATATGTCCAGCATGTTTTCTTTTGTTATTTATGTTTTGACAAACACCGAACGCCCGGGAACTTCAAAAGGAACACCCCTTTGAATCCGATTTAAATTACGCCTTATATTCACGTTTTTACGCCTCCATTGCGTTCCCGCGCCATACCCTATTCTTTTAGTGGTATCAGAGTCCGGTTCGGTGTTGTGGCTAAAGGATTTACATGTTAAAATGTGTTAAGCATGTTGAACGATTTAAAACGCTTTTGGAAAGCATGTTTTATGGTTTTTCTAGCATGATTATACGTAGAAAATATGTGTTGATTTTGCTCTTAAAGTTATGGATATTCATGCATTTTTTAGAATTGGATTTTCTATAAATGCTTGATTATGATTCAGTTTTTATTAGCAGAAATTTTTAAAAAAAAAATAAAAAATGGCACAGTTGTCTGCATGCTGCCCTGACGGCCGGTCACTGCCCAGCAAGCGCGTAGGCCGGGTGCACGCGAGCAACAGCCTACGCGCTGCCTGGCGTGCGCGCCCGCTGGCGTGCGTGCTGGCAGGTCTCTGCCTGCGCGCGCGTGTGCTACCTCCCGTTGGCCGGTCTGGGATGTCTGGGCCATTTTGCATCATTTTTCATGAAAATTTGCATTTTCTGATTTTTGCTAGTTTTCTGAATGTGATTAATTTTGGCATATTTAATTTTTGTTAAATTTGATTTTTCTAAAATTATTTTTTGTGCCTTAGATTATTTTGAAAATGGTTTCCAAACCAAAAAAAAAAATAGTTTGTACATTTGATGCATAGTTGATATCTTCATTTTTAATTGAATTATTAATATAGTATTTTCTGCATTTTAATTATTTTTATGATTTTAGATATTGGATATCTATTGATAAATGCATGGAATGTATTTAAATGTTGGCATGTTTATATTTGATATAAATGTGCAATTGTTGTTTATTGGATAAACAATGTGGATGATCACAAAGCCCATTGACCTATGTAGGGTTTATTTTATGTTGGGTGAGGCCTCCGTGCCTCTTTGTTTTTTATTCCTTCTATCGCTTTTAGCCTTGGAATAATAAGGCTTTCTTTCTCTCTTTAAATGTACTCCCCCCAACTTCTGATTGGGGTTTCATTTTAGTTGTAACGAGTGTAGATGAGCATGTGAGGTTTTATTTATTTTTGAAAATAAATGTAAGCTTTCATGGAGATGAAGGCCCAAAAGAGGTCCGTTGGACGGAGCCCACGATGGAAGGCCCAAGAAGAACAAAGAAGGATTTACAAGGCCCCATTAGAATGATAATGAGATATAAAAAATTGTAATAGTGTAGGCTTACCCTAGATTGACCATAGATCCACTGCGGTGGATCACTTAGGAACGGGCTTGTGATCATCCTACAGGGGCATGCTAGGTTTCTTTTGCATGTGTTTAATGTTTTAATGCTTTGATGTAGATGTGTTTGGAATGCATCTATTTATATTGTATGTAAGAGCATACAAAATACTAATAATAATGAGGTCTCGGTCTTAATAAAATGATTAACTCTCTCTTGGATGGTCCAAGTAAATATTAGGCCCAAAATGAATTAAAATCAAATGGTTTGATTATTCCATGCCTTCTATCCATATCAATGTAGTGAGGAAGCTACTTTCACCCATTTGTGGTCTCACGAGTCGTGGCACATTTAGAATGGAAGAAAGCTATGTTGTTGTTGTGAACGAATGGACTATACTCCTATTTCCCTGTCTCACGAGTCGTGGGGGTGATAGTTGAGATATTCATTTGGTTGATGGGTCGGGCCTAATGCTAAGTAACATAATTCGCTTGGAGTCCTTGGGATCATGTGAAGAGGCGAGGCAAAATATCTTGGGGATCTCATTGGATCATAATGGTATAGGTTACCTCCCAGAAATTATTTTTCCATGTGAATCATAAAAGCAGGGCATGGAGAATTGCATTTTTGGACTCCAAGCCCACTAGGAAATAATTTTCCAAAAACCCCACTTTGGAGTGGTGGGCTTTTTGAATAAATAGTGGGAGGAGTTAATGACTAAAGACCAAGTCTTAACTTGAATTCAATATTATAATAATAAACAAAATTTCTGCTTTACATTTTGAATGTAGATGTCTAAGAATCACTCGCTGTAATTCTTGAGACTAACAAATTTTTCGGAACAAACTATAACGATTGGCTGCGAAATGTGAGGATTGTCCTCGATTTCGAAAATTAGGCCTACGTTCTGGATAAGTCTCTTCCTCGGGTCTTGCTAGAGGGGTCCTCGTCAGAAGAGCGTTCGACGTTCAATGACTGGCAAGAGGACAACCACAAGGTCCGCAACATCATACTGACATCCATGACTAATGAGATCCAAAAACAGTATGATTGGCTAGATGATGTCAGCTCGATAATGCTCCGCATGAAAGACGTTTATGCGGTACCGGACCGGCATATTAGATATGTTGCGACGAAGGCATTTTTCGGAGCTAAGATGACAGAAGGGTCGTCTGTACACCAACATGGAGTGATGATGCTATCCCTTGTGGAGAAGCTCAAAGACCTCCCTCTTTTGACTCGTTTATCATTAACTATAACATGAATGGGCTTGAAAAAAACCTTCATGAGTTGATAAACATGTTGGTCCAGTACGAGGAAACGATTGAAAATTTTGCGCCGTCTGTATTGGTGGGGAGGCTTCTACCTCAAGAGCGAAAGGCAAAGGGGTCGGACGCTGGAGGAGGAAGAATGGTAAGACAGAATCGGCCACTGCTAGCCCTCAGAGCGCTCTTATTGCCATGCTGGGCATGGGCAAAATAAAGAGGAAGACGGTTCAACAGTCAAGGATTGCAAAAGATGTTTACCTATATTGCCGTGAAAAGGGGCATTGGAAGAGGGAGTGTCTTAAACTCTTCTCCAACCAAGGTACATTTGATTTGAGCTTTAACATGATTACTATTCTGCTTCTTGGGTATTGGATACCAGCATTAGAGCTCATATTTGCAAATGGTTTGCGGGTGATGGAAAGGAGTAGAAGGCTAAGACGGAGATGGTTCTAAAGTTTGGCAATGGTTGGGCTATTGCTACAGAAGCTATATGACTAGTTAGGCTTAGCTATTAGTGATCATGTTAGGATAGAGTTGATAGGTCACAATTATGTAACCTAGCATGATCAAATTATGTCTTTCTATTGTTGGACAATTAGAATTATATATTTTTTATCAATGAAAGTTTCTTTTATTTGACAAAGGATGGTTATTCTTGTCTGGTAGGTTGTTTGCATAATTGTTTCAGTACTATCCCATAATTAGATTATGAATGCTCAAAACAAATGATAAAATGGATAATCAAGACAAACTCACAAATTTGGCATGCAAAGCTAGGTCACATTCCTCTAGATAGGATAAGGAGGTTAGTAGATTCAAGGAGTCTAGAAATAGACAATTTGATCCTACTAGCTTGCAAGTCCTTCCTGAGCAAAAAGATGGCAAAGTGCTCTTTGTAGGACAAAGTATGCTTGCTAGTGGTCTGTTGGATTGGATCCAGTCAGACATATGTGGGTCACTGAATACACAAGACCAGAAGAAGGTTAACAAGTCTAAGGACCTTCAGGGAATTAGATTTGAAGTGGGAACCGAACTGGTTGCAAAATTGACTTTCGATTGGATCAAGTGGTGTGTATTTAGTGCGAGATCTTGCTGTATCTAAATCGGAATGGAATTCTCACTCAGTGGAATTATTTCTGGAACGCCACAATTGAACGATGTCTCTGATAAGGGAGGAATCAAACCTTGTTGGACATGGTTCGATCGGTGTTTCACTGAACTACTTTGGTCCATCTGGGTGTGTTCTTAAGACAGTAGCCAAGTTGTAAAACATGGCACTTTCTGAAGATCGTGGCCCAGACGCTATATTGGATATGGCATGGCAAGCCTGTATCCTACAAAGTACATGAGTATATGGGATGATCCTGCACATGTCAAGGAACTAGTGGGAGACAAACTAAGTTTACACAGGTTCGTGTGTTGTCCTAAGGGAAATTAGATTTCAGAGGATAATTAGTGTGAGGGGTAGCTCCTTGAGGAATCAAGTAGAGCGACACTCAACAAGATATAGCAAACATCATTTGTAATCGAGTTTGCCCACTGACTATATTCCAGTCCTCCTATGAACAACCAAAATATCTTAGATACCTGAGAGGTACAGGTTTTAGGGTCAGTCCGGTCAATTGCATTATAATCCAAAAGACATAAGGAAAAGCAATGTTGGACATTGGATCGAATCAATGGCTTGGAGCATGTGATTCGACATAGAATTCAAACTAGGTTTAAAACTCCATGTAACTGGAATATTCGTTTTGATGAGTTCATACAGGGTATGACTCGATCAATAACGAGCTTGAGGGTCAGTGGGAGTTTGGTTGTGTTCCTGGTGTTTAAAGTGTGTAACGTCTTATTCATTTGGAATGAATTTAAGATGTTAGGAAACACTGAAACACCGATGTTGTTCACTCAATTCTCCATGAAAGGAATTGGATTCCTATATATAGGGTTAAGCTATCCAAGAGTCAGTTAGGGTTGACTGATGAGGAAGCTTAGATGTTTGACATCCCCAACATCTTTGCCATAGGCAACATGAGTATGTTGTTTGGTGCATTAGACCTGATATTGTGTATGCTTTAGGCATAACAACGAAAATTTGGTGTGTACCGAGGAGGCAATAGATTGTTGTTGAGAACAGTCTTTAATACCTGAATAAGGATTAAAGAAGTGTTCTTGATGCACGTTATATGGAGAGTTGATTCTGGAAGGCTATGCGATATTAGCTTCTAGTATCATGTGAATAATATCTAGTCTCAGTATGCACATATATTCAGGCTTAATGGTAAGGTGGTGGAAAGATTTCAATCGGGATACCATGACGGACCATGAAAGTTGAATGTATGGCAACTTTAGAAGTTGCTCTAGAGAGTGGTTTGGATGAAAAACCACATCCAATGGTTGGGTGTGGTGCCTAGCACGGGCAAGCCAATAGTTAACTTAGAGGATAACAACATGGCTATAGCACAAGCTAAAGGATTGAGATCTCATCAAGGATCTAGAAAAATTCTTAGACAATACCGTTTGCTTTGAGCAATAGTATGCAGAGGTAACGTGCGGTTGGACCGCATCATCTTGGCAGAAATAAGGTAGACCCATGAGACCAAATCAGATATCGCAAGTTACTCATGCTTAGATAAGTCTGAGTGATATGGGTGATTGGCTTTAGGTCAAGTGGGAGATTGTTACAATAGGTGACTAGAAACTATGTGTTTTTGTGCTTACTGATTACATTAAACGGCGTCTTAAGGTCACAACAAATGCCCATAGACCAATTGGATAACCTATGTAGTTGGGTTGCGCATTGGATGGCAGCTATGAAACCAACTTTTTGCGCAAGTATTCATCCGTAAAACTATGTGTTTTTGTGCTTACTGATTACATTAAACGGCGTCTTAAGGTCACAACAAATGCCCATAGACCAATTGGATAACCTATGTAGTTGGGTTGCGCATTGGATGGCAGCTATGAAACCAACTTTTGAGTGTTGGTCTGAAATGTTCCAAGTCGAGGACCTCGACACAGGGCATCGAGGATCCTATAGAGACTTGCACTAAAGATTTCATTCATTGGATGAGTGCCGTGTTTCATTGATGATAGATGTTGAACGTCTATGCAACATTAGTGGGTTAGTTGACAGGGTGTTAGCTAACTAAACTGACTTGCGAGAATCGTCATATGGAAGCCTTGGAGGCTTGGTCAGTATGACTGGAATTTTCGGCTCCCATAGTACGAGATTAATCCTCGGACTTGAGGAATCATGGCAGTCACATGTATATGATGGTTGTATCTAGGATCTAGCAAGAGATGTCCGTATCTGGGATACGTTCATTATAAGCCTTATCCAGTGCAGTTGGGATATGTATTGAGGACGGTGGATTCGAAGATGGGATCCGTCACCTATGGCAGTCGAGTCTCCTAAGCGCTCTGAGACAGTTTAAGCTCTTTAAGTCTGTGGCCACAACGATTGGTCGAATAGGGAATGGTTTTCTACGTCGATCAATAGAGTAAACGTGTCTCGGGTTATTGAGCATATTTGTCTAGTCAAGGATGGGAACTGACACCAATTCCATACCCTAGACATAGACCAGGAGACAGATGACGGAAGCACCGTACTCGTATGGAACTCGGGATCCTAAATGTTCACGCCAACATTCACCTAGGCTCTAGTGCCATGGACCGTCGCTAAACGGCCACCCATGGTGACGAGCATTTTTTCGATTAATGGCTAATTGAAAAAACAATTAATTAAATTGAATTTAATTAACCAATTGTGTTGCACACAAGTCCAATCCTATCTGAGGGTGAACCTAATGAGTCACACACAAATCACTTTGAATTTGGTGGAGTTAATTTGGAATTAACTCTAGAAGAAGTGGATAAATTTAATCGGATTAAATTTATTCAAGAGAGAAAAATAAATGAATGGATCATTTATTGGGAAATCCATTTGATGGATGGTCCAAGATTAATTAATTGGATTAGTTAATTTTGGACTAAGAACCTTTAAATTAATTGGATTAATTTATCGGGTTTTGGCTAGAATAGTTGATTGGATCAATTACTCTTAATTTGGACTTATGTTTATTTAATTAGATTAAATAAATATTTGGACTTCAATTGGACTGAAATTAATTAGATTAATTAGTGCCGAATGGATACATCTTTGGACTTTATTTAATTTGATTAGATACAAGTCCAAAATAACATAAAGATCCAATTCCATTTTTCATGCAAGTTGAAACTAGTTAAGGGGGAGTTTCAACTCCTCCACAAGTGTACATGATATGCACGAAAATTAGCTCTTTTGTGGGTGGTTTTCTCTTGCTATCATGTGTAGTGGATGTGCTAGAAGTGTGTGTATGTGGAAGTTGCCTTGGAGGTTAATTGTGTAGGTGGTTTTTTTTTAACTCTACATTCTACATACACAAAACAACTTTGCTAGACATTCACTAATACATTTGCTTCATATTTTGCTGGAGATTTTAAGCCAAAAGCACCTTTGAAAGTTCTCTCTAAGTGTTCTTTTCTTTTGGAAAGAAAAGAACTTAAAACATTCTAAAGATCACTAATTGATAGTGTTGCTTTGGAATTATTTTCTTCTTCTCTTTACTATATTTTATGTGGCAATAAACTATAGTTTGAATCCTTTCTGTAGTGTGGACAATACATAGAGGAGTTCTACGTTGAGCTCTCAAGTGGACGAACAAAGAAAGAAAAAGGAAAGGAACAATGCTAGAAGCCGTTCTATGTAAGATTGAACAAAGGTTGGTTTTTCTTATACATTTCATGTACCTTTGTTCTTCTCCTTTTAAGCCACATGTCCAACATGTTTTCTTTTGTTATTTATACTTTGACAAACACCGAACATCCGGGAATGTCAAAGGGAACACCCCTTTGATCCGGTTTAATTACAGCTTATATTCACGTTTTTATGCTTCCATTGCGTTCTCGGTAGTCCACCGATTCTCTAAGATCAACCAGTGATTCTTGCACCAAATCTCATATTTTCAAATCGAGTATGTTGTTAATTGAGGGTTTTAGAATGGGATTTGGGGGAAAGGGTGCTTTTTTTTTTTTGTCTAAGTGTGTTAGGGATTTTTGTGGGGAAAGCCTGAATAACACTCGAGATTTAGTGGGGCATGTGAGAATTTCACGTGGCAGATGATGTGTATTGACGTGGCAATCCGGCCAAGGAATTGGCCGGTCCGACTGCACTGGACAAGGTTTATAATGACCATCTTACAGAATAATCACCTCTTGCCAGATCCAATATACAGTCTTCGTATGCACGTGACTGCCATGATTCCTCAAGTCCCAGAACTAATCCCGTACTATCGGAACCGAAAATTCCAGTCATACCGACCAAGCCTCCAAGGCTTCCATATGATGATTCCCCCGAGTCAGTTTAGTTGGTAGACCACCTTGTCAACTAACCCACTAAAATTGCATAGACGACCTTCATCTGTTGCCGATGAAACTCGACACTCACCTAGAGAATGCAATACTTAGTGCAAGTCTCAATAGGACACTCGATGCCTAGTCTCGAGGTCCTCGACTTGGAACGTTTCAGACCAACCCTTAGAAGTTGTTTTTATAGTTGCCATCCAATGCACAACCCAACTACATGGGTTATCCAATTAGTTTGTGGGCATTTGTTGTGACGTTGAAACGCCGTTCAACGTTAGTAGTAAGCACAACAAACACAGTGTCAGTGATGAATACTTACTCTATTAATCAGGATAATATTGATGTAATAAAGATTGACGAATAATTTCAAAATCGCAATCTAATTGGCTTTCTGGTCATCTATTCTAAAAATCTCCCACTTGACCTCAAAGCCAATTACCCATGTCACTCAGAACCTTCTGAGAATGAGTAATCTGTGATACCGGCTCAGTCTCGTGGGTCTACTCTATTTTCATGCCGAGGTAATACGGTCCAACTGTATCTCACTTCTTCCTACCATCGCTACCTACAGATGATGATTGTCTAAGAATTTTTCATGGATCTTGTGATGAGATCTCGAGCCCAAAAGACTTTAGACATAGCCTAGTTGTCAACCTCCAAGGCAACTACTAGCTCGGCCGTGCTAGGCACTACATCCATCCAATTGGTGTTATTTTCATCCGAACCACTTTCCAGAAACGACTTCCAAATCCGACTTGCATGGTGAAACGTTGTGGTATCCTGCCTTGAACCTTTCCAAGCTACCACATTCACCATTAAGTCCGAACATACATAAATACTGAGACTAATTATTATTCACATGATTTTAGAAACTAGTATCGCTATAGCCTTCTAGAATCCACTCTCCATAAACCATACATCGAGAACACTTCTTTAATCCTTATTCAGGTATTAAAGACTGCTCTCAGTTGTTGTCTACTGCCTCATCGGTACACACCTGATATCCATTGTCATGTACGATGCATAAACAACATGAGGCCTTGTGCACCGAACAACATACCATGCTGTGTACGACAAAGACGTAGGGGGTGTTAAACATCTAAGCTTCCTCATTAGTCAATCGTGACTAAGTCTTGGACATCTTGGGCCTATGGATAGAAATCCAATTCCTTTCATGAAGCATTGTGTGAACAATACTTGTGTTTCTAATGTTTCCTAATATCTTAATTTTATTCCAAATGAATAAGACGTTATACACTGAACACTCGGAACATAACCACACTCCCACTGACCGTAGCTCAATACTGACCTAGTCATACATCATATGAGTTCGTCAACATAAATATTCCAATTACGTGAAATTTCAAATCCAGTTTGAATTCAAGATGGATCCCACGGCTCCAAGCTATTGATCCGATCCTGATGTCCAATATCGCTTCTCAATATATCCTTTGGATCATGATCCAATTCATCGGTCGGACCCAAAAACCTGTGCCCATTAGGTATCTAAGGTATTCTGATCGTCTGTAGGAGGACTAGAATATAGTCAGTGAGAAATAACCTGATGTTTGCATTATTTTGCACTAGACCTACACAAACCAGCATCGAGTCTAGTCTGTCTCCGTACTAGTCTCGTGATGTATGTAGGACCATCCCACATACTCAAGAACTTTGTAGGATACAGGCTTTCCAAACCATATCCAATATGGTGACTAGACCATGACTTTAAGAAAGTATCATGTTTCTCAACCTGGCAACTTTCAAGTCCATGTCTAGATGGGCTAAGGTAACTTCAGTGAAACACCGACTGGACCAAGTCCAACAGGGTTCGTTTTCTCCCTTATCAAAGACCGTTCAACCATGGTCACTTCAGGAAGAAATCCACTAATTGAGAATTCTATTCTCATTCGGATATTCAAGAACTCCCACTGAATACACGTCCTCTTGATCCAATCAAAAAGTAACTAGTTTGATTAATCACTCCAAGTCTCATATCCCGAACCTACCAAAGGTTCTTAGACTTGTGAATCCTTTTTTGGTCTTCTGTATTCAGTAACCTTATAGATATCTTTCTGAATCCAATCTAATAGACTATTTGGCACTCCCACTTTGTCTAACAAAGAATTTTTTAGTCTTTTCCTTCTCAGAGAAGATTTGCAAGCTAGCAGACCCAAATCACCTATTGCTAAACTCTTTAGATCTTCCAACTTCTTCATCCTTAACTAGAGCCCAATTATTAAATTTAGACCAGGATCATTTAATTTGTCCTACAAATTAATTAGAGCCCAATTATTAAATTTGTTGAACTTATTTATTTAATCCAATTAAATAAAATATCCAACACTTTTAATTTCCAAGTGAATATTTAATCTAATTAAATAATTCACAAGCCCAATGCACTTAATTAATTAAATGAATCCAATCTACTTAATCAATTAGGACCAATAGAACAATTAATTCAATTAATTATTTATATCTCATCTCTACTAATTAATGAATTCAATTCATGTTCAAGGTGACACCTCAATCTAGTCCAAAAGAAGGGTGTAAAGTTGGGTTTGTGTTCTCTTGTGAGCCCAATTGTAAGCCCACCATCGAGCCCCCTGTTGACCAACTCATGAGCCCATTCTTGAACATCCAAATAAACCCACCTATGAGCCTCTAATTGAGCACATGAACAAGTCCACACATGATCTTTCTTTGAGCACATTAATAAGCCCAACCATGAACCTACTCTTGAACATCTGATAGAGTCCACCCATGAGTTAGACAAGCAATGTCAACCCGATTCACCTCTGCATCCTATCTCAAAGACGTTTTCCATCTCACAAAATCAATCCATCCCACTTAACCTGGCCTTTCCATCATCTTCAGTCATCCTACCAATTGTCCAGGTTCCAGATAATATACAGGTTAAGACTTTTGCTCAATCTGCTCATCTTTGTAACCGTTCTCCATCCTCGCATCAATCCTTAGGAAGCAATGAAGGTCTCCCTTCAATCTAATCTAGTCCAAGTATCGTTTTGCGATTGAGGTCTTCTCAGTCTTCTACTCTACAAAAATCAGAGGTGGCAAGTAAGAGAGGCTAGTTGCCATGCAGGTGTTTTTCCGTGCTAGGTGAGGAGAGGGTCATATTGGGGATTATGGGGAGGGAGGATTGTGGGAGGTCTTTTATCTGAAGTTGGCGTAGGAAGACAAAGTGAGGGTTGGGGATAGGTGAGAGAGTGGTGACGCGAGAGGAAGTGGCCGATGGTATGGAGTTAAATTAATTAGTGCTGGCTGGCGTTCACCCCTGCCAAGAGCCATGACCGCTTTAGTGTGGAACTGTCGAGGCATCGGGGTGGCTTCGGCAGTTCTTAAACTAATGGAGTGTGTCTTGAAACGGTTATGTGGATCGGCCCGGGCGATGAGCGCGTACAGCGAAAGCGCGAAAAATTGCATAATAAAATTGCAAAGCATAATTAAATGGAATTTAAATCATGCATAACATACATAACCGGATCAAGGGGTGTGCCCTTGATTCTCCCGGGCGTTCGGTGTATCTCATATTCAATAAAAACACAACATGGAGGCCATAGAATTGGATCCAAAAAACGTAATTAACAACCTACCCGGTTGTAGTTTTGTCTTCGTTCGGCTACATGCATTGTTCCCCGTTTTGCACCAAAATCTCAAAGAAGAGACCCTCTAAATCATGACACTCGCTACACCAGAAAGCAAAGAACCCTTGTGCTAGCAAGAAGTTGTTTGGGGAGAAGAGACATCGATACACGCTATCAATTAACGCAATCAACGTCTCTTATGTTCTAACTTGAATAAATCAAGAAGAACAAAGTAGAAATCTTGGAGAGAAGAAGAGGGGGTGGACGAAATTCTTGAGAGAATTATGAGATGAGAGTTGTAGAGATTAGTAGGTGTGTGTGTGTGTGTGTTTTTGAGTATTTATAGAAGATGAAATTTCCTATTCATTCTCAAACTCTTCTAGAGAGACACACTTTGACTAGAATTTTGACGTAGTCAAATCCTAGTCAAACTAGGCTTTGATTAAGTCAAATTAATCATGGCCCTTCATCTCATCAATCCCTTGATCAAATCTTGTCCATCCATTTTGATGGCTTTATGGAATGTGCTTTATTTAATTCTAAATTAAATAATCCCATGGACTTTATATTAAATCCTATTTAATATACTAAGCCCATTAATTAATTAATGGAATGGGCTTCATTTAATTTCCAATTAAATAGTCCCATGAACTTCATATTAAATTCTATTTAATATACCAAGCCCATTAATTAATTCACCCTTTTAATCTAATTAAAAGGGAAGCCCATGCTTTATAAAATCCATAAATCTAATTTATGAACTCAAGCCCAATTATTCCAAATAATCCATCGAGGCTTGAATCTCCAAGAAGTATAATTTAATTCCATTAAATTAAACCTTCTCCCGGAATTAATTCCAAATTAATTCCCTTTCATTTGGTGTAGCGGGTGTGACTCTTTAGGTTCACCTTTCAACTAGACTTGGACCTACTTCTTGTTATTCCTTTGACTTGGAGTATTTCAAACCGATTCGGCGAAACTGATTTCATGAACCTACCTTCAAGCGTAGTTCCAATTTCTCTAAATGTTATTTCAGTCTGTGGGCGTTTATTGTGACAAGTAGTAATTACAACAAATTCATGCCTATGAATCCTTACTACATTCAATAACATAATATTACTTGTTCACAAATTGACAAAATGGTTCTTGGAACAGCCACTACCATTGACTTTCTGGTCACCTATTCTAACAATCTCCCACTTAACCATTAAGTCAATTACCCCTTTTGTTCAGAATCCTCTGAGTATGAGTAATCTACGATACCGACTAAGGTATTGTAGGTCCGCTTATATTTCCTTGCGAAGCAATACGGTCTAACTGTGTTACCTCTATCCACCATTGCCTCCTAGAGATGGTGGTTGTCTAAGAATATTTTCGTGGATCTTGTGATGAGATCTCGTGCCAATACTCTGATAGCCAAGTTGCCTGCCATATAAGCGAACATAGCTTGGCCGTGCTAGGCACCACGTCCATCCTATGGACGCGGTCTTCATCAGTCACCACTATCCGATGCACTCGTCATTGGGCCTGATTGTGCATACATTTGAGACTAACTGGTTTTCACTTATTCTCTGGAAGCTAGTATTACTTTAGCCTTCCAAAGAACTCTCAACATATGGTGCATCATGAACACATCTTTAGTCCTTATTCAGGTACTAAGGATCGTTCTTGATTGTTGTCTTCAACCCCTAGTGCATTATCGATTTCTGTTGAGTCATGCAACAAGCACACTCAACATCGATTCCTATGCACCGAGTAAACATATCGTATGTTTTCCTAGGGTTAAAAAGTAGGGGATACTCAACATCTAAGCCTTCTCATTAGTCCACCGTGACTAAGTCTTGAATAGCTTGATGCTTTATTTATAGTATCTAAGTTTTCTCATCAGTCTTACCATGATTGAGTCTCGAACAACTTGTCCCTCTACATATCTGTGTTTTCTCATCAATCTACCATGACTGAGTTTTTGAAAAGCTCAATTCATGATATGTATGTGGGAACCCTAAAATGTCATGGAGAATTTTCGTGAGTTAGGGTTTGTGTTTTAGTGATTCCTAATGCCTTGAATTCATCCATGAATCAAGACATTTACACACTTAAACACATGGAACACCATTTCTACTCCCACTGATCACCTACATTGTTTAAGACCGAGTCATGCTCCGTATGAGCTCGTCAAAACGAATATTTCCAGTTATGCAGTGTTTCAAACCTTGCTTGAATTTCCTAGCAGATTCTATGGCTCCTCTCCATAAATCCTACTCTGATGTCCAATATCACGTTCCACAGGTCATTTGGATTTCTATCCAATTTTGACCGAACATATCCCGATCACTCGTACCTTTTACGACGTTCGGGTTCGTTCTTAAGGGGACTGGAATATGATCAATTAACTAAGAAATGCGATTAACGTTCAGCATTATTCTATCGTAAACCCATACAAACCAGACACCGAGTCTAATTTGTCTCCCACTAGTCCCTTGACGCATGTAGGATCCTTCTACATGCTCAGAACTTTGTCGGGACACAGGCTTGCCAAACCATGGGTCCTTGTGCGTGACTCCCAGAAAAGTGCCGCGTTCCTTACGTTGACAATTTTTGAGTCTACGTCTACACGGGCTAAGGTAATTTGGTGAAACTTTGATCGATCTTCGTCAAACGAAGCTCGATCGTTCCCTTTATCAAAGACCGTCATACTTGGCCTTTACAGGAAACGTTTCATTGAGAATTCCATTTTCAATTTGGATGCTCAAGAGCTCTCACTAAATACACGGCCTTTTTGATCCTATCGAAACTGGTTTAATTTTGCAACCATTTATGGTTCACCTCCTTAAGTCTAATTCCCAAACCTCCTGTGGGACCTTTAGACTTTTGAACCTCTTATGGCCTTGTGTATTAGTAACGTACAGTTGTCTTATTGGCTCCCTTCCAATAGACTATTTGGCAAGCCTACTTTGTCCAACAAAGAGCTTTGGGACTTTCTTCTTCATAAAAGACTTGTAAATTTAGTCGATTCGAATCATCTATTTCTAGATTTATCGAAATTTCCAATTTACTTATCTTTTAATAAGAGGAAACGTCCTAGTTGTTGCAGATACCAAATCTGTAAGTTAGTCTTGATTAATCCATTTAGATAATTTGAATTTTGAGTATCCATAAACCTTTTATGGGATGGTATTCTAGGAATTTACGTGCAAACACTAGCAAACATGAATCAATATTCATTAATTTTGTTGATCAAATGTTTATGAAATAAAACCTTTGTCCAACAAAGAGACATACTTTTGATCATGCTAGATTACGTAATTCCTAACATGATCATCATTATGGGCCTAACAAGTCTCTAGTCCTTTTCAGCAATGGACCTTGCCATTGTTGAATCCTAGAACTGTTCTTGGCTTTTAAGTCCTTATCACTTTCTGCAAACCACCCGCAAATTAGTGATAGGAACGGTATCAAATACCAAATAGAGTAAAAGTGATCATGTCAATACTTAATATCAAATTTTACCTACATTGGAGAGAGGTTTAGGATACCCTTTTCCAATGGCCTCTTTACGACAGTGAATGCTTACGTTCTTAGAAATCTATGAACTTGACTGCTTGAACCTTTTGCTCTTTCATTTACCTCCACCTTGTGTTGTAAAGGAACAACACTTGAAGTGTTTAATAGTTGATGTCACGTTACCCTTCTTCCTCTTTTGGCGTCTGGCACCCTTGCCTTTCGCTATGGAGGTTGAAGCCTCTCCTACTAGTACCGATGGCGCAGATTTTGCAATCGTTGCTTCGTACTAGACCAACATAATTACCAACCTATGAAAATCTTTTCTAAGCTCGTTCATGTTGATAATTAATGGTTCATAGGAGGAAGGAAGAGACTGAAGGATCATGTCAATGTACGTCCCTATTTCAAGACTGACGTGGAGATCTTTTGGGCTTCTCCACTAGGGATTGCATCATCACTCCATGTTCTTTGTACGGACATCCCTTCTGTTATCTTAGCTTCAAAAAATGCCTTCGTTGCATTTTACCCTACATGCTGGTCCAGGACCATATAGACATGATGCAAACGAAGCATAGTTTGAGCCAACATCATTATATCCTACTTGCCGGTGGTCATCCTTCAACTTTTGAACGCCAAGCGTTGTCTTAGTTGTCGACCCCTCCGGAAAGGGTAGAGGAACGTCCTCATCCGGTTATGTGAGTTAAGGTTCTGGAAATCTAAGACCATCTTAAGATTTCGCAGTCAATTCGTGTAATTGGTTCCCTTTAATAAGCCTCTTAGTAATGTGTTTGGTGGATTCTTAGACATTCACAAATATATAAAGCAGAAAATAATAAGCAAAATGAAGTAATATTAAGGTTAAGTCTCGGTCTTTAGTCTTTAACCTCTCCCACTATTTCTACGAAAAACACGGGACTCTCAAACATTGTTTTTGGGAAATCCTTTCCTAGTGAGTTTGGGATCCACAACGATCTCCCCCATACCCCGCTTTTATGATTCGCATGGGAAAAGAACCCGTGGGAGGTATTCCATACCATTCTCATTCCACGAGATTCCCAAGATAATTGCCTCACCCTTTCACGTGATCCCGAGGACTCCAAGCAAATCACGTTATTTGGGCGTTAGACCCGACCCATCAACCGATTCATAGACCCACTGCTACCTCCACGACTCGTGAGACAGGTAACAGCTGTCTACTCTTCGTTCATGACAAAGTGCAGCTTCTTTTAAGCACGATAGTCGTGCCACGACTCGTGAGACCACTCTATCGACCTAAAAGATCTTCCTCACTTTTGCCATGGATGGAAAGCTTGGATAGACTCCCAGAGTCCTAGTCCATTTATCAAGGGTCAATATTTAACTTGGTTCAACCAAGTGAGAGTTTTGATAGAACGAGACCACATCACATATTAAGTGCATTGCATGCGTTATAGCAGAAATATTCTAAGCATAAATGCAACCATACATAAAGCATATAGAATAATCATAAGCATATAAAATGCACCGCATGCAAAATAAAGCCTAGCACGCCCCTGTAGGATGATTACAAGCCCAAACTTATGCGACCCACTGAGCCCGCAGTGGATCTATGGTCAATCTAAGGGTAGGCCCTATGCTATTACAAGGTTTAATAACCCATTACATGCAATGGGCCTTGTAAGTCCTCTTTATCTTCTTGGTCTCTACATCGTGGGCCTACACCGCGCCTCTTCTCCATGGATCCTCCGTGGGCCATCTGATGGCTACCTCCATGGGCCTCCAACACCTTGGGCTTGTCTTCTCTTGCAGCTTTTATTTACAAAAATAAAACCTCATCACTAATTCAACTCTCATTACATCATAAAATAAGAAACCCCAATTAAACATTTGGGGGGAGTACATTAGGAGGGAGAGAGCAAGCCTTATTATTCCAAGGCAACTAGAAGAGAGAGAGAGAGGAAAATAAAGAGGCACACAGGCCACAACCCAACAAATAAATATACATAAACCATACATACGGTCTAGCGGCTTTGTGATCATCCTTTGTCAATCCAATTAACACAAATAGCATAAAGACATATCCCACGTAAAACATGCTATTCAAATATCTATGATATCCCATACCATAAAATAAACTTAGAAATTACATGCAAAATATTCACACCAAATATTGGATAATGGTGCAACCTATGCACAACGATTTTTGTTCAAAAATCCTTTTTCATAATTAACAAGGCAATATTAATTCTATGAAATAACCAATTTCAACCAAAATTAAAATGCCCCAAGTTAATTAGTTCAGAAAAAATTCCCATATTTTTAGACAGAAAAATCAGATTTTTTGAAAACGCATGAAAACAACGAAAAACCAAAAAACGGTCCTGCACGGTCGGCTAGACCCGCAGCCTGCACAGGATGCGCACCTGCGCGCGCACGGGCCTTCGCCCGCGCACGCACGCAGTACAGTGCTCACACCTGCGCACAAGGGCGCACCTGCGGCCTGCCGTGCGGCCTCCCTGCCGACCACCACCGTTTTTCATGTTTAAATGTTTTCTTGCAATTAAATTTCTGAAACACAAAAACCAACAATTCAAGAAAATGCCCATATATTCAAGAATTCCAAAATCCAACGTTTGTGCAATATTAATACATGTCAAGATCTACTCATGCTCAACCCATAAAATAACCATGATGTCCAACATCATAAAACGCATAAATTATAGCGAAATTTTACATTTAAATCTTGATCATTGGTGCAACAATTGCAAGAATTAAATCTTGTTAGGAAACATATTCCTCATCAACAAAGCAACATTTCATTTAAGAAATTCCAAATCTCAAAAAATAAATATTCTAAGTGAACGGGTTCAGAATAATGCAGAAAATATCATAAAAAAAATTCAGTAAAAAATAGTTTTGAAAAACGAGCCAAAAACGGGAGAGAGACGGAAAACGGCACAGTCGGCCGGCCAGGCGCGCGCGCGCGCAGGCTCCTCTGCCTGCGCGCACAACGCGCGCGTCCAGCACAGACGGCCGCGCACGCCCAGTGCGCAGGCGCCCATGCCTGCGCGCGGCCGGCACAGTGCGCACGCTGGGCGCGTGCAGGCCCCTGCCTGGACGCGCGCACACCAGTTCGCCGTTTTTCACTCATTTTCGACTTTTCATGCTATTTTTCTGAACCACAAGATAAATTCAACCCAAGAACATGTAAAAACACATTCAAGAAAACCAAGATCCAAAATCCCATGCAAAATTAAACGCGAATCAAGATCTACGTTAAACATGCTATAAATGCAAATTAAAACACGTTTATCATGCTTAAACGCACATAGCACATAGCACATAGAATTCTAGGCCTATACACCGAACCGGGCTCTGATACCACTGAAACGGTTATGTGGATCGGCCCGGGAGATGAGTGCGTATAGCGGAAGCGCGAAAAATTACATAATAAAATTGCAAAGCATAATTAAACGGGATTTAAATCATGCATAACATACATAACCGGATCAAGGGTCGTGCCCTTGATTCTCCCGGGCGTTCGGTGTATCTCATGTTCAATAAAAACACAACATGGAGGCCATAGAATTGGAACCGAAAAACGTAATTAAACAACCTACCCGGTTGTAGTTTTGTCTTCGTTCGGCTACATGCATTGTTCCCCGTTTTGCACCAAGATCTCAAAGAAGAGACCCTCTAAATCATGACACTCGCTACACCGGAAAGCAAAGAACCCTTGTGCTAGCAAGAAGTTGTTTGGGAGAAGAGACATCGATACACGCTATCAATTAACGCAATCGACGTCTCTTATGTTCTAACTTGAATAAATCAAGAAGAACAAAGTAGAAATCTTGGAGAGAAGAAGAGGGGGTGGACGAAATTCTTGAGAGAATTATGAGATGAGAGTTGTAGAGATTAGTAGGTGTGTGTGTGTGTGTGTGTGTGTGTGTGTTTGAGTATTTATAGAAGATGGAATTTTCTATTCCTTCTCAAACTCTTCTAAATGAGACACACTTTGACTAGGATTTTGACCTAGTCAAATCCTAGTCAAACTAGGCTTTGATTAAGTCAAATTAATCATGACCCTTCATCTCATCAATCCCTTGATCAAATCTTGTCCATCCATTTTGATGGGCTTTATGGAATGGGCTTTATTTAATTCTAAATTAAATAATCCCATGGACTTTATATTAAATCTTATTTAATATACTAAGCCCATTAATTAATTAATGGAATGGGCTTCATTTAATTCCCAATTAAATAGTCCCATGAACTTCATATTAAATCCTATTTAATATACCAAGTCCATTAATTAATTCACCCTTTTAATCTAATTAAAAGGGAATCCCATGCTTTATAAAATCCATAAATCTAATTTATGAACTCAAGACCAATTATTCCAAATAATCCATCGAGGCTTGAATCTCCAAGAAGTATAATTTAATTCCATTAAATTAAATCTTCTCCCGGAATTAATTCCACATTAATTCCCTTTCATTTGGTGTAGCGAATGTGACTCTTTAGGTTCACCTTTCAGCTAGACTTGGACCTACTTCTTGTTATTCCATAACCAAAGTAGTCCGTTACCATGGGTGGCCATCTAGCAACGGTCCATGGCACTAGAGACTAGGTGAATATGTGGTGTAAACATTTAGGCTCCGAGTTATATGCAGGTGCGGTCCTACCGACGCTCGATACGTACGGGTACGGTCCTACTGTCGCCTGTCTCCCGGCCTTTAGTCTAGGGCATGGAATTGGACGTCGATTCCCATCCTTGACTAGGCAATTATGCATAATGCTCGAGATAGGTTTAACTCGATGTAGGAAATTCTTTCCCACTACATCAAGTGCTACGGCCATAGACTTTGTGAGTCTAAACCATCTCCGAGCGCATAGGAGATCTCGCTGTCATATCCTTTGACAGGGGATAGATCCTATATGGAATACACCGTTCTTACATACTCCGACTGCACTGGACGAGGCTTATGATGACCATGTAATATAACCGGTCCAATTTCACCATATCCAAGATACAGCCTTAGTATGTAGGGGACTGCCGTGATCCTCAAGTCCGAGGACTAATCCCGTACTATCGGAACTGGGAATACGAGTCATACCGACCAAGCCCGAGTGGCTTCCATATGACGATTCCCGCGAGTCACCTCAGTCAGCCGCTCCCCAACAGGCCGACCCACTAACACTGCTTAGACGATCCTCGTCACCCATCGATGAAATACGACAGCAGATGCTTAGTGCAAGTCTCAAAGGGATTCTCGATGCCCTGTCTCAAGATTCCTTTGACTTGGAGTATTTCGGACCGATTCGGCGAAACTGATTTCATGAACCTACCTCCAAGCGTAGTTCCAATTTCCCGAAATGTTATTTCAGTCTGTGGGCGTTTGTTGTGACAAGCAGTAAGTACAACAAACTCATGCCTATGAATCCTTACTACATTCATTAACATAATATTACTTGTTCACAGATTGAAGAATAGTTCTCGGAACAACCAATACCATTGACTTTCTGGTCACCTATTCTAACATGTCTGAGAAGTGTGACACCTTCTGGCTTTTCTTTAAAAAAAATAAAATGTGGTCAGAGTAGGTTTGAGCGTGTTCGTGAGCGGTTTGATATGTTTCGAGTCTGTGTTCTGTTGACGGGTAGAACGGGTGGCTTTGCTCTGCTGTGGGATAAGGGTGTGGTTGTACAACTTCGATCATTTTTTATGAACCATATTGACGCGGATGTGCTATCTAGGGATAACGTAGCCATTGGAGGTTTACATGATTTTTTAGGGAAGCTGAGACGTCGAAGCGGAAAGGAGCGTAGGACAGATTAATGCAGCTCAGATCCCAATCAAATGCTCCTTGGCTCTGTGCAGGCGACTATAATGAGATCTTATTTAAGCACAAAAAAATTGGAGTTGAACGTCCATAGTGGCAGATTAGTAATTTAGGTTGGTGCTAGAGCGTACTGATTTATGTGATGTAGGTTATCAGATTGAAAATAAACGTTGTTCAGTCGGCGTGCAGCTCCGGAGATCTTGTGGGCACATCCAGATAGAGCGTGTGGAAATATGAACTGGTGTGCACATTTTCCAGGTACTACCATAACTCATAAACCGGTTCCATATTTGGATCATGCCATTTGGTTATTTATCGGGATTGGGAAGAGGCGCTATGTGGGGGAAGAAGGAAGTCTAAATTTAGATTTGAATCATAGTGGTTACAATTAGAGGAGTGTGGTAAGGTGGTCAACGAAGCTTGGGAGGTGGATGCGGGACTGATCATAATACTAAAGTGTGGAGGAAGATACAGGAATGTAGGTTGAGCTTGTAAACTAGAAATAGAACACTTCACAAAACTTGCTCGTGCGCTAAAGGGTATTGGACGAGCGGTATGTAGAGCTCGAGACAGTTCTGTTGGGTAGTGAGGAACATAAAGAGATGGAATGATTCAGAAGGTTGATTGAGGAGAGGCATACACGGGAAATGCTTAAGTGGCAACATGGAGTAAAACTCACTGGTTGAAGACGGGGATGGAAATACCAAGTTTTTCCATTCACATGCATCGTCCTGGAGGAGGCATAACAAATTAAGTGGTTAGGGGATTGGAGGGCGTTTGGAGGTAGGGAGGGAGATATTCAGGATATTCTCCTTCTGTACTTTCGGTAGATCTTCACGTCCACTCAGCCGTCGGACTCAATTATGAATGAGGTATAATCCATCATCCAGCCACAGGTTACCACGAAGATGAACCAGTCGTCAGCTGAATCATTCACTGCCGCTGAGGTAAAGAAAGTTGGTTTCTGTATGTACCCTCTTAAATATCCGGTCCCTGATGGTATGCCTCTGTTGTTTTTTCCAAAGTTTCTTTTTCAAAGATTTGGCCTGTTGCTGGGGATGATGTTACGTGTGTTGTTTGCATCCTAAACAATCATATGTTGTTACATAAGATGAATCATACTCATGTCGTTCTTATTCCTAAATGTGGTGCACCAAAAATGATTGCCCAACTTCGGCCAATTAGATTATGTAATGTGATTATTAAAATTGCCTCTAAATGCATAACTACATCTTAAGTCCTTGCTTGATTTTGTGGTGTTCGATATGCAATCTGTGTTTGTTTTTGGTCATTTAATAATGTATAACGCACTTTAGCTTTTGAGTTAAATCATCATCTTATGATTTCTATCCGGTCTAAAGGGGCTATGTGGCGTTAAAATTAGATATAAGCAAGGCTGTGATAGGGTTGAATGGCCTTTTCCCAGAGGCATCTTGATTAGGTTAGGTTTCCATCACTATTTTGTGAATCTTATTGTGCTTCTTGTTACCATTATGTCTTATTCTCTTACATTACATGTTGCACCATTTAGTTTCTTTCAATTGGATAGTGGCATCCTTCAGGGAGACCCCTTGTTTCCATATCTATTTATTTTCTATGAAAAAGCCTTTTCATGTTTGATACAGGACGTTGAACTGGAGGGGCGTATTGTTGGGGTGGCTATGGAGAATCAAGCACCACGAGTGTCTCATTCTTTTTTAGGTAAAGGTAAATTGCATTAATAATAGAAATGAGGTGGTACAACAAGTACTTAGGTGATGTGCCTAAGATAGATACAACAGTACAACCATGATCTAAACATAGATCTACAGACCCCATAGAATTCGCCATAATCTAAAAACCGAAGTCTGTAAACGAAGCCTCAACTCATCACTAAGTATACGAGTTCTAATATGTTCAAGGACCATATTAGCTACCACATTCGCCTCCATATAAGTGTTTTGAAATCTTCTCAAGTTCCGTTCCCCCCATAATGATACACAAGAGATGCAAGTGTAGCTCGATATGCCGCATTCACCAAGTGTCATCCATGCCATCTCCTACTAGCCATTGAATCCCCATTTGCCAATAAGCATAAGGCCATTGAAGTCGTGTCTGCCTCCTAATGATAGATAGACAACATTGCACCGATAGTCAAAGAACAAGTGACTGTGAGTCTCCATATCACCAGTATCACATAGTAAGCACTCCTGATCATTCATCCTGTTAGAATAGGTGACCAGAAAGTCAATGGTATTGCCTGTTCTGAGAACCATTTGTCAATCTTTGAACAAGTAATATTATGTTAATGAATGTAGTAAGGATTCATAGGCATAAGTTTGTTGTGCTTACTACTTCAATCGTTTCGATGTCACAACAAATGCCCACAGACTGAAATAACATTTCGGGAAATTGGAACTGCGCTTGGAGGTAGGTTCATGAAATCAGTTTCGCCGAATCGGTCTGAAATACTCCAAGTCAAAGGAATCTCGAGATAGGGCATCGAGAATCCATTTGAGACTTGCACTAAGCATCTGCAGTCGCATTTCATCAGCAAGTGACGAGGCTCGTCCATGCAGTGTTAGTGGGTCAGCAAGCTAGATGGCTGCTGACTGGAGTGACTCGCGGGAATCGTCATATGAAAGCCACTCGTGCCTGGTCGGTATGACTCGTATTCCCGGTTCCGATAGTACGAGATTAGTCCTCGGACTTGAGGATCACGACAGTCTCTTACATACTAAGGTTGTATCTTGGATCTGGTAAATTTGACTGGGTTATATCACATGGTCATCATAAGCCTTGTCCAGTGCAGTCGAAGTATGTACGAACGGTGTATTCCAAGATAGGATCTGTCCCCTGTCAAAGGATATGACAACGAGATCTCCTATGCGCTCTGAGATGGTTTAGACTCACAAAGTCTATGCCCATAGCACTTGATCTAGTGGGAAAGGATTTCCTACATAGAGTTAAACCTATCTCGAGCATTAAGCATAGATTCTTAAGTCAAGGATGGGAACCGACATCCTAATTCCATGCCCTAGACTAAAGGCCGGGAGACAGGCAACAGTAGGACCGTACCCGTACGTATCGAGCGACGGTAGGACCGTACCTGCATGTAACTCGGAGCCTAAATGTTCACACCAATATTCACCTTGTCTCTAGCGCCATGGACGGTTGCTAGATGGCAACCCTTGGTAACGGACTACTTTGGTTATGAAATAACAAGAAGTAGGTCCAAGTCTAGCTGAAAGGTGACCTAAAGAGTCACGCCCGCTGCACCATATGAAAGGGAATTAATTTGGAATTAATTTCGGGAAAAGGTTTAAATTAATGGAATTAAATTATACTTCTTGGAGATTCAAGCCTCGATGGATTATTTGGAATAATTGGGCTTGAGTTCATAAACTAGATTTATGGATTTTATAAAGCATGGGCTTCCCTTTTAATTAGATTAAAAGGGTGAATTAATTAATGGGCATGGTATATTAAAAGAGGATTTAATATAAAGTCCATGGGACCATTTAATTTACAATTAAATAAAGTCCATTCCATTAATTAATTAATTGGCTTAGTATATTAAATAGGATTTAATATAAAGTCCATGGGACTATTTAATTTAGAATTAAATAGGCCCATTCCATAAAGCCCATCAAAATGGATGGACAAGATTTGATCAAGGGATTGATGAGATGAAGGGCCATGATTAATGACTTAATCAAAGCCTAGATTGACTAGGATTTGACCTAGTCAAATCCTAGTCAAGTGTGCCTCTTTGGAAGAAGTTGAGTAGGAATAGGAAATTCTATTTTCTATATATACTCAAAAACACACACACACACACACACACCTACTAATCTCTACAACTCTCATCACTCAATTATCTCTCAAGAATTCGTCCACCCTCTCTCATACTCTCCAAGATTTCTACTTTGTTCTTCTTAATTTATTCAAGCTACAACATAAGAGACGTTGATTGCGTTAATTGATAGTGTGTATAGATGTCTCTTCTCCCCAAATAATTTCTTGCTAGCACAAGGGTTCTTTGCTTTCCGGTGTAGCAAGTGAGATGATTTAGAGGGTCTCCTTCTTGAGATCTTGGTGCAAAACGGGGACCAATGCATACAGCCGAACGAAGACAAAACTACAACCGGGTAGGTTCTTTAATTATGATTTTCGGTTCAAATTCTATGGCCTCCATGTTTTGTTTTATTGAACATGAGATACACCGAACGCCTGGGAGAATCAAGGGCACACCCCTTGATCCGGTTATGTATGTGATGCATGCTTTAAATTCCATTTAATTATGCTTTGCAATTTTTATTATGCAATCTTTCGCGCTTCCGCTGTTCGTCTTCATCTCCGGGGACGATCCACATAACGTTTTAGTGGTATCAGAGCCCGGTTCGGTGTATAAGCCTAGAATTCTATGTGCTATGTGCGTTTAAGCATGACAAACGTGTTTTAATTTACATTTGAAGCATGTTTAGCGTAGATCTTGATTGGCGTTTAATTTTGCATGGGATTTTAGATCTTGATTTTCTTAAATATGTATGTACATATTCTTGGGTTGAATTTATCTTGTTGTTTAGAAAATTGCATCAAAAGTCGAAAAAGGAGTGAAAAACGGCGAACCGGCAGCAGCAGCACGCTGGCCGCTCGCGCAGGCATGGGCGCCTGCGCGCGCGCTGGGCGTGCACACGGCAAGCGCGGCCGTCTGCGCTGGCCGCCCACGCCCGCGCGCCTGGCCGGTCGGCCGGCTATGCCGTTTTCCATTTCTCTCCCATTTTTGGCTCGTTTTTCAAAACTGTTTTTACTGAATTATTCTTATGATACTATCTGCGTTTTGCTGAACCCTTTGACTTAGAATATTTATTTTTGAGATTTGGAATTTCCTAAAATAAATGTTGCTTTGTTGATGAGGAAAAGGTTTTCTAACAAAATTTAATTCCTGCAATTGTTGCACCAATGATCAAGATTTAAATGTGAAATTTCGCATTAATTTTTACGTTTTATGATGTTGGACATCATGGTTATTTTATGGCTTGAGCATGAGCAGATCTTGACATGTATTAATATTGCACGAATGTTGGATTTTGGGATTCTCGAATATATGGGCATATTCTTGAATTGTTGATTTTTGTGTTTCAGAAAATTATTTGCAAGAAAACATTTAAACATGAAAAACGGTGGTGGCCGGCAGGGAGGCCGCACAGCAGACAGCAGGTGCGCGCAAGCGTGCGCACTGCACTTGCGTGCGTTCTGCATTTATTTTATGATAAGGAATATCATGGATGTTTGTATAGCATGTTTTACGTGAGATATGTATTTGTGCTATTTGTGTTAATTGAAATGACGAAGGATGATCACAAAGCCCTAGACCGCATGTGTTGTTTATTTATATTTATTTGTTGGGTTGTGGCCTGTGTGCCTCTTTATTTTCTTTTCTCTCTATCTGGTTGCCTTGGAATAATAAGGCTTTCTCTCCCCCTCCTAATGTACTCCCCCCAAATGTTTAATTGGAATTTCTTATTTTATGATGTAATGAGAGTAGAATTAGTGGTGAGGTTTTAATTTTTGTAAGTAAAAGCTACAAGATAAGACAAGCCCAAGATGTTGAAGGCCCAAGGAGGTAGCCATCAGATGGCCCACGGAGGATCCATGGTGAAGAAGCCCGGTGTAGGCCCAAGATGGAGAGCCCAAGAAGATGAAGAGGACTTACAAGGCCCATTGCATGTAATGGGTTATTAAAATCTTGTAATAGCATAGGCTTACCCTTAGATTGACCATAGATCCATTGACCATAGGTTTGGGCTTGTGATCATCCTACAGGGGCGTGCTAGGCTTTATTTTGCATGCGATGCGTTTTATATGTTTATGATTATTCTATATGCTTTATGTATGTTTACATTTATGCTTAAAATATTTCTGCTATAACGCATGCAAAACACTTAATATGTGATGAGGTCTCCTTCTATCAAAACTCTCACTTGGTTGAACCAAGTTAAATATAGACCCTTAATAAATGGACTAGGACTCTGGGAGTCTGTCCAAGCCTTCCATCCATGGCAAAGTGAGGAAGATCTTTTGAGTCGATAGCATGATCTCACGAGTCGTGGCACGACTATCGTGCTTAAAAGAAGCTGCAATTTATCATGAACTAGGAGTAGACTGTCGTTACCTGTCTCATGAGTCGTGGAGGTAGCAGTGAGTTTATGACTCGGTTGATTGGGTCGGGCCTAACGCCCAAATAACGTGATTCGCTTGGAGTCCTCGGGATCACGTAAAAGGGTGAGGCATTTATCTTGGGAATCTCGTGGAACGAGAATGGTATGGAATACCTGCCACAGGTTATTTCCTATGCGAATCGTAAAAGTGGGGTATGGGGGATATCTCTGTGGATCCCAAGCCCACTAGGAAAGGGATTTCCCGAAAACAACGTTTGAGAGTGCCATGTTTTTGTAGAAATAATAGGAGAGGTTAAGGACTAAAGACCAAGACTTAACTTAAATATTAATTCATTCTTCTTATTATTTTCTGCTTTATATATTGTGAATGTCTAAGTATCCACCAAACACATCACTAAGAGGCTTATTAAAAAGGAACCAATTACACAAATTGACTGCAAAATCTTAAGATGGTCTTAGATTTCCAGAACCTTAACTCACATACCGGATGAGGACGTTCCTCAGCCCTTGCCGGAGGGGTCGACAACTAAAGCAACGCTTGGCGTTCAAAGGTTGAAGGTCGACCACCGGCAAGTAGGATATAATGATGTTAGCTCCACTATGCTTCGTTTGCATCATGTCTATATGGTCCCGAAGCAGCATGTAGGGTATAATGCAACGAAGCCATTTTTGAAGCTAAGATGACGGAAGGGATGTCGGTACAAAGAACATGGAGTGATGATGCAATCCCTAGTGAAGAAGCTCAAAAGATCTCCATGTCAGTCTTGAAATAGAGACGTACATTGACATGATCCTTCAGTCTCTTCCTTCCTCCTACGAACCATTAATTATCAACATGAATGAGCTTAGAAAAGATCTTCATAGTTTGGTAATTATGTTGGTCTAGTACGAAGCAACAATTGCAAAATCTGCACTGTCGGTACTCGTAGGAGAGGCTTCAACCTCCATAGCGAAAGGCAAGGGTGCCAGACACCAAAAGAGGAAGAAAGGTAAGGTGACATCAACCATTAAGCACTTCAAGTGATGTTCCTTTATAACACAAGGTGGAGGTAAAGGAAAGAGCAAAAGGCTCATGCAGTCATGTTCATAGATTTCTAAGAACGTAATCATTCACTGCCGTAAAGAGGGCCATTGGAAAAGGGAGTATCCTAAACCCCTCTCCAATGTAAAATTTGATATTGAGTATTGACATGATCACTTTTACTCTATTTGGTATTTGATACCGTTCCTGTCACTAATCTACGGGTGGTTTGCAGAAAGTGAATAAGGACTTAAAAGCCAAGAATAGTTCTAGGATTCAACAATGGCAAGGTCCATTGCTGAAAAGGACTCGAGACTTGTTAGGCCCATAATCGTGATCATGTTAGGATAGCTTATAGGAATTACGTAATCTAACATGATCAAAAGTATGTCTCTTTGTTAGACAAAGGTTTTATTTCATACATATTTGATCAAATAAAATTATTGAATATTGATTCATGTTTGCTAGTAGTTACACGTAAATTCCTAGAATACCATCCCATAAAAGGTTTATGGATACTCAAAATTCAAATTTCTAAATGGATTAATAAAGACTAACTTACAGATTTGGCATCTGCAACAGCTAGGACGTTTCCTCTTGTTAAAAGATAAGTAAATTGGAAAGTTCGATGAATTTTAGAAATAGATTATTTGAATCGACTAAATTTACAAGTCTTTTATGAAGAGGAAAGTCCCAAAGCTCTTTGTTGGACGAAGTAGGCTTTCCAAATAGTCTATTGGAAGGGATCCAATAAGACAATTGTAGGTTACTAATACACAAGACCATAAGAGGGTTCAAAAGTCTAAAGGTCCTATAGAAGGTTTGGGAATTAGACTTAAGGTGGTGAACCGTAAATGGTCGCAAAATTAAACCTGTTTCGATAGTATCGAAAAGGCTATGTATTTAGTGGGAGCTCTTGAGCATCCAGTTGAGAATGGAATTCTCAATGAAATGTTTCCTGTAAAGGCCAAGTATGACGGTCTTTGATAAAGGGAACGATCGAGCCTCATTGGACGAAGATCGATCAAAATTTCACCCAATTACCTTAGCCTGTGAAGACGTAGACTCAAAAATTGCCAACGTAAGGAACGTGGCACTTTGCTAGGAGTCACGCACAAGGAGCCATGGTTTGGCAAGCCTGTGTCCGAACAAAGTCCTTGAGCATGTAGATGGATCCTAAATACGTCAAGGGACTAGTGGGAGACAAATTAAACTCGGTGTCTAGTTTGTACAAGTTTACAACAGAACAATGCTAACGTTGCTTATAATTGCATTTCTTACTTAAATTGATTATTCCAAGTCCCCTTAAGAACGAACCCGAATGGCGTAAGAGGTACGAGTGATCGGGATATGTTCGGTCAAATTTGGATAGTGATCCAAATGACCTGCAGAACGTGATGTTGGACATCATAGTAGAATTTATGGAGAGGAGCTATAGAATCCGCTAGGAAATTCAAACAAGGTTTGAAACACCGCATAACTGGAATATTCATTTTGACGAGCTCATACGGAGCATGACTTGGTCTTAAACGACGTTGGTGATCAGTGGGAGTAGAAATGGTGTTCCAAGTGTTTAAGTGTGTAATGTCTTGATTCATGGATGAATTCAAGGCATTAGGAATCACTAAAACACAAACCGTAACTCACGAAAATTATCCATGACATTTTAGGGTTCCCACATACATATCATGAATGAGCTTTTCAAAGATTCGGTCAATGGTAGACTGATGAGAAAAACTCATATATGTAGAGGGACAAGTTGTTCGAGACTCAGTCATGATAAGACTGATGAGAAGCTTAGATACTATGAATAAAGCATCAAGTCATTCGAGACTTAGTCATGGTGGATTAATGAGAAGGCTTGGATGTTGAGTATCCCCTACGTTTTAACCCTAGGCAAACATACGATATGTTTACTCGGTACATAGGAACCGATGTTGAGTGTGCTTCTTGCATGACTCAACAGAAATTGGTAATGCACTGAGGGGTTGAAGACAACAATCAAGAACAATCCTTAGTACCTGAATAAGGACTAAAGATGTGTTCATGATGCACCGTCTGTTGAGAGTTGTTTTTGGAAGGCTAAAGCGATACTAGCTTCCAAAGCATAGTGAAAACCAGTTAGTCTCAAAGGTATGCACAGTCAAGCCCAATGACGATTGCATTTGGATAGTGATCATGGATGAAGACTGCGTCCACAGGATGGACATAGCGCCTAGCACGGCCAAGCCATGTTTGTCTATATAGCAGGAAACTTGGCTATGGGAGTATTGGCACGATATCTTAGCACAAGATCCACAAAAATATTTTTAGACAACCACCATCTCTAGGAGGCAATGGTGGATAGAGGTAACACGGTTAGACCGTATTACTTCGGCAAGGAAATATAAGCGGACTCACAATACCTTAGTCGGTATCGTACATTACTCATACTCAGAGGATTCTGAACAAAGTGGGTAAGTGACTTAATGGTCAAGTGGGAGATTGTTAGAATAGGTGACCAGAAAGTCAATCGTATTAGCTCTTCTGAGAACCATTCGCCAATCTTTGAACAAGTAATATTATGTTAATGAATGTAGTAATGATTCATAGGCATAAGTTTGTTGTGCTTACTGCTTCAATCGTTTCGATGTCACAACAAATGCCCACATACTGAAATAACATTTCGGGAAATTGGAACTGCGCTTGGAGGTAGGTTCATGAAATCAGTTTTGCCGAATCGATCTAAAATACTCCAAGTCAAAGGAATCTCGAGACAGGGCATCGAGAATCCATTTGAGACTTGCACTAAGCATTTGCAGTCGCATTTCATCGACAAGCGACGAGGCTCGTCCATGCAGTGTTAGTAGGTCAGCAAGCTATGTGGTTGCTGACTGAGGTGACTCGCGGGAATCGTCATATGGAAGCCACTCGGGCCTAGTCGGTATGACTCGTATTCCTAGTTCCGATAGTACGAGATTAGTCTTCGGACTTGAGGATCACTGCAGTCCCTTACATACTAAGGTTGTATCTTGGATCTGGTGAAATTTGATCGGGTAATATCACATGGTCATCATAAGCCTTGTTCAGTGCAGTCGAAGTATGTAAGAAGTGTATTCCAAGATAGGATCTGTCCCCTGTCAAAGGATATGACAGCGAGATCTCCTATGCTCTCTGAGATGGTTTAGACTCACAAAGTCTATGGCCATAGCACTTGATCTAGTGGGAAAGGATTTCCTGCATAGAGTTAAACCTATCTCGAGCATTAAGCATAGATGCCTAAGTCAAGGATGGGAACCGACATCCTAATTCCATGCCCTAGACTAAAGGCCAGGAGACAGGCGACAGTAGGACCGTACCCGTATGTATCGAGCGACGATAGGACCGTACCTGCATGTAACTCAGAGCTTAAATGTTCACACCAATATTCAACTAGTCTCTAGTGCCATGGACCGTTGCTAGATGGCCACCCATGGTAACGGACTACTTTGATTATGAAATAACAAGAAGTAGGTCCAAGTCTAGATGAAAGGTGTACCTAAAGAGTCACACCCGCTACACCATATTAATGGGAATTAATTTGGAATTAATTCCGGGAGAAGGTTTAATTTAATGGAATTAAATTATACTTCTTGGAGATTCAAGCCTTGATGGATTATTTGGAATAATCGGGCTTGAGTTCATAAATTAGATTTATGAATTTTATAAAGCATGGGCGTTCCTTTTAATTAGATTGAAAGGGTGAATTAATTAATGTGCATGGTATATTAAAAGAGGATTTAATATAAAGTCCATGGGACTATTTAATTTAGAATTAAATAAAGTCCATTCCATTAATTAATTAATGGGCTTGGTATATTAAATAGGATTTAATATAAAGTCCATGGGAATATTTAATTTAGAATTAAATAGGCCCATTCCTTAAAGCCCATCAAAATGGATGGACAAGATTTGATCAAGGGATTGATGAGATGAAGGGCCATGATTAATTTGACTTAATCAAAGCCTAGATTGACTAGTCAAATCCTAGTCAAGTGTTCCTCTTTGGAAGAAGTTGAGTAGGAATAGGAAATTCTATTTTCTATAAATACTCAAAAAGACACACACACACGCACACACCTACTAATCTCTACAACTCTCATTACTCAATTCTCTCTCAAGAATTCGTCCACCCTCTCTCATACTCTCCAAGATTTCTACTTTGTTCTTCTTGATTTATTCAAGCTAGAATATAAGAGACGTCGATTGCGTTAAATGATAGCATGTATCGATGTCTCTTCTCCCCAAATAATTTCGTGCTAGCACAAGGATTCTTTGCTTTCCGGTGTAGCGAGTGAGATGATTTAGAGGGTCTCCTTCTTGAGATCTTGGTGCAAAACAAGGAACAATGCATGTAGCCGAACGAAGACAAAACTACAACCGGGTAGGTTCTTTAATTATGATTTTCGGTTCAAATTCTATGGCCTCCATGTTGTGTTTTATTGAACATGAGATACACCGAACGCTCGGAGAATCAAGGGCACACCCCTTGATCCGATTATGTATGTGATGCATGCTTTAAATTTCGTTTAATTATACTTTGCAATTTTTATTATGCAATCTTTCGCGCTTCCGCTATTCGCGTTCATCTCCCAGGATGATCCACATAACGTTTCACATCCTACATGATGGCTTATCCAAAGTAGAAAACCATTCCAAGATAGCCAGTCATAAGATAAAGAGGTTTCTAGGAATACAGAAAGGTCTAAAAAATAGTGAATACCAACCTACTTATAGGTGTTTTGGCTGAAACAAGTGCAAAGCATCCGAATTAGTCAGAATTCCACAAGAATTATTCCAGCAATTTCAACTCGGTCCATCATGAATCAAAGGTAGCTCACAGGTGATATCCAACATCTCCAAATTCGTAATAGAAGGCCAACTCCACTGCTAACCATTCATAACCACATGTAAGTGTGCATCAAGTAGAATACGAACACAAGAGGGTCCTTTTAGAAATCTTTGAATAAGCACTCCTCGAGGATGCCAAGGATCATGCCATACCATGAATTTGGTGCCCACCTCATACTGAACTCCATTTAAGAGAAACTGTTGTGTTTTAATCATCTTCCTCCAACTCCAAGATCTACTATGCAGTGATATAGTCCAAATAGATTTAGAACGAAGTCCTTACTGCCAAATCTATTGAACCCAAATGGATTGAGGAGACTACTATAATACATCAGACAAATTTCGGATCGTAAGGGCCTGATTAGCCGATATAATAGCTCGAATGCCCTAGCCTCCCTCGTCATAAGGTAAACAAACTTGGGACCACGCCACCATAGTACACCCATGATCCGAAGTCCCCTGCGAAAGGAATCTATGCAACTTGTTCTCAATCAGTTTAATAACCCCGTTTGGACGGACAAAGGTTGTTTCCCAGTATGTGTGAAGGGCACTAACAATCGTCTTGATAAGTTGTATCTGCCCTGCAAAAGATAGAGGGATACCTGCCCATTCTGCAATACATTTATCAACCTTTAAGAGCAAATGCTGGCAATCGTGGACTTAAAAGATATTGGCCTGGGAACACGGCGGTAGTATGAAAACAATGGAAATTAAAACGGTACCGAATAGAAACTGGATCAAAGCGGTGTACCATTTGATCATTCCTGGGCATTCGGTGCAATTAAATTGCATAAATAAATAAAACAAACATAAATGCATTTGATCATGGAAAAGGAAAGATATGAAAACGGAAACATAACCACGAAAATATATCTTTTCTTGTTTTTCCGTTTTGATCAGCTACTCGCATTGACTCCAAATCTCCTTCTCCGTATCCGTTCACTTAGAGGGTTCAAGTGTAGAACCCCTCTAAAGCAAGTCCACACCACACCGGGAAGTTGGATCTAACCCTCTTGCTTGAAAGGGCTAGATCGATGGAAGAAACAGAATTTCAAATCACACTATTAATTAGTGTATCTGGATTTTTTCTTGTTCTTAATTTCAATCTAATTCAAGGAGAACACATATCATGGAGAAGGGGTGAAATATTTTCATAATTTTCTTAGAGAAGAATTATGAGCGAGAAAATGATGAGATTCACACACACGCACACACACACACACACACTCCAAGTATGTCGTGTATCATAGTGGGGAGAGAATCAAAGATTCATGTGCACACCCTTGTACATGCCTTGTTATTTTAGAACTGTGACAGAAAAATGTGTATCCTAGATAGTGGGAATCTAATTCATATCAGTCATCATTCCACACCGACCACACGTCGCCACTCAATTACAAATAGTTATTCATGTTACACTAGATGCTCGGCCACTAAGTCTCTCTATTGACTTGGTCTCTTGATAGTGGCGGTTGGGGCATATACATTTGGACCATGCTTGCTTTAATTTGTCCAACAAATTAATTCAAGCGCAATAATTAACCTATTGGGTTTATATAATACATTAAACAAATACCCAAAATAAAACTCAAGTAAATATTTAATTCAATTAAATAAATAAACAAGCCCAAATATACTCAATTAATAAATCTAATTTATTAATCAAGCCCAAGACATTAATTAATCCAACTAATTAATTTAAGCCTTGTCCACTAATTAATGAATCCAATCCATTAACTAGACAAGCCCATCTACTAATTAATTAATGAATCCAATCCACTAATTAACTAACCCAAGCCTAATTTAAATTAATCAAATTAATTTAAAAGGCTAATCCAATCAATTAAATTCTTGGTCCATCCATCTAATGGATTATCCCGAATAAATGATCCAATCATTTATTTTTTTCTCCACTAATTAATTTAATCCAACTAAATTAATTTATTTCGTCCGGAATTAATTCTAAATTAATTCCATCACTTCCATGGTGATTTGTGTGTGACTCATTAGGTTCACCCTCAGCTAGACTTGGGCTTATATCCACATAATTAATTAATCCACTTTAATTAATTGTTTATGATTAACCAATAACCAAAAAAGCCCGTCACCAGGGGTGGTCGCCTAGCAACGGTCCATGCCACTACAGACTAGTTGAATGTTGGCATGAACATTTAGGCTCGAGTTCTATACAGATACGGTCCTTCCGCCAACCATCTCCTGCCCATAGTCTGGGGCATGGAATTGGTCGTTGGTTCCCATCCTTGCCCAGGCAACTATGCTTCATACTCGAAATGTGTTTACTCTTTTGATCCGATCAAGAGAACCTTCCCTAATCGATCAATCTCTTTGGCCAAAGACTTTGAGAGTCTAAACCATCTCAGAGCGCATAGGGACTTGCTCCCACAATAAAGATAAGTGTCGGTTTATCTCTTATAATCCACCGTCCTTACTACATAATCCGGCTGCACTGGATAAGGCTTATGATAACCATACCTCACAGTATAGTCCCTCGCCAGGTCCAAGATATAATCTTCATATGTAAGCGACTATAGTGATTCCTCAAGTCCGAGGACTAATCCCATACTATCAGAATCGGAATTCTAGTTATACCAACCAAGCCTCCAAGGCTTCCATATGACGATTCCCCCGAGTTAGTTCAGTGAGCTGACTACCTTAGCAACCAACCCACTAAAATTGCATAGACCACCCACGTCTGTAACCGAAGAAATTCGGCACTCACCTAGTGAATGTAATGCTTAGTGCAAGTCTCTACAGGACTCTCGATGCTCAGTATCTAGGTCCTCGACTTGGAAAATTTCAGACTAGCCCTTAGAAGTTGGTTTCATAGCTACCAACCTATGCACAGCCCAAGTCCACGAGTTTAAACATTCAGTCTGTGGGCAAGTGCTGTGACGTTAAAATGTCGTTTAATGTGATTAGTGAGCACAACAAACACTTATGTCATAGATGAATTCTCACTATATTCATCATGTTAATATTACTTTGATAAAGATTGATGAATAGTTTTCAGTACTGCCAAACTAATTGGCTCTCTAGTCACCTATTGTAACATGACTGTCAAACGAGAATGCAGCAATAGAAGTACCAAATATCCCAACACCTGATGCAAGAGAGGTCATAGATCTGCAGCTGATTTAAACAGAATCAACTAAATCTTATCAGGATTAGCCTGTAACCTAAAAACAAAGGCAAACCAATCCAACCCCTCCTTGAAGACTTGCACTGAGTCAACATCAGCCCAACAAAAACAAAAGCAGATCATCAGCAAAACATAAACTAAATAACTCTCGCTCCCTACACCTCCAATGAAACCATAAAATACTGCTCTACACAACAATCTTACATAATTACAAGTGGAACACCTCCAAGCACAGCACAAACAAGTAAGGTGAGATAGGATCTCCTTTCCGTAGATCCCTACTACCGGCAAAGTAACCATTTGCCTCCCCATTCAAGCAAACAAAGAAAGATGCAGTGGTCACAAATTCCTCCAAACACAAAACGTTCAGGAAAGCGGAACAATCAAAGCGAAGCAAATAATAAGTCCCACTCTACAGAATCATATGCTTTTCTCAATCCCACTTTCAATTCACGTGTGGAGAGATGGATTCCATTACACAGATGATAGTTCTTGTGCAAGAAAGATACTATCTTATGACCTGACACAAAGCATTTTGTGTTGTACTAACAATCAAATCCATCACATCTTCATACATTGCCAAAATCTTAGATTGCCTTGTAGATCACATTGCAACAAGAAATAGGTTGATATTCAGCAACAGTGTAAGGAAATTGTACCTTAGGAATCAAGGTGATTAAGGTGGAATTAAGTTGTTTAAAGATGTTCCGCGACTAAAAGAGCTCCATAAAAGCTGCAATGAGCTCCTTTCTTATAATACGCCGAGGTGCTTTAAAGAAACCCAAGAATATCCACTCGAACACAGGGCCTTATACTCAACAATATTAAAGAAAATAGACTTGATTTCAGGACGAGTAAACTGGCTGAATCATGGCTCTTCCTTTCTCCTTTGTGACTAAATGTCGCGTCCATGGCTGAAGGTGATCAAGATTGATAGCCAACCGTCGATGCACTCCTCCAGGAAGCTGCTCATAGAAACCAACAAACTCGTTCCGGACATCCTGAGGAGAGGTGAGAAGATCCCTTCAAGAAATATTAATCTAGAATACCCTCAAAGTCGTCCTTCTCACTGTAACCTTCCAAAAAAATAATTTCATACACTGATCTCCTCCTTTCAACCTGCAATTTAGAACGTTGTTGAAGCATAATCTACTCCATCTTGGTTCCCGTAGCCACCACTTGCTTGCAAACTCATTCTAACTGAATAAGAAAAAGGTGATGCTATGATTGCATCAAATGTTCTTGCACAATGGACAAGAATTCCATGGCCAATTTTGTTAGAACAGGTGACCAGAAATTGGATTGGCGGTTTTGGGAACTATTCTTGAGTCTTTATTATAACAGTATTATCCTAATGAATAGTGTAAGTATTCACATTGGCACTGTGTTTGTTGTGCTTCCTACTAACGTTGAACGGTGTTTCAACGTCACAACAAATGCCCACAGACCAATTGGATAACACATGTAGTTGGGTTGTGCATTGGATAGCGACTACAAAACCAACTTCTGAGGGTTGGTCTAAAACGTTCCAAGTCAAGGACCTCAAGACTGGCCATCGAGTGTCCTATTGAGGCTTGGACTAAGTATTGCATTCACTGGATGAGTGCCGAGTTTCATCGACGACCGACGAAGGTCATCTATGCAATTTGAGTGGGTTAGTTGACAAGGTGGCCAACTGATTGAACTGACTCGCGGGAATTGTCATATGGAAGCCTTGGAGGCTTGGTCGGTATGACTAGAATTCTCGGTTCTGATAGTACGGGATTAGTCCTCGGACTTGAGGAATCATGACAGTCATGGGCATACGAATACTATATCTTGGATCTGGCAAGAGGTGATAATTCTATAAGATGGTCATTATAAGCCTTGTCTAGTGCAGTCGGAGTATATACCGAGGACGGTAGATTCCAAGATAAGATTTGTCCCCCGTCAGATCTTTTTCTTGATTTGCTAGATGACGTCCCTTTATGCAATAAGGCTATTTTTCTTCATTGATTTATCTTGCCCTGCTTGAGATTTTCCTGCAGGTTAGTGTAAAAGCTTGGCTGGGAAATGCCCAGTTTTATAGGCTAAGAATACTTCCTGCAGGTGTTAGAGTATTAATAACTAAGGTAAGAGATGAGGCTTTCTCCATCTCTTAAGGGTACAAATCACCCAAGTAGCGAATAATGTATAACATATATTAGAAAGAAAAGTTAGATACACGAAATATGCTTTTAAACTTGACAAATGAGCATGCTTGTAGGTATTAGTGGCATGTTATGAATATGAGGGCATTATCCTGCTCTTGCCCAGCTGATGTGTGAATAGTTATCCTAGTTGTTCCTATTACTTAGCGAAAAAGATGCTACCCTACTATCAATAGGGAATATGTCCACAATCAAGTGAGTAAAGACAAAGCTCAAGTAGTAAGTTAGCGTGAGCAGGCTTTATTACTAGGCAATTGGAGTTTGCTACTAGGCAACTCTTATGTAGGAGCGTGCGCCAGCATGCGGCTTATGTATGGGCGTAGGCCAGTAGACGGCTTATGTAAGAGCATTAGGCAGTAGGCGACTTTTGTAAGAGCGTGCGCCAACAGGCGACTTCTGCTCTACCTGCTCTACTCTTCAGCGGGGAGCTTATCCTTTCTGCACTTCCTCTTAGGGGGTTCATCTACCTGCTCCTCGGTTATGCTGGAATCTCGATGGCGAGAGCGCTCCTCTTTATGTTTTCACATATTTCCTTGTCCACGCAGTCTTTCAGGTAACCAGTTTGGATAAGTCTTTCGAGCTCTTATCTCAATTGGCGGCACCGGTTGGTGTCATGCCCATATTCCCAATGATACCTGAAAAGTATTTAGATTTGGGTAATTGAGGGCCTTCCTCATAACCTTTGGGCCACAGCAGAGCAGGATGCCGGTCTATGGTCATAAGCATTCTATTTAGGCTAGTGATGAGCGGGGTATAATGCTCGTTCTTTAGATCGAGGGGGTTGAAATGTCCTATTGGTCCCCGGCTCCCAGGGGCAGTGAGTAAGTCGTTTTCCTTTTTCTTTCATAGTTAGCTCTTTTCAGCAGCCAAGCGTCTTCCAGGTTCATGTTTTTCCCGGCACTAACTAGCACTTCTCGAAAATCTGCAGCGGGCTTATTGACCAAAGACTCGAAAAAAGGGCCCTCCTCGTAGGCCTTGAGTAAGAGCGTTGACCAGTACTTCCTGGTGAGCTATTGGGACTTCCAAGATAGCTGCATTGAAACGATGAACATATGCCCTTATAGTCTCACTCTCCTCCTGCTTGATTCCGGAAAGGCCAATAGTCGACTTTTGATACTTCCCTGACTGCTAGCAAACTACTGTAGGAAAAAGAGTGTGAATTCTGCAAAAGAGCTTACTAATCTAGCTGGAAGCTGATCGGACTATTGTTGAGCAGAATACATTGGTGTGGTAAGAAACACAGAACACTTAATACCATCAGTATACCTGTGTGTAGCAAAGCTGCATTTTCAAACCTGTGAACATGTTCGATTGGATCGGAGGTGGCATCATAGGCAGGTAGGTGAGAAGGTGCTCGAAAATGAGCAGGGAGCTCTTCCGCCATGATGTCCTAGCTGAAGGGAATGCCATGCTCTGCTAGCAAGGCATCCCTGCCACGCTCTATTTTTTTCCAAGACTTGTATCTATTATAAAAAAGAATTACGTAGTCATAGTCACTTTTTAATACAAATTCACCCTTTAATTAAATCCATCCCTTCAATATAATTCAACATAACTTGGTTATAATAGTAATTTCAATATTTTTTAATAAACTCACATTCACGAATTCCCCTTTTTGTTACTTTTTTTTTTCTCATCACCTTGCACCACATGTATTTCTTGTCCACAATTTTTTTTCTCTTTTTTTCTACCACAATTCTTTTTTTTTTAGGGGGAGGGGTGGGGAGGGTTAAGGTAATTTGGATAAATATAAAAGGAGTGATACAACAAGCAGTGGACTATAGAGTGGGACAAACCCCACATCAGCGAGCCCAACTGCCAAAAGCCTATCAAGCGTAATGCTAGTAAGATTGAGTCCTACAAAATCAATTCCAAGCTATCTGCCAAAAGCTAAAAGAACAAAATTCAAAGCAGCGTTCGCCGTTGCTGGGGATCAAACTCGGGTGACCCGCTTGACAAGCGGGAATACTCACCACTATATTTACAACGACTTCCTTCGCAATTCTTTTTAAAATGCTTGCGAAAATTACGTGCAACAAATTTGTAATATAAAAAGAAACACCTAAAAAATTGGACCAAACATAGGCCATCTTTCTTGATTGTCTTTCTTGTCTTAGGCCGCAGTGAAACAAAACATAAAATAATAGTTCTCTACAACTTTTGGTTTTCTATGAAAGAATTTTCTTAGTGCTAAATTATATATTTGAATTGAAGAATTTTAAATTTCTAATAATAATTTTAGTATTATTTGAACAATTTATAGCATAAAGAATTTCAAAATTTTCTTTGATTTTGATTATATTTCAGGGTAAATTACAACAACCTACCCTGAGGTTTGACATAATTATGGATACCTCCTCGTTGTTTCAAAAATTACAAAGTACCCTTGAAGTTTGTAACCTTCTAACAAATAACTTATTCTCATCAATTTTTATGGGTAAACTGACCAAAATGCCCTTATGCAAACTTAATTATTTTTTAAAATTTTCTGAATTTTTTTGGACTAAAATGCGCAGGGAGAGGTTTCTTACATTTTTTACACAGAGAAGCAATGATGATGTAATTTGCCTCGGCTGATTTTTCTACAATTTAAAAAAAATAATCAAGGGCAAAATGGACAATTCCAGGTCTTTGGTTAGAAATTACAAACCTTAGGGGGGTATTTGTAATTTCTCAAACAAAGAGGGGGTATCCGTAATTATGCCAAACCTTAGGGAGGCCATTGTAATTCATCCTATATTTCATGTAATATTGATAAATATAAATTCTTTTGATACGCTTTTTTTTAAATACTTCAAATTCAAATCATTCCATACAAATGTTGCAATATTGTATGCTTTAAAAGAGAACTCAAAGACTCAAGGCACTATCATCAACAACATATTTTCAAATTTCAAGAACCTTTAATAAAGAAGCAAAAGTTGATCAAATCTCCACACATACTTAGCTTTTAAACAACTAAAAACTAGATAGATTACAATGATCTCTCCTTTGATTTAACATAATTATAAATTATCCGTTATTGTTTGAAAATTATCAATACTTATCTGATTTTAATGGTCGTCCAACATCTAGCCCAATCAATTAGTCTATTAATTTTTTGTGACATAATTGGATTATTCAACATTTTGGTAAAGAGATAAATGTTAATGCTTACTATAACTAATTTATTTGTTTGTTACTTTCCCTCTAATCATTTGTATAATGTTTTTAAAGGAATAAATATCAAGTATTTGTCAAGAATAATTCACTTGGTGCAACTTGATTATCAAGATTTCTTAACTATAACCTATAATTCTAAAGTTTAAGACTTAAGAAAATGTTACTTGTGTGTCAGCCAAGTAGGCCAGTATTTATAGAGAAAGAGCCATGGTTGGGGAGGACTCTTGATTGACCTGGACTCTAGGAGGACCGAGTACTGGCCTCCCTAGACTTCTGGAGCTTTTGGACTCCTTGGAAGTAGGAGGGCAGTTGGAGGGTAACCGTGGATAAGGACAAGGCTGGGCATGCCCCTATCCAGACTTGATGAGCTTGGGCTTCCGCCCTGGGCCTCCCTAGTTGGGCTTCGTCCTTTGCCTGGGTTGGGCTTTTTCCTCGCTTGGGGGAGGCCTGGTCCTTCCTTAGGTTGGGCCAGCGCCCCTTTTGGGCCTCCTTCAAGAATATGCGGACTTTCACATGGGGCTTCAATATCTTTCCTAAGACTCCTAGGAACCTCCTTGGGCTTTTGGGCCTTGCTCTTGGGCCAACAAATTTAGCATATATCAATCAGTCCCCCCCACTCTAAGAGGGAGGGTTCACAACCATTCCCACTCAGAGGAAGAGCCTCTTGAGGTAGCGGGGGGTTTGACCTTCCTTCCTTCTCAGTCGGTCCCAAGCGAGCTTCATTCCTGACTAAGAGAAGCATGACAGTCGTCTAAGGTTATGGGCGCCTTGTGTCACACCTGTCTTGATGACTGGCGGTTGCCTTTATGGCAGACTAGGGCGTAGGTCTCCGCAGAGGCTACGCGCGTGGCGGCCATGCACTAACTGCCCACGTAGGTTAGTTTGTGAAATGCAATGTAGCGTGTGGATCGTCCCGGGTAGAGCGCGAATGCGGAATCGTGATATAAAATAAAAAACATGAAATTAAGCATACTTTGTACAGAAACATAAACACACATTCAAGGGGTGTTCCCTTGAACCTCTGGGGTGTTCGGTGTATCTCATGATTAAACTAAACATGCAATTATCATGGTGGCCATAGGGTTTAAACGAGAAAAACACAATTAAAAAACCTACCCAGTTGTAGTTTTGTCTTTGTACTGCTACACGCGTTGTTCCACGTTTTGCCACCAAGATCCCAATAATAGGAATCCTCTAAATCATCCACGCAACCCTACCAGTTCTTGATCCCCGTGCTAGAAAAAGACCAAGTGTATATTTAGCGAGGACGAATCGACCAAGCGTTATTAATTAACGTGATCAATCCGTCTAAAGTCCACTTGTATTAAATAAGGAACTTGGAATTTTCTTGGAGGAAAAGAGGGAAGGGGACGAGAGAGAGAGAGAGAGGCACGGCCGATTTGTGTGTGTGTGTGTGTGTGTGTGCTCACAAGTTGATCATTCATCTAATGTGTGCTTCTACGAGTATTTATAGAAGTGGAATCATATTCCTCTTCAAACTCCAATTTAAAGATCAAACTCCAATTTAAAGAAGCATACTTTGACTAGGATTTTGACCTAGTCAAATCCTAGTCAAACTAGACTTTAGATTAGTCAAACTAATCTAGGCCCTTGAACTCTCTACTTCAATCTCGTCCGTCCATCACCTTGATGGATTATTTATGAAATATTTAAATCATATTTAAATAAACCATAGAGTTTTAAATAATTAATATTTATTTATTTTAAGCTCTTTTTCTCATTTCCAATAAATCCAATTTATTAGTTAATTCCATTTAATCTAATTAAAGGAATCAACAATACAAGAAAAGGGGAACCAATTTAATCCAATTAAATTGTTTAACCTCCCAAGATTAATTCTAAATTAAATCTTTTGTCACCGGCGGATTGTGTGTGACTCTTTAGGTTCACCCTCAGCTAGACTTGGCCGAATCTCCATCATCTCATGAAGGGAATTTGTCCATCGCCATGGGTGGTCGTCTAGCAACGGTCCATGACACTAGAGACTAGATTTAAATTTAATGGCGTGAACATTTAGGCTCTCCAAAACGTTTATCCTTCCATCTACCATCTCACAACTATAGTCTAGGCTATGGATCTTTAGGATGTTGGTACCCATTCTTGACTTAAGCCTTGGCTCGTTCACATTAAACGTCACAAGGATCCTATCCCATTGTTCAGTCACTGTGGCCACAGATTTATGGAGGACGAGTCTAAGAGTAAAGTGAGACATTACTATCAACCCTTTTGACATGAGATGGATCCTCGCTAAGGACCTACTGTCCACACTACACATCTTGGCTTGCACTAGATAGGGCTTATGACAACCCGAGTCACTTGACTTGGTAGCCTCTTTGCCAAATCTAAGATACAGGCACGGTGTGTAGGTGATCTCAGTAATCCCTCAAGTATGAGGATCAAATCTGTACTGTTGGAACCGGGAATACAAGTCATACCGACGATCCTACTCAAGGTCTTCCATATGACGATTCCCACGAGTCACCTCAGTCAGTTGGCACCTAGCTGGCTGATCCACTAACATTGCATGGACGAGCCTCGTCACTTGTCGATGAAACGCGAATGCAATCGCTTAGTGCAAGTCTCAAACAGATTCTCGATACCCCATCTCGAGATTCCTTGACTTGGAGTATTTTAGACCGATCCACAGAGACTGATTTCATGAACTGCCATCCAATGCACAGTCTAGTTTCTTGGAAATGTCGTTTTAGTCTGTAAGCTTTGCTTGTGCAGTGAACAGTTGATATAAGTAGTAAGTGAACACAAACAAAGTATTAAGCCAAATGAACATCACTTTCTTATTCATGATAGTTATTAAAACACCGAAACTGTTCAGACATAGATTACATAAGCCCAATCAGATTAGCTTCACGGTCACCTATTCTAACAATCTCCCACTTGACCTAAAGCCAATCGCCCATATGCCTAATCCCCATCTTCTCAAGATGTTGCGTATGAGCAATTTGTGACATAGGCTTTGTCAACGGATCTGTTGTGTTGTCTGCTGAGTTGACTCGGCCCATCCGAACGTCACCTCTTCCTACCATTTCCCTCAAAAAGGTGGTAGCGTCTAAGAATGTGCGTGGATCAGTGATGGAATCTCGGTTCCTTTGCTTGCGATATTGCTCCGTTGTTATCACAGAAGATAACCACGGGGCCGACAATGCTAGGCACCACACCCAACTCTTGGATGTAGTTTCTCATCCAAAATCGCTTCTTTGCATCTTCTGAAGCTGCTATGAATTCGGCCTCAGTGGTGGAATCAGTTGTGGTTTCTTGCTTGAAACTTTTCCATGCTACCACACCACCATTGAGTTTGAACACATAGCCCGACTGAGACTTGGCATCGTCATCATCCGTTTGGAAGCTAGCATCGCTAAAACATTCCAGAATTAATTCTCCATTGCCATAGACCAAGAACATATCCTTAGTCCTTCTCAGGTAATTAAGGATGCTCTTGACTGCATTCCAATGCATCTCGCCTGCACAGGACTGATATCTACTAGTTACACTCAAGGCGTAAGCGATGTCAGGCCTCGTGCAGTGGACGGCGTATTGGATGCTACCTAAGGCAGAAGTATAGGAGATGTCTTGCTTGGAAAGGAGTTTGGGACAAAATTGAAGGGAATATTTTTTACTATAATTAAAATATCACAAGGGATGTAAATACTATATTTATATTATCATAGTGATAGGTTTTTACGATTGAGTTATCAGATATTTGTCTTCTATATATTTAGTTAAATTACATAATATAGTGTATATATATAATTTTATAGTGTATAAATATGTTCGAAATAAATAAAATTTATTTTGACCTGTCTAATTTATTTATTAATTAAATTATTTAATAGAATAATACTTTATATATAGTAAATATATTACACTATTTACTCTTATGATTTAATTTAATTATAAGAACAAACTCACATAAGTGTGTGAAATGTATAAGAGTAGTTTGATCAAAAATATATTTATTTGACTTGCAATAAGTTAACCAAGGGCAATCTCCCAACTTCAAAGGGTATTTTCCAAATATCCCATCCTCCTTTCTCTCTCCTCTCCATTCTCTCTCTTTCAACCCTAATTTCCTTCCAATTTCCCATTATTTTCCCCCCATCAACCCAACGATAAACTTTAATATTTTCTCCCCAAACCCAAATACTACTACTCGCTTAAACACTAAAAAAATAAACATAAGTTTCAACCCGTCGTATTATTGACCTTTCATGTTGCTTGCCCAATTACCTGGTAACCCCTTCTCTAATCTCAACACTTAGCCCAATTATTTTTAGTACACTTATATTTTTAGCTCAAAGGGCTTATGTATTCGATTTGTTGTTTGGGGCTAATACAGTTTAGAGACCTTTTGTAAAATTTGGGAGACTAAAAACCCAAGAAACAAACTTGGGCCTGCTACAACATATTTCAGTATAATTAGATTTCGGGTGAGTAAAAACTCAAGCAATAGGCTCGGCCCATTGGTATAAGACTTGTTTTGTTATACTCCGTTAAAGTGGATAAGTGACATAGTTTCAAGTCCTTTTGAGCACAAATGCATTTTTTTTTCTTTTTTTAAGAATTCCGTATTTTAACAGAAAATTTAACAGAGAGACCAAAAATGATGGAATCTTTAAACTTGAGGGACCAAATATGATAAGGAAGATACATGAGGGACCAAAAGTGGATAAGTGACATAGTTTCGGGACCAAAAGTGATGTTTACCCTTTATTTTCTGAAAGCACACGGTCGAGTGTGTTTTGTGTGTGAGAGTGATGTGGATTTTGAGTTTGGGCGAATCTTTACTTTTTTTGTGTGCTTGCAACCGGAAGATATGTTTCTGTGCTTGGGGTCGAGGCTACGGAGTGAGAAGGGCAAGAACGACTTTTTGGAGGAGGTTGCTAGGGTTGAGCAGTTTTTGAATGACCCGTGGTTGATAGGCGAGGGAGGTGCAGCGATTCAGGTTAAAGTTTCGAAAGTTGTTGTCTCAAAAGCGTCGCCGCCTCCACCGGCCCAATTTGTGGCGGCATGTCGGTGGGGGTGGAGAGGATGAGGCGACCACGATGGTAGCAGCTTCGACGCAAGTGAAGAGGGTTGCGCTGCAGAATCAAGCAGATGCTGCTTCGATGGTGGTTGTGGATTACGCTAGGAGGTTTGACTCTAGCGATTTGGCAGTGAGAGTTTTTTTATTGTACAATTCGAGTTGCCATTGTGTCATATTTCTTGTTCAAAGTTTTGGTTTTTTTTTTCTGGAGTATGTGATGATTGGAGGTTCAAACATTCTAAATTGTTGAATTTGCTCTGTTTTGCTTTCAGGTATTGATTTGTTTTCTTATTCTGAAATGTGAGAGTTAATTAGAAGAATTTATTTTGATAAGAATATTTGGTTTATTACGATATTTACTATAAATTTTTTGTGAGTTGGGTCTATTATTGCCCGACTTTGCACTTGCATTTATCGGTTTCTTTGTCAATTTTGAATGTATTCTACGTGTTTTATTTTATATTCGCATAATGTTTTTGTATGAACAGGATTTGCTCTACTCAGAATTCTGGTCTATTGTCTACATATGTGAAATATTGAGCATGTTCGTCATCACTGATTATTAGTTCCTTTATTGATTTTGTCTTCTAATGGCAATGGCAATTCGATGTATTATGGACTCTTGCAAATTAAAGTTTGTGCCTTTACTGGAAAAAGGCCTTTTTGTCAATAGTTATGGCTTATTGTCAGCACGTCATATTTTGTCGGTTGCTATGACTTATTGGCTACATACATTTTTTGTCAGTAGTTATAAAATTATTGTCAACACAATACCTGGCTTAATTATCATATTTTGATATTTAGAATCACATTTAACTGGTTCGAATTAAAGTGAGATGAGGTTATACTCCTAGGTAATTCCGTTAGATTGATAAACAGGAGTAGGCATGTAACAATTTTAACGAACAAGCGTGGGTAAGAGACCCCTCTCTGTAGAGAGATACAAGTGCTCATAGATGTTTCTAATTCTTTGTAGGTCTCATCTTAGCAGATTTGTGTATGCTAGCTAAATTTGACCTATAGGTCTATGGGTTAGAAATGTTAAGAGTATAAATGGTAGGATTCACTGATTTCATGTACTTTGGATTGACATTTTCAAAGCCATAACATGCGCAGAGATGCTATACAATGGACTATAGTTAAGTCCAATTTTTAGAACAACTTGGCTTAAGGCAGTCGGTTGTACCATGTGTTTGCACTTTTGCAGTCCTTGTAATACATGCACCGTGTCAATGATTATATTTATATTGTATAAGGTAGAGAAATTCGTCTATGTTTACATGCCTTTTGTAAATTAAGAGCGGCTCCTGATACTTTGTATCTTTTTATCTGGCATATGTGATTGACTAGATGTACAATAAGCAGGTTCATTACTATCTCAAACCATTTTGCTTTATGAGAATATATGCACTTCGGACTTGAGATATGCCTTCTTTGATTAGGTTGTGTGATACTTAAAGAACATCGATTTGTTAAGCTATTGCTTGTCCGGTCTTTATAAGATTGATTTTTCTAGCAGACTTCTATGAAGATGTTGCTGGAGAAGAGCTAGGTCACTCAACTACCAAAATAATGTTCCGGCTATGCTTTTCTGTTAAAAATGGAGGAAGTGAAAGGGCAAGAAAGATGTTGTCTTGTAATAGTTGTGGCAAGAAGTACCACCGGAACTGTCTGAAAGCTTGGTCTCAGCACAAACGTAGTGTCTTTAGCTGCACTAAAGTTGTTGAATTCTTGTCTTTTTGTGATGTAGTTCTTGGTTACAGATCTTTTTCACTGGAGTTCTTGGACTTGCCCCTCTTGCTGTATATGTGAGGTACATATTGATGATTTATCCTTATTGTGAATTCTTTCTGAACACCTTTTCTAAATCATGATATTTGATGGTTGTTCTACTAATATGAGCAAGCACTCTACTTACTAATCTTTAAACATTTAGATAAGGCTAGTTTACAATTGAGTAGAATTATTTGCTTCTTCAAGGGATATGGTTATTTTATTTGAGAATTAATGCTCCATGTAGCACTTTGAGTGACTTCTATGGAGAAAAATGCCCTTAGTCCTTATGCTCCAAAGTATGTATCAACAGGAATGTTGTTTTCAGAAAGGTGGTGAGCAGAAGTACTTCGGAAGGAGGTGCTTAAGAATGAATGTGTAGGTGAAGGGGTTGATATGTTCAGTTTGTTATTTGTCAGTTATGGTGTATTGGGAAATCCTTCTTTTTAATAAAAAAGAGAATGATTATTTGCTTAAAATTATTTCGTATCTTTTAATATAAGTTGGTAAGGTGGAATTAAAGAATAAAGATATTAGAGATGGTGCTTGTTTTCTCCATTTGTTTGAGTTTATATACACCCATCTAGCTTCTGATTATTTGGTGAGTTCTTGAAATCACACTCTACTTGATGTCCATCTTGATTTATTTTACATATCGGTTACTCTAGGTGTGTCAAAGAACTAGTGATCCAAATAAGTTTGCGTTCTGTGAAAGGTGTGACGATGCATACCACTATTACTGCCAGCAACCTCCACACAAGGTGTGCCATGGATCTTTTCTCCTGTCAGTTTTACTCAATTATTGTTTGCTTATATATTTCACTTTTGAGACAGTAGAATGTTGGCCATAGGCCTTATTTGTGTCCAAAACATACCAAGTGTCATATATGTGGTTCTTCAGTCCCTAGAAATGGACTAAGTGTAAAGTTTGTATTTTCACCCTAGTTTGGAGTTTCTCCTTGTCTCTGCATGCCTAAAAGGTCTTCTTTGACTTTTTCCCGTTAGTTGGTTTGTATCTTCAAAATTCTATCAACTGCTTGCTTTGGGATTGTAGAGTGTTTCTTTTAATTGCCTCTGGATCCTGATTCCATTATTATGCTTTCTAACTGTATTTATGATGTATTATGTGCTCTTAAGCATTGTCAGAAGCTGCACTAATGAGTCATCTATTTTAGCAGGGTAGTGTTTGTATTGAAAATGAACTCTATTAAATGGGATATAATATTTATATTTTACTCCTCCCTTAGCCCTGAAAGAAATGGTTATGCATCCTAATGGTTTTTATGGATGGTATAGACACTAAAGAGGACTTTTTGGAAGTTTGAGAATGCATTATAATCGAAGTCTTAGTCTTACCATTTGCTAGATTTTAGTCCCTAAGCTTGGGGGAACCAAGCCGTAGTTGTTAAAGGCACATGGCGCGTCATGGTGCAGAGGTGCTCTGGACTGTAGATAGGGCTTGTGACTATCTTCTTGGTCTAACACATTGAAATCCAATACCTTTTCTATGCATTGCCAATTCTCTCTGCAATATGCCCTTAACTTCTCGGTAGTTAGTTCCAAGTATCTAGTTTGCCAAACACTATCTTTACGTTGGACTTTGCCAGTGAATTCTTGTTGTACTTAAAAAGAGGGAATATATAATGTTGCTTAGATGAAAGATTTGTGATTATGAAAGATCTGAAGTGCTTTCCTATTTTTTTGACCTTATATCACCATCATGGTGGCTTTTAGTGTTATTACTTCTTCCTTCTATTTATTTGGATTTATCTTGTCATTTCATCTAATGTTAATGCATGTTACATGTACAGTGTTTAACTTTAGATATATGATTAGTTTACCATAGCGTTGTATGTAATAATAGTCCCTGGAATCAGACTTATGCTCCATTAAGGAAAATTATCTCCATTGTTTTCTCAAAAGAAAGCATGATAATTTTTTTTATATAGCTCTGCTGGCTTTTCCTGATTATAATTTTATTTTCTGTCTTTTCTCATAAGTCATAATATTAAAGTACATCCAGGAACTTTTTAAAATTATTGCTTTTCTTAACAAAGTATATAGTGAGATATTGATTTCTCATCGTGTTTCTCCCCTTTTTAGTTTTTCTTCTTAGAATACTTGATCCAAGAGAGGTATCTATATTTGCTTTATGCAATTAAATAATGTCATTAATCTTGGAACTATTAGACGTGAATAAGGATTGATGAATTGGAGTTTTTCATGATTAACTCATTGTCTAAACGTTATACCTAGCTGATTTAGGCTATTTACCCAATATTTATTGTATTCCATGGACACAGAACTTACTACGGATGCACCGTGCTAATAAAAGAATTGGAGATCTTTGCTAGACAAATCGTTCCTGTTGATAAGAGAAAATGTTATATGTTGCTTCTATTCTTATGGAGGACAACAAGTGTTCTCTCAAGTTGCTTGCAATACTTCCTTATGAGAATAAAATACAACACCTCCATTTGCCCACTTTCACGACTAGATTGGAGAGGAAAAAAATGAAATAAGAGATAGGGGTAACTGTAGTCCTTTTACTGACATTACATTTAAAATGATGTAGGTGGTTTTGGGGCTATACTTGTTGTGATGCTTGCGGAAGATTGTCTGTAAAAGGAAATTATTGCCATGTTTGTTTAAAGGTACATCTTAATAACCTGTCTATTTATTTGATTTGTTTGTGCTATTCACAATAAGTGTACCATTGCACCTGACAAGAGCGAGTCAAATACCAACTTATTGAAGCAGAACAAGTTGATTGCTCAATTGTTTGCCTTACAAACTACAGGTCTATAGAGACTTTGAATCAACTCCTATGGTATGTTGTGATATCTATCAACACTGGGTGCATTGTCCCTATGATGGGATCAAGTCTCTCTAGCTCCTTTTTCTTAACTTCTTTCGGATTGATTCCTTCATATTCTAAGGGATGTCCTTTTCTATTATGTGATAGGAGGCTGAAATAATAATTCATGTGGAATTGATCTGAGAAAATAACACTACTTGAAGAGAAGGAAAAATGATAAGTCCTGGTTGAGTTTGAAGCTCAATGTAGGGGCACTATAATTCATACTAGAATGTTTATGCCTTGTTGCAGACTTCCTATGTTATCACAAAACATACGATATGTTTGCTTTCTTATTTTGAATATTTAGATATTTATTTCTTGTGAGATGGTTCAGGATGATGTTTGTTTTGACAATTTTAAATTGTGTTTTCATGTTATATAGCGAGAAGTAAAACGCCATGATATTGGTATCTTTTATGTCAAAAATACTATTGAGATTATATATACTAAAGTTTGAGCAAGAGATGTTGAAGGCTTTTCTTAATCTCCTATTTTCAATATAACTTTTGGGGTTTCTGTGAAGCTGCAGAAGATTTCATAGCACTTTCTGTGTTCTTGTCCTTGGTAGGAGTAATTGTTTGGAAAATTAAAGAATGGGGTTGGACCCGATCCAACTACTTGCTACTCTAGCTACTTCAATAAAAGAATAATCAGGTTTCTTTGTGATGGGTTGTAATATAGTCTAAGTTTGACAATAATCTATACTAGTGTATAAAAGAAATCCCTTTTTTACTCATAAATGGCGGTTAATGACACAGCCGCACCACTTTTTTATAATACCAAAATAACCTTCAACTGATATGATAACTACTTTATTCAACTTTCCAAATTTTATATTAATTGATAGATTAGTTTTTTCTTTCTTTCCTTCTTTTTTTTAACGTGATGTGTTAGTTTATATATTTTACTCTTATTTATAATATATTTTAAAGTGCAAAAAAATATTTAGTACATGCACGCAGGAATGGCGTGCCACTATGGCTAGTAGGTTTCAAAATGATTTCATTGTGCTCCTTTGTTGAAGAGCAAAAGAAATATATATACAAAAAGAGCGGGGAGCACAAGGAAGAATGAGAGAATGATTAAAAGAGACATTGTATGGAGTGGGAATAAACAGTAGTAAGAAAAGTGAACTTGGGGCCATTGGTCGGAATTTTGTAAATCTGGAATGCAGTTATACACCCGTCCAGGAATACACTTTTACTATTTCCAAATCTAGCTAGAACCATGTGAAATTTTCAAGTACCAATGTAGGATCTTTGACCCATTGACTGGTTATTCTTGTTTGCACTTAATTGATTTGCACATCACCAGACACCACCAAACATAGAGGATACCTGCCCATTCTGCAATACATTTATCAACCTTTAAGAGCAAATGCTGGCAATCGTGGACTTAAAAGATATTGGCCTGGGAACACGACGGTTGCATGAAAACAATGAAACTTAAAACGATACCGAATAGAAACCAGAGCAAAGGGGTGTACCATTTGATCATTCCTGAGCATTCGGTACAATTAAATTGCAGAAATAAATAAAACAAACATACATGCATTTGATCATGGAAAAGGAAAGATACGAAGAATGGAAACATAACCACGAAAATATATCTTTTCTTGTTTTTCCGTTTTGACCGGCTACTCGCATTGACTCCAAATCTCCTTCTCCGTATCTGTTCACTTGGAGGGTTCAAGTGCAGAACCCCTCTAAAGCAAGTCCACACCACACCAGAAAGTTGGATCTAACCCTCTTGCTCGAAAAGGGCTAGATCGATGGAAGAAACGAAATTTTGAATCACACTAATAATTAGTATATCTGGATTTTTCTTTTTCTTAACTTGAATCGAATTCAAGGAGAACACATATCATGGAGAAGGGGTAAAATATTTTCAGAATTTTCTTAGAGAAGAACTACGGGCGAGAAAATGGTGAGATTCTCTCTCTCTCTCTCTCTCTCTCTCTCTCTCTCTCTCTCTCTCTCTCTCTCTCCAAGTATGTCGTGTATCATAGTAGGGAGAGAATCAAAGATTCATGTGCACACCCTTGTACATGCCTTGTTTTTTGAGAACTGTGATAGAAAAATGTGTATCCTGGATAGTGGGAATCTAATTCATATCAGTCATCATTCCACACCGACCACACATCGCCACTCAAATACAAATAGTTATTCATGTTCCACTAGATACTAGATGCTCGGCCACTAAGTCTCTCTATTGACTTGGTCTCTTGATAGTGGCGGCTAGGGCATATACATTTGGACCATGCTTGCTTTAATTTGTCCAATAAATTAATTCAAGCACAATAATTAACCTATTGGGTTATTTAATACAATTAAATAAATACCCAAAAGAAAACCCATGTAAATATTTAATCCAATTAAATAAATAAACAAGCCAAAATATACTCAATTAATAAATCTAATTTATTAATCAAGCCCAAACTATTAATTAGTCCAGCTAATTCATTTAAGCCTTGTCCACTAACTAATGAATCCAATCTATTAACTAGACAAGCCCATCTACTAATTAATTAATGAATCCAATCCACTAATTAATTAGCATAAGCGTGATTTATATTAATCCAATTAATTTAAAAGGCTAATCCAATCAATTAAATTCTTGGCCATCCGTCCAATGGATTATCCCGAATAAATGATTCAATCATTTATTTTTTCTCGATTAATTAATTTAATCCAACTAAATTAATCTGTTTTCAGAATTAATTCTAAATTAATTCCATCACTTCCACAGTGATTTGTGTGTGACTCTTTAGGTTCACCCTCAGCTATGGGCTTGTTTCCACATAATTAATTAAATCCAATTTAATTAATTGTCTCTGATTAACCAATAGTCAAAAAAGCCCGTCACCAGGGGTGGTCGTCTAGCAACGGTCCATGATACTACCGACTAGGTGAATGTTGGTGTGAACATTTAGGCTCTAAGTTGCATACAGGTACGTTCGCTCTGTCAACCGTCTCCTGCCCGTAGTCTAGGGCATGGAATTGGTCGTTGGTTCCCATCCTTAACTAGGCAACTATGCTTCATACTCGAAATGTGTTTACTATATTGATCCGATTAAGGGAACCTTCCCTAATCGATCAATATCTTTGGCTAAAGACATTGAGAGTCTAAACCATCTCAGAGCGTATAGGAACTTGCTCTCACAATACATACAAGGGTCAGAGTATCTATTGGAATCCACCGTCCTTACTACATAATCCGACTTACTGGATAAGGCTTATGATAACCATACCTCACAGTATAGTCACCCTCGCCAGGTCCAAGATACAGTCTTCGTATGTAAGCGATTGTTGTGATTCCTCAAGTCAGAGGCCTAATCCTCAAGTTAGAACCGGAAATTCTAGTCATATCGACCAAACCTCCAAGGCTTCCATATGATAATTCTCGCGAATCAGTTCAGTTAGTCAACTCCCTTAGCAACCAACCCACTAAAATCGCATAGACGACCCACGCCTATCACCAATAAAATTCGGCACTCACCCAGTGAATGCAATGCTTATTGCAAGTCTCTACAGGACTCTCGATGCTCAGTATCGAGGTCCTCGACTTGGAAATTTTCAGACTAGCCCTTAAAAGTTGGTTTCACAGCTACCAACCTATGCACAACCCAACTCCACGAGTTTAACCATTCGGTCTGTGGATAAGTGTTGTGAGGTTAAAATGCCATTTAACGTGATTAGTGAGCACAACAAACACTTATGTCATAGATGAATTCTCACTATATTCATCAAGTCAATATTACTTTAATAAAGATCGATGCATAGTTTCCAGTACTGCCAAACTAATTGGCTTTCTAGTCACTTATTGTAACAGGACTGTCAAACAAGAATGCAATAATAAAAGTCCCAAATATCTAAGGGGAAACACGCCCTCTTAGAAGCCCAACACCTGATGCAAAAGAGGTCATAGATCTGCAGTTGATTTAAACAGAATGAACTGACCCTTATCAAGATTAGCCTGCAACCCAAAAACCAAGGCAAACCGATCCAACCCCTCCTTGAAGACTTGCACTGAGTCAACATCAACCTAACAAAACAAAAGCAGATCATCAGCAAAACATAAATTGAATAACTCCAGCTCCCTACACCTCCAATGAAACCAGAAAATACTGCTCTCCACAATAGTCTTACACAATTACAAGTGGAACACCTCCAAGCACAACACAAACAAGTAAGGTGAGACAGGGTCTCCTCTCAGTAGGCCCCTACTACCGGCAAAGTAACCATTTGGCTCCCCATTCAACCAAACAAAGAAAGATGCAGTGGTCACACAACCCTCCAAACACAAAACGTTCAGGAAAGCAGAGCAATCAAAGCGAAGAAAATAATAAATCCAACTCTACAGAATCATATGCTTTTATCAAGCCCACTTTCATTTCACAACGTGGGGAGAGATGGATTTCATTACACAAAAACAGTTCTTCTGCAAGCAAGACATTATCACTAATCATACGACCTGGCACAAAGCAATGTGTTGTACTAGCAATCAAATCCATCACATCTTTCATACATCGCCAAAATCTTAGATTGTCTTATACATCATATTGCAACAAGAAATAGGTCGATATTCAGCAACAATATAAGGAAATTGTACCTTAGGAATCAATGTAATTAAGGTGGAGTTATGTTGTTTAAGGATGCTCCGCCACTGAAAGAGCTCCATAAAAGCTGCAATGAGCTCCTCTCCTATAATATGCCAAGCTGCTTTAAAGAAACCCAAGAATATTCATTCGAACCCGGGGCCTTATACTCAACAATATCAAAGAAAATAGACTTGATTTCAGGACGAGTAAACTGACTGAATCATGACCTTTCCTTCCTCCTTCATGACTAAATGCCGCGTCCATGGCTAAAGGTGATTGATAGCCAACCGTCAATGCTCTCCTCTAAGAAATTGCTCATAGAAACCAACAAACTCATTCCGGACATCCTCGGAGAGGTGAGAAGCTCCCTTCATGAATTATTAATCTAGAATACCCACAAAGTCGTCCTTCTCACCGCAACCTTCGGGAAAATAATTTCATACACTGATCCCCTTCTTTCAACCGTCAATTTAGAACGTTTTTAAGCATAATCTGCTCCCTCTTGGTTCCCATAGCCACCACTTGCTTGCAAACTCATTCAAACTGAATAAAAAAAAGGTGATAACATGATTGCATCAAATGTTCCTGTATAATGGCCAGGAATTCCATGGTCAATTTTGTTAGAACAGGTGACCAAAAATTGGATTGGTGGTTTTGGGAACTATTCGTCAATCTTTATTACAACAATATTATCCTGATGAATAGAGTAAGTATTCATCACTTGGACTGTGCTTGTTGTGCTTACTACTAACGTTGAATGGTGTTTCAACATCACAACAGATGCCCACAGAGCAATTGGATAACCCATGTAGTTAGGTTGCGCATTGGATGGCGGTTATGAAACCAACTTCTGAGGGTTGGTCTGAAACATTCCAAGTCGAGGACCTAGAGACTGGGCATCTAGTGTCCTATTGAGACTTGCACTAAGTATTGCATTCACTGGGTAAGTGCCGAGTTTCATCGGCGACAGAAGAAGGTCGTCTATGCAATTTTAGTGGGTTAGTTGACAAGGTGGTCGACTGACTCAACTGACTCGCAGGAATTGTCATATGGAAGTCTTGGAGGCTTGGTCGGTATGACTGGAATTCCCGATTTCGATAGTACAGGATTAGTCCTCGGACTTGAGGAATCATGGCAGTCACGTGCATACGAAGACTGTATCTTGGATCTGGCGAGAGGTGATAATTCTGTAAGACGGTCATTATAAGTCTTGTCTAATGTAGTCGGAGTATGTAGCGAGGACAGTAAATTCCAAGATAGGATTTGTCCCCCATCAGATCTATTTCTTGATTTTCTGGATGACTTCCCTTATGCAATAAGGCTCTTTTTCTTCATTGATTTGTCTTGCCCTGCTTGAGATTTTCCTACAGGTTAGTGTAAATGCTTGGTTGGAAAATGCCCAGTTTTATAGGCTAAGAAGGGTTCCTGCAGAGGTTAGAGTATTAATAAGTAAGGTAAGAGAGGAGGCTTTCTCCATCTCTTAAGGGTACATATCAACCAAGTAGCGAATAATGTGCTAACATATATTAGAAAGAAAAGTTAGACACGGAAGATATGATTTTAAACTTGACAAATGAGCATGCTTGTAGGTATTAGTGACGTGTTATGAATAGGAGGGCATTATCCTGCTCTTGCCCAGCTGATGTGTGAATAGTTATCCTTGTAGTTCCTGTCACTTAGCCCTAAAGATGCTATCCTATTATCAGTAGGGAATATGTCCACAATCAAGTGAGTAAAGACAAAGCTCAAGTAGTAAGTTAGGCAATTGGAGTTTGCCACTAGGCAACTCATATGAAAGCGTGTGCCAGCAGGCGGCTTATGTATGGGCGTGGGGCAACAGATAGCTTATGTAAGAGCATGAGCCAGTAGGCAACTTCTGTAAGAGCGTGCGCCAACAGGCGACTTCTCCTCTACCTACTCTGATTTTGAGCGGGGAGCTTATCCTTTCTGCGCTTCCGCCTAAGGGGGGTCATCTACCTGCTCCTCGCTCCTGCGGGAATCTCGATGGCGAGAGCGCAACTCCTTATATTTTTGCATTTTTCCTTGTCCACGTAGTCTTTTAGGTAGCCAGCTTGGATAAGTCTTTCAATCTCTTGTCTCAATGGTGGCACCGGTTGGTGTCATGCCCATATTCCCAGTGATACCTGAAAGTATTTAAATATGGGCAATTGAGGCCTTCCTCAGAACCTTTGGGCCACAACAGAGTAGGGTCCCAGTCTATGGTCATAAGCATTCTAGTTGGGCTAGTGATGAGCAGGGTATAGTGCTCGTTCTTCGGATCGAGGGGGTTGAAACGGCCTATGGGTCCCCCTGCTCTCGCGGCCAGTTGCTAAGTCGTTTTCCTTTTCCTTATCACGCTTTGCTCTTTTCAGCAGCCAACCGTCTTCCAGGTTCATGTATTTCCCGGCACTAACTAGCACTTCTCAGAAATCTACAGCGGGCTTCTTGACTAGAGACTCGAAAAAGGGGCCCTCCTCGTAGGCCTTGAGTAAGAGCGTTGACCAGTACTTCCTGGTGAGCTGTTGGGGCTTCCAAGATAGCTACGTTGAAACGATGAACATATGCCCTTAGAGTCTCATTCTCCTCCTGCTTGATTTCGAAAAGGCTAATGGTACACTTTTGGTACTTCCCCGACTGCTAGCAAACTGGTGTAGAAAAAGAGTATTGAATTCTACAAAAGACCTTACTAATCTAGCTGGAAGTTGGTCGGACCATTGTTGAGCAGAATACATTGGTGTAGTAAGAAACACCCAACACTTAATACCATCAGTATACTTGTGCAGCACCTGCATTTTCAAACCTGTGAACATGTTCGACTGGATTAGAGGTGGCATCATAGGCAGGTAGGCGAGAAGGTGCTCGAAAATGAGCAGCTAGCTCTTCCGCCATGATGTCCTCGCTGAAGGGAATGCCATGCTCTGCTGGCAAAGCATCCCTGCCACACTCTAATATTTTTTCCAAGACTTGTACTATTATAAAAAAGAATTATGTAGTCATAGTAACTTTTTAATACAAATTTACCCTTTAATTAAATCAATCCCTTCAATATAATTCAACATAACATGGGTACAATAATAATTTTAATATTTTTTAATATATACACATTCACGAATTCCCCTGTTTGTCGCTTTTTTTTTCTCATCACCTTACACCACATGTATTTCTTTTACAATTTTTTTTCTCTTTTTTTTCATACCACAATTCTTTTTTTTTTTGGAGGGGGGGGGGAGGATTAATGAAATTTGGATAAATATAAAAGGAGTGATACAACAAGCAGTGGACTATAGAGTGGGACAAACCCCACATCAGGGAGCCTGACTGCCAAAAGCCTACCAAGCGTAATGCTAGCAAGATTAAGTCCAATAAAATCAAATTCAAGCTATCTGCCAAAAGCTGAAAGAACGGGGGTTACGGTAATTTGGATAAATATAAAAGGAGTGATACAACAAGCAGTGGACTATAGAGTGGGACTAGGGGTGGCAATCCAACCCGAACCCGGCAAACCCGCCCCTGACCCGCCCCTAATGGGGTGGGTCCAGGTCCAAATAATTGAAGACAGGGTAGGTCCCGAGTCCTTAAGGACCCGTCCCGAACCCGCCCCGTTTATATATATATATATTATATATATATATATATTCTTTTATTTTATTATAATAGAATAAACACTAACAAAATATTATATCATTTAATTTATTTATTATTAGGTACATATTCAATATTTGATTAATTGAAAATTTATCCCACAATACTTAACAATGGAAAGACGAAGAAGTTGTTACTAATGTATAATCAATAATCCAATATGAATTATTTGAGTTGTTCTATTATGAAGCATAATGATAGCAAGATTAAGTCCTATAAAATCAATTCCAAACTATCTGCCAAAAGCTGAAAGAACAAAATTCAAAGCAGAGTTCGCCATTGCTGGGATCAAACTCGGGTGACCCGCCCGACAGGTGGGAACACTCACCACTATACTACAACGACTTCCTTCGCAATTCTCTTTTGAAATGCTTGTGAAAATTACGTGCAGCAAATGTGTAATATAAAAACAAACACCTAAAAAAATTGGATCAAACATAGGCCATCTTTCTTGATTGTCTTCCTTGTCTTGGGCCGCACTGAAACAAAACATAAAATAATAGTTCTCCACAACTTTTGATTTTCTATGAAGAATTTTCCTAGTGGTAAATTATATTTGAATTGAAGAATTTTAAATTTCTAATAATAATTTTAGTATCATTTGACCAATTTGTAGCATAAAGAATTTCAAAATTTTCTTTCATTTTGATTATATTTCAGGGTAAATTACAAAAACCTCCATGAGGTTTAACATAATTACGGATACCTCCTCGTTGTTTCAAAAATTATAAGTACCCCCTAGAGTTTGTAACCTTCTAACAAATAACTCATTTCCATCCATTTTATGGGTAAACTGACCAAAATGCCCTTCTGCAAACTTAAGTATTTTTTAAAATTTTCTGAATGTTTTTGGACTAAAATGCGCAGGTAGAGGTTTCTTACGCTTTTTTTACACAGAGAAGCAATAATGTAATTTGCCTTGGCTGATTTTTATACAATTTAAAAAAATAATCAAGGGCAAAATGGACAATTCCAGACCTTTGGTTAAAATTTACAAACCTTAGGGGGGAATTTGTAATTTCTCAAACAACGAAGAGGTATTGGTAATTATGACAAACCTTAGGGGAGGCCATTGTAATTCACCCTATATTTCATGTAATATTGATAAATTTAAATTCTTTGATACAATTTTTTTTAAATACTTCAAATTTAAAATGTTTCGTACAAATGTTGCAATATTGTATGCTATAAAAGAGAACTTAAAAACTCAAGGCACTATCATCAACAATAATTTTTTCAAATTTCAAGAAACTTTAATAAAGAAGCAAAAATTGATCAAATCTCCACACATACTTAGCTTTTAAACAATTAAAAACTAGATAAATTACAATGAGCTCTCCTTTGATTTGACATAATTACAAATTGTCCGTCGTTGTTTAAAATTACCAATACCTCTATGATTTTAATGGTCGTCCAACATCTAACTCAATCAATTAGTCTATTAAGTTTTTGTACCATAATTGACTTATTCAACGTTTTGGTAAAGAGATAAATGTTAATACTTACTATAACTAATTTATTTATTTGTTGCTTTCCCTCTAATCATTTGTATAATGTTTTTAAAGGAATAAATATCAAGTATTTGTCAAAAATAATTCACGTGCAACTTGATTAGCTAGATTTCTTGACTATAACCTATGATTCTAAAGTTTTAGACTTAAAATAGATAGAGCTTCAAAAGGGAATCCGGGACCATCTGGGGCTGAAGGTTTGATAAGGGATAGGAAAGGAGATCTCGTGGCTGGATTTACAACTTACATTGAAAACACATCAAATAACCCAACAGAAGCCTAGGCACTATGGCTTGGTCTTTTGGAGTGTTTGTGAAGACTTCTGCATTTAGAAAAGTGATTTTCGTAGAAAAGTTGAAAGTTATAGCAGAATCAAAAGTAGATATTGTTTGTAAAAAAAAGTAAAAAGCATATTGATGTGATCTAAAAGAGCTCGTTCTTGGGCTTGAGTGGACCTTGAGTTTTTGCAAGCTTTTGCAAAAAAAGGGTTAACACTCCAACGCTCAAGTCATAAGCAGTTATAGAAGAATAAATTTGAATAAAGCAAAGAAAAAGTGAGATCACGTGAACAATGAGCATAAAATGAATTAGCTACAAGTTGAGAGCATAAATTCTAGGAGCCTCTACCCAGGAGGGGCCTCCCCATCTTCTGCCGGCCCTCCGGCCACTGGGGGCCACCACTGCGGGGGGCTAGTGTTGATCGTTGCCATTTGTGCGCATATGGTGGATGTAGTCATCTATCGGATAGCTGCCATCAGTCCTGGGGACAACCTATCAGAGGAGGTGTCTGAGGGGGTGTTGTCCTGTGGAGGATCCGACAGGGGTTCGGAGGGACCGGAGGGTCCCGCTTCCCCCCTCCCAGAGGGAGCCAAGGGGGCTCCCGATAGTACCTACAAAGCATGGGGGTCGGCAAGAGCATCAGAGGCATTATGCTTGCCTGATCCGCTGTCGGGAGTTTCCACATCCCTCACATCTTAGTTATGTGTTCCACATACGACGCCAACTGATGTGAGCTAAAAGATCTCGTTCTTAGGCTTGAATAGAGTGGACCTTGAGTTTCTGCAAGCTATAAAAAGAGGACCTGCAAAAAAAATGTTAACACCCCAACGCTCAAGTCATAAGCAGTTATAGAAGAATAAATTTGAATAAAGCAAAGAAACGGTGAGATCACGTGAACAATGAGCATGGAATGAATTTGGTGCATGTTGAGAGCATGAATTAGTGTGTTAGAGTGCAAAGAAAATATTACTTGTGTCAGCCAAGTAGGCCGGTATTTGTAGAGGAAGAGCCATGGCTGGGGAGGACTCTTGATTGACCTAGACCCTAGGAGGACCAAGTATTGGCCTCCCTAGATTTCTGCAGCCTTCGGACTCCTTCGAAGTAGGAAGGCAGTTAGAGGGGTCTTCCGTGGATAAGGACAAGATTGGGTCTGCCCCTATCCGGACTTGATGAGTTTGAGCTTCTGCCCTGGGCCTCCCTAGTTGGGCTTCGTCCTTTGCCTGGGTTGGGCTTCTTCCTCGCTAGGGGGAGGCCTGGTTCTTCCTTGGGTTGGGCCAGTGCCCCTTTTAGGCCTCCCTCGAGAATATGCGGGCTTCTACATGGGGCTTCGATATCTTTCCTAGAAACCTCCTTGGGCTTTTGGGCCTTGCTCTTAGGCTAACCAATTTAGCACATATCACATATAAAAGCTAAATTGGTAGTGTTTGGAAAAAAAATCAATTTTAAAACAAGCTTAACTGATTAAAGACCGATTTGTCTCCAATTGTTAAAAGATACTATTTTTGCTTAATATTTGAACTTGTCTTTTGATATAATCATTTTATCTCAAAAAATAATAAATTTTATTTCGATTAGTACATCTCGTATTTAGTTTTTACAAATATTTGTCATTTATATTATTAAAATGTTGAATACTAAAGAAAAACTAAAATGTTTAATTCAATAATGTGCCCGCTATGTAATATTGATGCGTACCTGGGTCCAGATGCACTGCAAATATAATTGCTCATCCATTGCTCATCAAATAAATTTGCATGATTGCCAAAAAGATATATTCTTTTAATTAATCATAGCAATTTAATTTGTATTTTTTATGATATAGGAATAATATTAGATAATATAAAAAATTTAATATTAAATATGTGAAATTATAAATTTGTTAGTGACAAATTCTTTAAATCATTTGAAAATTCGAACATCAATTTTAGATGAGCAATTTCGGAAATAAATTAAAAAGGGTGAAATCGAATAAGATTATTGTAACAAGGGTAAAGCTGTCTAAAAGGAAGTTGAATTTATTTACAAAAAAGCCAAAGCAGTTAGAACCACGTGCTTCTAACTTTTGACTTAAAAGTGCTCTTTTGTAGCAGTTTGAAAAGTAAAAACTGGCATCCCACCTCGAAAGTGCATTTCTACAACCAAAAGCTGAAAAGCGCTTTCTAAAAGCTCACGCAAACACTCCCTATATCTGGAAAAGACACTAGACATCACAAATTTCATAATCTATACTAACTCTACATTTCTTGTATGCAGTTTGATGAAGTCAGTACTTTAAAAATCCAAGAGATTGAGAAATCTTCTTCTGGCGTGCTGAGTAGCAATCAACTAGCTGATGCTCTGGCAAATTTTAGAATCAACTCGGAATTATATGAAGTCTACAACGAATGTCCAAACTTCTTGACAAATTTTGTTAGCGGAGATATATGTATCAGTTTATCAGATCATGAATTAAGACGATGCCGGAGACACCTCTTGTTGTGACATTTGTTGCATATATATCAACGAGAAGCCTATTACTAAGTTTCCAAAGAAGAAAAAGAAGCGTTTCTAATTGGTTGATACATTTCACTTTGAAAATATAGTAATTGTCAAACTCCATCTTGGCGACAATGGTCTACATTTGTGTTGACTGGTAGTGCTTATTTACTTTTATTTGATTTCAAAATATTTTTCTCTTTTATAACTTTTAGTTGTGAAGTAAGAGATACAAAAAAAGATTTTATTTGTAAATGATGTTGTTAAAATTTTGTTAATAATACATATAAAGTATGTTTGATATCTTACTATTTCTGATTCTCGATAGTCTTAATTCATCACTCTATGAAGAATAATTAAGTTTTCTTTGATTTATTTCTTAGAAACTCCTTTCAAAATATTAAGGAATAAAGGTAAATAGTCATAGGAAACTATTATAAATACAACGTCCGACTGAATTATTATTCCATAAAATTGCTACTCCAATCAATTCTAACTGTAAACATGGCAAAATATGCAAGATTATTTTTTTATAATCGTGGTTGTACATTAAAAAATTTGGACGCAGTTTGCGCCATTCGGTTACATTATCGATTATAATATAATTGATTATGAGATAATTAATTTTAGAAATAAATATTATAATATTTTGATTCATAATTAATTATATGAATGCAGATTGTAGTTAAATCAAAAAAAGGATAAATTGCATAAAGCCCCCCTGTGTTTTGATTTTTTAGCTGAAAACCTCCCTGTGTTAATTTTATAGACGAAAAAACCTCTGTGTTTTCCAAAATTTTGCACACTCTCCCCTTCCATTAGTTAGGGTTAACGACGTTAAATTTTTGAAGGAGTTGACCGTTATACCCTTGCTATGATAACCATTGATCTTCAATAATTAAAAATGAACGGCCCAGATTTTAAGTTATTTTAAAAATATATTTATATTAAATTATATATATATACAGTATTATATATACATTCATATATATAAATATATATACTAGTATTAACTATATATCACAATTATATATACATAATATATATTACGGCAGTTGCCACCGCCGCCTCTATCGCTGGTCGTTGGTCACCGCCTGGACTCTAGGCGACAATGAGGTCGCCCAGAAATTGGCTGACCTCGCCGTTGCCTGGGGCAAGCAAAAAGGGGGCTACGGCGACGTCGCCCTCGCAGAGAAGGGCGACCTCCCATCGCCCCTCGATCAGGGTGATGGAGGTTGCCCATTTCTTCTCTAGGCGACTGCCGTCATCCAGATCCATGGCCAACAAGGCGCAGGCGGAGGGGGTGTTGAGAACGGTGGCTGGAAGGCGGAGGCGGTGTGGGGATGACGATGGTTTCCTTTTTTTGTTTTAAATTTTTCATTTATTTTAATTGTTTGTAACTTTTTAATTTTATATAGTTTTATATATAAATATATACATATAAATAAATCTAATTTTGTATCAGAGCCATGTTGTTGAAGTTGTATTGGATAATTCAACAGTACTTGTTTAATATATTGCTTAATATGCAATATTTATCTGTTTCAGATATAAATACTGATAAAAATTCCAAAAAGGAAGAATATGAAATTCCTAAGAATTTGAGTCAATTAAATAAATGGACAATTATCAAGGTAAATCCTAGATTAATTTATAATTTCGGCCGATTTGATTTTTGGAAGACTAAACAGATTGTGAAGATTAGTGAAGAATCAATAGCCCTTGATAATGAAAAAAGAGTAATAAAACTTTTAGATGCTATGGAGATAGGGCATTATCAGGATGAATATAAATTTTTACATATAGGACTAGTACAAATTGCCTTTAAACCCTTAACATTAAAAGATTTACCTGAAAGCTTTTTAGCTGCCCTTAGAGATACCAGGAATTTAGATTGGAAAAAATCTTTGATTGGGATAATACAATCCAGTCTAGCTCATGGCCCAGTTTTTTTTAATGTTTATCCGAATTTACAATTATCCTTGTCGGATGCCAATATATTGGATGCTTAAACATTAAATGTTAAGACTCATGGGTATAATTATACACCCGGATCTGAATTAATATGTGTATGTTATAGAATATATTATAAACTTCTCCATACCCTTAATCCTAACTGTAGGATACAAGACAATAAGTCTTTAGAACAAACTATATTTTTTGAAACAAATTTACATAGTTCTAGAATTAATACTAGAAGGCAAATAAAATGGAGTGAAATAGAGTTTCAAGAAAGTTGGATAATTGAGAAAGAAGTTCCAATTTTAAGTCACATAGAAAGTAATTATGCTAGTATTATTCAAAACTCAGAAGGAAATGTTAGAATAGACTTCATTAATAATCAACCAAAATGTTTAAGAAGCAATTCTTCAAGGTATTCTACAGTATCATATTTTTTACCAATTGAAATTATGACTCCATCTAGAGCATCAACTTCCCGAATTAAACAAGAAAATAGCCAAGAAGATATAAGAGAAAATAAAGTTGAAGAAATATGGATTCAATCTAATAATATTGCTAAAGGAATATATAAGGATCCAAGATTAAATGAAGAATTAACTTCATAAACAAATTTCTGTTTATAAATGAATAGTCCAAATCCAATTGATTGGAAACAGAGATCCCATTTGTGGATTATTCTAAAATAATAGATTTTAGTCCTGGATCTCTAGTTAGAAAAGAAATTCAAAAAGAATTCAGGGAAGAGAGATGGAAGCCATTTAGGAAATGGTTCTTTGAAAACTTTAATATAACAAACCAAAAAATGATCTCTACACAATTCTATAAAGAATTAGCTATAAGGAATAAAATAGTTGCTTTTGTTCCTTGGTTTATCGTTAAATATTCAGAACAATATTTGAACGTATTAGAGAGAAAATATTTTCTAGATAATGGGAAAGTTGTTAATAACATATTTCCACCTCAACAATCATTTAAAATGAACTCGAATGGAATAGAAATTAATTTCAAAGCATTTTCAAAATTAATTGAAGATGACACCCTAACGATTACAATTGCTCAAATTAATGAGTTGATTAAAAAACAAAATTATATAAATTTGTATTTAAATATTATAGGAGAACAAATTACGGAACTAAATAAAAAAATAGATAAAATATCTAATTGGCAACAAGAAATTAGTTCTAAAAATACGATAATTAGTGGGGTAAATAAAGAAATTATATCAAAATCATCAATCTAACCGCCTCCTGAAATTGAAGATTTTCATTTAAAACCCTTAGGAGAATTAGAGAAATTATTGGATCAAAATTTTAGGGACTTAAAATTAAATACCTTAAGTGATGATATCACTACTGAAAATAGTAGAAAAAATTTGCCAGAAGGAATAAATAAAATAGAGAAATATGCTAGGAAGCCTATGCAAACAAAATTTTATTACCCTAGGCCCACACCTCAAGACATACTATATGAAGAACAAGAGATTTATGACCAGCATAGCTATAATGGAAAACAAATTTATGAATGGAATATTGATGGATATACAGAAAGACAAATCTACAATACTATTCATAGAATGATGATGTACAGTACTGTCTGTAAAGGAAATAATAATACAGATAAAGCTATTGCTAAAATAATTATAGCAGGTTTTACGGGCCAATTAAAATATTGGTGGGATAATTATCTTAGCCCGATGGACAGAAATAAAATTTTGAGTACAGTCAAACCAGGAAATATAGAAGAACAAGCAGTTTATACACTTGCCATAAATATAGTAGAACATTTTACAGGGAGATGGTCCGATAATAGTGAAAATATTAGGACCCTACTACAGAATTTCCAATGTAAAACTCTAACATAATTTAGATTCTATAAAGATGTCTTCCTTACTAAAGTAATGGAACTCCCAGAATCCAATGATGCTCACTGGAAATCTAGATTCATCGATGGACTTCCTAGATTCTGGGAGTTCCATTACTCTAGTAAGGAAGACATCTTTGTAGAATTTAAATGATGTTAAAGTTTTACATTGGAAATTCTGTAATAGGGTCCTAATATTTTCACTATTATCGGACCATCTCCCTGTAAAATGTTCTACTATATTTATGGCAAGTGTATAAACTGCTTGTTCTTCCATATTTTCTGGTTTGACTATACTCAAAATTTCATTTCTGTCCATCGGGCTAAGATAATTATCCACCAACCTTTTAACTGGCCCGTAAAACCTGCTATAATCATTTCAGCAATAGCCTTATCTGTATTATTATTTCCTTTACAGACAGTACTGTACATCATCATTCTATGAATAGTATTGTAGATTTGTCTTTCTGTATATCAATCAATATTCCATTTATAAATTTGTTTTCCATTATAGCTATGCTGGTCATAAATCTCTTGTTCTTCATATAATATATCTTGAGGTGTGGGCCTAGGGTAATAAAATTTTGTTTGCATAGGCTTCCTAGCATATTTCTCTATTTTATTTATTCCTTCTGGCAAATTTTTTCTACTATTTTCAGTAGTGATATTATCACTTGAGGTATTTAATTTTAAGTCCCTAAATTTTTGAATCAATGATTGCTCTAATTCTCCTAATGGTTTTAAATGGAAATCTTCAATTTCAGGAGGCGGTTGGATTGATGATTTTGCTATAATTTCTTTATTTACCCCACTAATTATCGCATTTTTACAACTAATTTCCTGTTGCCAATTAGATATTTTATCTATTTTTTATTTGGTTCCGTAATTTTTCTCCTATAATATTTAAATGCAAATTTGTATAATTTTGTTTTTCCATCAACTCATTAATTTGAGCCATTTGTAATCGTTAGGGTGTCATGTTCAATTAATTTTGAAAATGCTTTGAAATTAATTTCTATTTCATTCGAGTTCATTTTAAATAATTGTTGAGGTGGAAATATGTTATTAACAACTTTCCCATTATCTAGAAAATATTTTCTCTCTAATACGTTCAAATATTGTTCTGAATATTTAACGATAAACTAAGGAACAAAAGCAACTATTTTATTCCTTATAGCTAATTCTTTATAGAATTGTGTAGAGATCATTTTTTAGTTTGTTATATTAAAGTTTTCAAAGAATCATTTCCTAAATGGCTTCCATCTCTCTTCCCTGAATTTTTTTTGAATTTCTTTTCTAACTAGAGATCCAGGACTAAGATCTATTATTTTAGAATAATCCACAAATGGGATCTTTGTTTCCAAATCAATTAGATCTAGACTATTCATTTATAAACAGAAATTTGTTTCTAAAGTTAATTCTTCATTTAATCTTGGATCCTTATATATTCCTTTAGCAATATTATTAGACTGAATCCTTATTTTTTCAACTTTATTTTCTCTTATATCTTCTTGGCTATTTTCTTCTTTAATTCAGGAAGTGGATGCTCTAAATGGAGTCATAATTTCAACTGGTGAAAAATATGATACTGTAGAATACTTTGAAGAATTGCTTCTTAAACATTTCGGTTGATTATTAATGAAGTCTATTCTAACATTTCCTTCTGGATTTTGAATAATACTAGCATAATTGCTTTCTATGTGACTTAAAATTGGAATTTCTTTCTCAATTATCCGACCTTTCCTATAAATACACCCTCTTAGCTCATTAGGAGTAGGCCAGAACATACTCTTGTACATGTATATCCTCTTTTCCTCCCTCACTAAATAAAAACCTTAGTTTTGTGCACTTGTTTACACTTCTGTAAGTTCTTATAATTTTTGAAATATATTAAAATTAAATAATAAATTAAATTAATCAATAATATATAATTTATTAAAATGATGCTCATTGCAAAATGAGAGTGAAAAAATACTTGCACACTTAAATATCCTACAAAAGGGGAAAAATGGGCCTTTGCTAACTAAAATTAACAGTAAAAAAAGCCAAAAAAACCATGCCAATTCGCATCACCAGCTCGTTTTCATCACTCGTCGTTAAAATCTAATGGGGAGGGGATATTTTATTGCATTTTAAATAACACGGGAGGTTTTTTGCCTATAAACATAACACAAGGGGGTTTTGTGCAATTTTCCTAAAACACAGGGGTGTTATGCAGTTTACCCTTAAAAAAATAAGCTCATTTGTAACGTTAATAAAGGAATTAAAAGAAATTACTTAATATGCATAATGATAATTAGATTAAAAATAATTACATTGAGATTAAAGGCTAAAAATTATAATTTTTTTTTTATCAAAATACAGTTTTGATGGATTTCAATCTAAAAAGTGATTATTAAAAAATGGCCAAATAGCAAAGAAAAAATGTTGAATTTGCACTAGAAGCGAGATCTGATCTATTTAGGATTCGCTTGATTCAAATGACGAAAAAGTGCAAAGGCGAAAGGGGGGAGGGGTAATAATTTTCCTTCAAATTGTTTGCTATGATTGGAGGAGAGTAAATCTCAAATACTTCCATTTATTTGGTACAAGGAAAATAAATTGAGAAGAAAAAACTAATTTTTATAATTTTACTGATTAACCATTTCTCTTCATTTTGTATTACAAAATAAATAAATTAATATTATACTAGAATAATCTTAGTATATAAATAAATTAAAAACCTTATTAAAAAAATATTTCTTACACAAAAACAAGAATGATTGTTATTATTAATAAAAATATTTATAAAAATGAGTATTGTTCATTTATTCTAAATTACTCAATTTATGGTTTGTTTGGTTCAAGTGAGAGGAAAAAACAATTGAAAGGAGGAGGGGAAGTGAAAGGACAATGGGGAGGGAAATAATAATTGTTTTCTTTCAAGTTGTTTGGTATGATTAGAAGGGAAGTTTATCTCAAATACTTCCCTTGTTTGGTATGAGAAAAAAATAGATGGAGATGAAAAGACTACTTTTTATAATTTTATTGATTAATCGTTTCTCTTTATTTTATATTAGAAAATAAACAAGTTAATATTATACTAAAATAATTTTAGTATATAAAAAGTTTAATAATCTTATTAGTAAAAATATTCATCAAACAAGAGCAAAAATATTTTTTATGAATGAAAATATCATGAAAATGAGTATTGTTCATTTAATCTAAATTATTTAGTTTAAATACAATAAAAATTACTACCAATGATCGACCACGTAGTAGTTTTCCGATGATTTGATTATCTTTTCTAAAAAATTATGTACCGATATTATCACTGAAAAGAAAAAAAGAATTGGAGGGAACTTATATATATTGGTAATGGAGTAAATAAAAATAAAATATGTAACCTTTTGTCTTTTTGGCCTTATACTTTCACTTTTCTGCCTAAGTTTGGACAGCAAAGAAGTTGGACTACTAAGGGGTTTTATATTACCTGTTTTACTTCCCCTCCAACTATTCTCCCTAACCAAATATTAAATTTTTTCTTATACATCCATTTTTACTTCCACTTTACATAAATACTCACTTTTTACCCCGACCAAACAAAACCTTAAATAAAATCAAGTTTAATGACAAGTTAAGAATAAAAAAAATTATGAAAAACACATAAGCAAATTAGCATGTTTATCTAATTGTTGACTTCGACGTAGTAGATTTTTCAGCGATATGGTTATTTTTTCTTAAAATATGTATCGGTATTATTAGTGGGAATGAGAAAATAATTTGAGGAAAATTATATATAGGGTTAACATAGTAATTAAAAATAAAATGTGTTTTTTGAGTTTTTTGCCTTATACAGTGGAACTTCTATAAATTATTACTCGATGAATTAATAACTTTTCTAAGATAATAATTTTTCTCAGTCCCGACTTGGGCCCAAGGTCTAAATTAATAATTTCGATAAACTAATAAGATAATAACTTTTTAGAAATCCTTATATAAATTTATGGTCCCTTCAATACTATAAATTATGATTCTATTGTTGTTTGCTTCATCTTAAAATTTAAAATCTATTGGTATTTCATCTCTAATTTTTCTTACTGCATCCAAAAGCTCCGGTGTTGCATTGTCATACTGCAACAAAAAAATGCGAAGAGTTGTTGCCGCTATGAGTGCTTCCCTTCCATATAATTGGTTGCAAAGGCATTGTATCATCTTTAGTTTGCTATCGTCTCTTGTTGAACATGTACATCCAAGCTGAAACTGCAAGACTGATAGCATATAAAACATTAATCTTTTCATGAAAAATAATGTAGGTCCGTTAAATAAAAAAAAATCTCTTTAAATTAATAAATTATTAATTTATCGGTTAATTAATACCTCTTTAAATTGATAAAATTACGCCATCCCGACATTATTAATTTATAGAGATTTTACTGTACATTTTTCACCTAATTTTGCATAGAAACAAAATTGAACTCCGGAGAGGCTTCATATAACCTCGTCTCTCTTTCCAAACCAAACACAAATTTTTTTTTTCTTATACATCTGTTTTTACTTCTATTTCTCTTATACTCTCACTTTTTACCCCAACCAAATAAAATTTGAATTTCTAATTAATTTTTGTTTAAAGTTACAATATTTTTCTACACCTTAAAGATCATAAACCCAAACTTGAGAATAGAAAAAATAATAAAAAAACCCAACAAGAATACTTTTGTAAAGTACTAAATATACCCATTCCCATATCCGTCCATCCATCTATACTCTAGTTTGTAAATACCCTCACTTTCAAACAAAAAAAAAAAAGGTTGGATAAACATTATTTTGGTCCCTAAACTATGCCACGTATCCACTTTTGGTCCCTCATGTATTCTACTCATCAAATTTTGTCCCTCAACTTTAATAATTTCATCAGATTTGGTCCCTCCGTTAATTTTTCAGTTAAAATTAACAGACTTTTTTTTAAAAAAAAACGAATTTGTGACCAAGGGGTTTTGAACTTCGTCTCTCCTTCCAAACCAAACACAATTGTTTTTTCTTATACATCTGTTTTTACTTCCATTTATCTTATAATCTCACTTTTTATTCCAACCAAATAAATTTTGAATTTTTAATTAATTTATGATTAAAGTTACAATATTTTTCTACACCTAAAAGATCATACAAACTTGAGAATAGAAAAAATAATAAAAAAACCAACAAGAATACTTTTGTAAAGTACTAAATATACCCATTCCCATATCCGTCCATCCACCTATACTCTAGTTTGTAAAGACCCTCATTATCAAACCAAAAAAAAAAAAAGTTGGGTAAACATCATTTTTGGTCCCTAAATTATAGCACTTATCCACTTTTGGTCCCTCATGTATTCTATTCATCATATTTGGTCCCTCAATTTTAATAATTTCATCAGATTTGGTCCCTCCATTAATTTTTCTGTTAAAATTAACGGACTTTTTTTTTTATTAAAAAAAAACAAATTTGTGACCAAGGGGGTTTGAACTTGGGTCACAAGTTTAACAAAACCAACATATTAATTTGTGATTAAAGTTACAAATATTTTTCTACACCTAAAAGATCATAAACCCAAACTTGAGAATAGAAAAAATAATAAAAAAACCAACAAGAATAAATTTTGAAATTTTAATTAATTTGTGATTAAAGTTACAATATTTTTCTACACCTAAAAGATCATAAACCCAAACTTGAGAATAGAAAAAATAATAAAAAAACCAACAAGAATACTTTTGTAAAGTACTAAATATACCCATTCCCATATCCGTCCATCCACCTATACTCTAGTTTGTAAAGACCCTCACTATCAAACCAAAAAAAAAATAAAAAATAAATTGGGTAAACATCATTTTTGGTCCCTAAATTATGGCACTTATTCACTTTTGGTCCCTCGTGTATCCTATTCATCATATTTGGTCCCTCAATTTTAATAATTTCATCAGATTTGGTCCCTCCGTTAATTTTTCTATTAAAATTAACGGACTTTTTTTTTAGTGGGTGTAGGACGGGAGAATCAGTAGATAATCCTGAGATACAAGAGATATGTGAAGCTGAACATGAAGAAGAGCTAGATGATAGTGGGGAATTCGAGAGCCTGATGAGGTCCGATGAAGAATTGCATGAAAGTTATTCAAATAACAATCCTAAAACATACAACAAGAATCCCAATTTGAAACTAGGACTGGTCTTCAGCTCCAAGGATGAAGCTAAACTAGGACTTATGCATTGTTTATGATTTTTATGACATTGTTTGATATTTCTATGACTTGTGTATTTTTGTTGAGTTTTTGAGAATTAGTCTTGTGGAATTTTTATGATTTTTGTATTCGATTTGTTGTTTGGGGCTAATATAGGACTTTAGAAATGTTTTGTAAAATTTGAGAGGTTTAAAAATCAAGAAACAAACTTGGGGCTACTACAGAGAAGTTTTAATAAGTAACATTTCGGGAAAACAAAGTTTTAAGTAATTGACTTGGTAACAGGTTGGGTTTGTTAAACTTGCGACTCAAGTTCAAACCCCCTTGGATACAAATTCATTTTTTTCTTAATCGCAAATTCGTTTTTTTTTTTTTAATCAAGACCCTCAAAATCACTGCTCACAAAACCCACCATCAAACCCACTACCCCCCGACTCACTGCTCGGAAAAATCCAAGAAAGAGAAAAACCACCGGTGAAAACCCTCAAAATCACCATCCTCTTTCTCAGCATTTTACCCAAACCCACCATCCACCCCCCACCCCCATCTCACTGCTCGGAAAAATCCAAGAAAGAGAAAAACCACCGGTGAAAACCCTCAAAATCACCATCCTCTTCTCAGCATTTTACCCAAACCACCATCCACCCCCCACCCCCATCTCACCGCTCGGAAAATTCCAAGAAAGAGAAAAACCGAAGGGCAGGGGTAAAGAAGGGCTTCTTGATTCACCAATCTGCACCCCACCGCCCAAGAAAACCAAGAAATGCAGGGGTAAAGAAGGGCTTCTTGGTTCACCAATCTGCACACGCAGCCTCGTGAAAGAGCCACGGTGGAGTTCGTGGTCGAGTGCGCCGAGGACGGCCGACTCAAGGCTTCGAACGTGACGGCCCCTGATGGTGCCCCTGTGCAAGACAGCACACGCCGGGAGAAGCAGCGACGGAGGTTGGGTACAATGGAGGTAGCAGGTGGGTACAACACAGAAAAATCCAAGAAGGAAAAACTCCACTGGTAAAAAGCCTCAAAACCACTGTTCTCTTCCTTTGTTTCCTTATCGGGTTGAGGCGAGCTCCGTGCCCATGAATCCATACAGATTTGGTGTGCATGTGTTGCGTTGATTGAAGGGCTGGCCGTGCTCGGGAGACACTGGGGCTTGTGGGTTTTTGTTTCCAGGTAAAATTCGTTCTTCCCTTTTGTTTTTTATGGGAATTTGAGGTAGCATTGTGTTTTTAGATTCATTTTCCAGTTGAGAAAGATGATGTTTGATTAATTTTGGTTGACCTTACGTTGACAATCAATCGACTGTAAACTGCTGATTCTCGTCTAGTAGTGGCGATCTTTGTGGATTATTGATGTGATTATCACACGAGTAATGGGTGTTTATGCCTTGCTGACTTGCCTTGTTCTTTAACATTATCTGGCCTTCTCTCTAACGGCTTGTCTAAATTCACCGATGAAGTAGCCGTTCTCAAATCAAAGTTTTCTTAGGTTTAGTCGTCGACTGATGGCGCACTGGAACCCTGTTACTTGAGCTCTGATTTGGTTCATATTGAGGAAATCTTGAAGCTTTAATGTGAGATGATGGCTGTTAGTCTTTGTAAGAGTCTCTCAAAAGATTTTCTGTATTCGTTTCTTTCTTGTTCTAGAGGTTTAGTTACCATTTAATGAAACACAGGCATTGAAGGAGGCCGTTTACTGACCCTTGAGAACAAAGGAAATTAAATAGAAGTAAAGAGAAACAAAAAAGGAAAGATCCAGAAGTTGTGGTAGCATTTTATACTTGAGACTAACTGCTGCCTTTTCATGTCTTTAACTGTCTTCAAATTTGTAAAACTTTGTTTAAAAAAAAATCTTTCAAGATTCCGCCTTTCATTTGATCATCACTGAAATCGTCAGTTGTGGAGGAGGCTTTTCATGAGACGGAAAACAGCAATCATGTCAAAGTGACTGAAGAGTAGTGGCATTGTTGCTGTTAGTTGAACTATATATCCTCCTGGTTATTGACCATCTTGGTTTCCAATCAAGATTATGGTGATTACTTAGTTTGATTTGTTCGGCAGGGAAACTTTTACAAAATAGTGCTTTTGTTGTGCTTGGGTGACATTTGTTTCTCCCAATAGTGCATGTTGTTTGTGTGAGCACTTGCTTTGGGTTTCAAATTTCACCTTTTTGGGTGCTTCATCTTCAGAATTGAGAGTTCTGAAACCTTCTCTATGGTTCTCTTTTATGTAGATATTTGGAAAAATGCTGAGATATGTAATCTGGAAAACTCCAGGCTTTTGGCTAATTATCAGTCTCTTAGTTTTTATTCTGTACAGTTACCAAGTATGTTAAATTTTTGAGTCGTGGCTTTGCATTTTGTTTTCTAATGTTTGCTCTTAGGATATCCATGATGTAAATTTGGCAACTGATCCGTTTCCCTTTCACATCGATAGTCATCATTATGTTTTATTCCCCTTAGGGAAATTGACTATCAAGTCACAGATTCATCTCTCATTTTTCTGAACTTACTTTTTCCCTAGTTTTATCTTAAAATCCTTTTTAAGAAAGGACTTATATTCCTATCCCCCGCCTAGCTTCTTTTACTAATGCTGGAGGAGATACATATGTAGGTTTTTCTATTTTATGCAACTAATTGTTGCTGTTATCATCATCTATGTTATTATGTTGCAGGACCAAAACCTTCTGAATTATATGGAAAGTATACATGGAAGATTGATAAATGGTATGTTGTACTATCAGATTTGCCTCTTGCCATTGTTGTGCATACAGACCCCAATCAGTAGTATTACTTGAAGTCCTTAACCTCAAATTGCTTATTACTGTATTATTGCTGTAGTCCAACCTGTGAGGCAATTTAGATTATTCTTTCTGTGCATTGAACTTTTATGCTATAAAATATTTTTGATTTTGAAAATAGGATGAATGTAGTTATACTATTGGGAGGATTCTAACTCTTTGTGGATGCAAATGTAAAATTCCTGTAAGATAGCATTTTATAGACTTGCGATTTTCTAGTTATGTGTTTATAAGTACAAAATGAGGCTAATACCATGCTTCTGTGTGTTGTCATGCAATGTGGTCATTTATTTATTCATGTCTTTCCTGAGGGTCTGAGGCTTTGCCATGAATATTGGTCTGATCTTTGTGCCATTAGTGATGCCTCTTCTGTTTATGAAGTATTAAATCTGTTTATTAGTTGTATAATTTTCCTTCCAGTAATTTCTTTGCTAATTTCACACTATCAATCCAGCAACTTGATGTTTTTCTTATACTTATGCTATTTTCTTTAAGGTCTGAATTTTTGTTTGTTTTAGAACACTATAGTTTCTTGTGATGTATCCTGCATGGAAATTGGTGCACTGATACAGTTGAATTTGCTCCTTATGATTAATAGAAATTCAAACTTTGGTTGATAGGTATATTTTGATATACCCCCAAGGCTGTGATGTCTGCAATCACCTGTCTTTGTTTCTTTGTGTTGCGAATCATGACAAACTTCTTCCAGGTATGAGACATTCTGTGAATGATGATTTGGGTTGAAAATCGGTATGTTAATTTGAAGTGTGTATCATGAGGTTCCTCTTATGGACAGGGTGGAGTCATTTTGCGCAATTCACTATTGCTGTGGTGAATAAGGATCCTAAAAAATCCAAATATTCTGGTAGTTGTTCTATTAGTATTGGTTTTAGTATTAATATACTTTTTCTTTTTCGGGTAATTTAATTTTTACTGCAATACAACTGGCCTTGACATATTTCATTAAAACTCAAAGATACATTACACCGGTTCTGGAAGAAGGAGCACGACTGGGGTTGGAAGAAATTTATGAAGCTATCAAAGGTGTCGGATGGCTTCAGTGACGCTGCTACTTTGATAATTAAAGCTCAAGTCCAAGTAATTAGGTACAGTTTTAAATAACCTGTTTGTCGAGTTTTATATTGTGTAGAACACTGAAATGCCACACCTTTGAAGCTATATGCTTCATATTTGCATGTTAATAAATGTTTGCTCTTTACGTGATTGCATCTGTGTGCAACTTAAATGTTTGCAAAAGCATAAGTTGGTGGATATCTTCAACTGTACAGCTTGAGTGGAAAATGGAAATGAAATATGCACACCCCGCTGAGTGTAGGGAGATTGGTGCTGATTGCTCTCATTCTCGGCTCATATTTGGGGTTCTCTATCAATTTCTTTTTAGCGGATTATTTCATCATCTTGCTATTTTTCTTTAAACCTTGTAATTGTATTTAGTAGCATTTGGTTGAGGTTCTGAGAGAAGTCATCTAATACTCCCTGCTTCTGGGTGCAGAGGTTTGTCGGTTATGTGGTAAGATATTTTTCTGATAATTTAGGAAGGAAGTGAAGGGGATATGGAGCAAGGACTATACTTTTTGATCATTTTAAATGGTTTCTGGTAAAATTTTGGCTTTCATATAAAAGACATGCTTACTTATAAGTTAATTTACTTGTCTTGGTTTGATTTATGAATGGCCTTGAGTTTTGTTTGCATCTATTAGTGACTCCTCCAAATTTACTCTAACTGTTGGTTTGCAGGGAGAGAGCAGATCGACCATTCCGTTGTCTTGACTGTCAGTATCGGAGGGAACTTGTACGGGTATATTTGACAAATGTGGAACAAATCTGTCGGCGTTTTGTTGAAGAACGAAGGGCCAAACTAGGAAAACTGATAGAGGATAAAGTTAGATGGTCTAGGTATGGTGTGCCTCTTTCTTCTAGGAAGTCTAAGTATATTTAAATCAAGTTCTTTTCTTGACAACAATGAATTACCTTCCTTATGTATTATTTTTTGGATAATAAATCTATAACAGCCTTTTAGGTTGACTGATTACTTGTTTGAAACTTAATAACAGTTCTAGTCAAATCTTGTATGAATGTTGCCTGAATCTGTTTTGAGATATCATACTGACCACTTGCAAAGAAAGATATATTTGGTAATCTACTATTATAAAGAAGTTCCAACTTTTTCAACTGTGGTACGATATAGGTAAAATTTGTTTGGACCTGTTCCTTTGTAGATTGCAATTATCCATGTGCAGGTGGTGAGTAGGTTCTGGACATGATCTGGATATCTTTAGTATTCAGAGGTAAATGTGCTTCACGAGTACAGACAAGCAGACTAGATTTAAGATTTTAAGAAACTTCTCCTAATCCGTAATTAGTTTCCCATTCAGTGAGCAAAAAATATCAATAACCTCTAGCATCATGTGTTGCCAATTGTTTTGTTGCTTTTGCATCTCAGGTTTGTTGTTATTATAACTGAGTTTCTAAAGCAAAATTCTGTGAACATGGTAATTGGCACCCATCTGCTAATGTCTTTTCAACATGTAATTAATTTTCAGCTTCTGTGCTTTCTGGCTGGGTATGGATCAAAGTTCCAGGCGTAGCATGTTTTGAGAGAAAACAGAGTCGATTGTAAAAGTTGTTGTGAAGCATTTTTTCATAGAAAAAGAAGTCACATCTACCCTTGTCATGGATTTGTTGTACAGTGGTCTCAAGGCTATTGAAGGCCAGAATAAGGCGAAGAAGAGCAAGGGCAAGTATTTAGAAGCAGAAGATTTACCAGTTCCTGTTGTTCGAACTGAGAAAGATACGTTTGTATTGGTGGATGATGTTTTACTACTGCTTGAGAGGGCCGCCATGGAACTTTATCTCCAAAGGATGAGAAGGGTCCTCAAAATCGTACGAAGGTGATAAGTTTATATGCAACTCTTTGTGCTTTGCCGAAGTGCAGCCATTACTTATTTTTTTTTTTCTATAAATGAATAACCGCTGGTGCCATCCACAGAGGAAGGTGCTATTTCCATGATCTGTTGAATGACAGTTGCTTGTTGATAATGGACAAATTTTCATGTATGATAGTCTCATTTTAACATCACTTTTAACACCTTCTTGGTCCATAAACTGTTATATTGACCAACCATTGTTTAGATCCTACTTGGTGTAGCAGATGGCGACAACAAATTTTACTGACTGCATAGTAGTATTGAAGGGCACAGATTAGTGCCTAATGTCAGTTGTGGCAGTAAAAGCGGGAGTAATAATCATTTTTCCGTAAATCAAGTACTGGAAAGTTCCATGAAGAAATATTCCTACATGTTGAAAGTTGAACAAAAATGTGGATTCTGTCTTCTAGAAAAATGATGGAACTCAACATTAACAAGTGAACCTTATATGTCAATTTTGGGTCTGAATATAGCACAGATGTCCTATATATTCAATGTACAAAAAAAACTTGCATGTCCTATTGCTACCAAGTGATAAATTCAGTAAAGTATAGGTTTGGCCTACTTTAACACATAATTTGGCCCACTTTAGAAATCTGTCTAGGAAATTTGGCCTACATAAAATAGGAGAGCCTAGGTTTAGATAATCTGTCTTATTAACACATGATTTGGCCTACTTTTGAAATCTGGCCGTGAGAATGGTCATTCTACAAATCCAAAAATATTGTGGATATTTACTAGAACTTCCGGTTTCATTGTGGATACACAAATAAACCACGATCTTGACTGTTGATGAATCAATGCCAATATAGATTACTTCCATTTATTTATGGATGAAATTACTGGTGTCTGTATCTACTCTTATTTTAACTAATAGAAGGAGATCTAGGCTTCAAGCTCTACTATAGCAACCTAGAGTGGTAACAACATTATACTATTTTTTATTAAAGCTGTCTATTGAAGGATTAGTATTCAGTTAGGTTGCGCTTGATTAAATGGATTTTACTTTGAGGAAAGATTCGAAATGATTCCAAAGTCAGGTTGTTTAACTGATTAGAGTTACTTTTTCTGCAGGTTAAACCCTCAGAGTATATAGGAAAGAAATATGTTATTCCCTTTCTCTCCCCAATGCACTTCACACTTGTTTGTCCCACTGGTAAGTCTGAAACTGGATCTTCTGATCACAGCTAACTAGTAATTGCTTGGAATCCCATTTACAAACTGTTCCATCATTTCTGTTGCAGAGATCACTGCTTTCAGTGACCGTTATGATGAATTTCAGAAGTTGAACACAGAAGTACGAGGTGTATCCATAGACAGTGTGGTAAGTCTTACTTTTTACTCTGAAAATCTGGTTGAAAGTTTCATGTTCCTACTTATCATCTCTCTGTATAACTAAATCAGTTATACTGGCAGTTACAGTGGCTGATGCTTCTATTTTATGTTCAATCGGGTCCTCTTGGCTCTGCTTCTTGTTTCTGTACTGTGACATTATGATGTTTATCCATCATTATCTTGATTACGTTACTGAAACTTGTGTTTATCTGTCAGCTTGTAATCATTTCAAACTTGGTGTCTTTTTGCCATGATTAAAGTGTTATGGCTTTTCTTTTTGTGATTATGTTTGCATTTCTTGATAACATCTCTTCTTCCTCTTGGAAGATAGAGAATTCGCTTGGCCCTTTAGTGCTTTGTGGTATCACTTCTGGCATCAGTTGTGAATAAAGCTAATGTGTCTTAGCGTTACTTACGGAAAACTACAACTTCACCAGTATTTTGTACGAGTGTTGTGTTTATTTGTTTTTTCAATTCCAAGAATTCTTTGTTTAAGCTCATAGATCTCTCCACGAGGTACACCCGCACATGCTTCTGCTAAATTATTTGACCGCAATTTTTCTCTTCTTTTCCCCTTTGTTTCTACTAGGATGAATTATTTTTGTTTAGAGTAAGCCATTTTGCAGTAAGTTCTCTTTATGAAAATTGAAGAGGAGATAATCTAGTGGTATTATTGCATATCTTTCTTTCATACTTTTGACTGATCTCTTGTAGGTGTGCTTTTTGGTGGAAGTGATCTCATTTCAGTATGCAATCTGTGTTTTAATTATTATTATTGATGCTACTTCAACTTGTGGGCCTGAGGGGATGATTCTGTTAGCTATTCTGATATATTTTTTTCTGCAGATCTGTTTTGCGCTCTAAACAATTGTTTGTGACACACCACTTAAGTTTAAGAAACATCTAGCACCTTCTTTGAGTTGAATTATTCATTGCAACTGACTTAGATTGATTTGCATGGAACCCAATATGAAAAGTTAATTGGTTTCTACTTCCATGGGTGTCTACTTATGATACTCATGTTTTCATTTCAGAAGATCTTTAGCCGCAAGGATGGAAGTCATGAGAATGGGTATAAGAAAGATTCGAGGCCTATTCTTTGTCTTTCTCCAGATTTTCCCCTTACAAACAGAAGAACCTATGCCATTGCTTGAATTCTAGCAAAGTAAGTAAACGCTATCATGCGATTGATAGAGTTACTCACTACCAAGCTACCAAAGGCACCTTTTCTGTCAATGTATGCACCTTGTTTTAACACTCTCACTATATCGGCTTATATGCATGCTTTGTTTTTATTTCCATTTTGATGCCATTCATCTGTGTGAATTACACTTTTCCTTTTCATTTTATACCTGTAATCTGTCATCTTTGTTCTCATCAGGGTTTATGAGATAATTAGGTTGTTTGAAACATTATGGCAAGAATGTGCACTTTTCTACAATAGTGTTTTGCATATACATAAACACGTATGTGTACATGTAAGTGTACAAAGAGCTGTACCCCTTTTGGATATTTGGGTACGATATGATACTCTCGAATACTCCTCATATGCGTAACAAATACTTCACATTGCGTCAGAATGATGACGAAAGTATTTTAATAAAACTCATTTTCAATATTTTCCATACATATAATAGGCGTGGTCATGGTTAGTGGCGGAAGGTGTTTTGCTGCTGTCTTTTGATTTTATTGGTTATGACTTTTGCAAGTAATGTATGTTGGTTTGATTGGTTTAGGATAAAAGTAAGGAGGGAATAGAGAGGGTTAAGCTGTTAAGAGAAAGAATCTCTAATAAAGAGGGAATGAAGAATTAGCATTTTATAGACTAACTTTTTATCTCATTATAAACTACATAATTTTAGTGTTGCTGATATGTAGTCATAAATTGAGCAGGAATCTTGAGCCAAACCCAAGCTGGGGAATAAAACAACACAAGTCGCAGGCTTGCCTTCAGATTAATGACATGCTTCAATTCTTGGGAACGGCATGGTATCATTTTTATATCGATTAGGCTTATGTTTCCTTTAGCAACTTTGGTTTTTTAATATTTGGTTGCATGATAACTCAGTTTCTTAAATAGATGCTTTTCTTGATTTAGGCTGGCACGCAATGGTTGAGAATTTATTGTCACTTTCCCAAGAGCTTATCACATGGGGGTTCATTCATGGTAAAGCACTTGTAATTGCTTGATTCCTGTCAATAATCACGTTGATCTATCTGCAGAAGTTATTTAATAGCAATTATGTAACAAATAGGGTGCTTATTTTGTTTATATGGTCCAACGCTTTCATTATGTTCTAGGTTTGTTTTCTTCTTATATGTGAGTCTATTCTTGTCGTTCAAACAATGGTCTCTTGAAAATTTACTATTGTACTGGCATTCCTTTTCTTGTAACTTCAAATTTCAGTGAAACTTTGCTTGGGCAAATGCAGTAATCCTGAAACAATAATGTTTAGGAATCAGATTTATCTCATGTAATGAGCATTAGCTCTAGTTTAAACATAAATACATGTCTAGTCTTTTCACCAATGTACTTTTGTTTAAATTGAAGAAGCCATGATACACTTGAACCCCGTTTTACAATTATCTAGCGCCTTTTTACGAATATAATTTTGTTGGAATTGAAGAAACCATGATACAGTTGAACCCCTTTGTATAATATGGTAGGTTTTATTATCAGTGATTCACATCCTCCATGGCATTCCAGTTATTAAGTATGCCACCCTTCATCATTTTGTGTGTATTTATATGCAGAGTTGCGGAGAAAATTGCTATGGAACCCCAAGTTCTCTGCTAAAAGATAGAAGACTGGCAAAGGAGCAAAAGAAAAATTAAATAGCAAAAAATAGAAAGAAAGGAGAAGGAGAAAAAAAATATTAAAAAACTATTTGATAGGAAAAAAGGCGAAAGAGCAAAAATGATTAAAAAACTATCTTTTCATGACATGATGCAGATTAAAGACATGCTTCAAATTCTTGGGAAAGGTATCATATCATTTTTATATTGATTACGCTTATGTTTCCTTTAGCAACTTGGTTTTTTAATATTTGGTTGCGTGGTAACTCAGTCTCCTAAATTGATGCTTTTCTTGATTTAGGCTGGCACGCAATGGTTGAGAATTTATTGTCACTTTTCCAAGAGCTTATCACATGGGGGTTCATTCATGGTAAAGCACTTGTAATTGCTTGATTCCTGTCAATATTTACGTTGATCTATCTGCAGAAGTTATTTAATATCAATATGTGACAAATAAGGTGCTCCCAACGCTTTCATTATGTTCTAGGTTTGTTTTCTTCTTTATATGTGAGTCTATTCTTGTCATTCAAACAATGGTCTCTTGAAAATTTATTATTTTACTGGCATTCCTTTTCTTGCAACTCTACATATTTCAGTGAAACTTTGCTTGGGCAAGTGCAGTAATCCTGAATAAATAATGTTTAGGAATAAGATTTATCTCATGTAACGAGCTTTAGCTACTCCTCTAGTTATAAATATAAATACATGTCTAGTCTTTTCACCAATGTACTTTGGTTCAAATTGAAGAAGCCATGATACATCTGAACCCTGTTCTACAATTTTGCTAGGTTTCATTGTCAGTGATAATATGCTAGTCTTCTCACGAATATAATTTTGTTGGACTTGAAGAAACCATATACACTTGAACCCCTTTGTATAATATGGTAGGTTTTATTGTCAGTGATTCACATCCTCCATGGGATCCTAGTTATTAAGTATGCCATATATGCATAACATTACTTATACGCATAAACTATTGTTATGATAAGTGAACTGGCTTCGTTCTTCATTTTGTGTATATCTATATGCAGAGTTGGAAAGAGCAATGCTATGGAACCCCGCAGTTCTCTGCTAAAAGATAGAAGAAACACGAAAGGAGAAAAAAAATATTGAATAGCAAAAAATAGAAAGAAAGGAGAAGGAGAAAAAAAATATTAAAAAACTATTTGATAGAAAAAAAAAAAGGTGAAAGAGCAAAACTGATTAAAAAAACTATATTTTCAGGACGTTACGCAGATTAATGACATGCTTCAAATTATTGGGAAAGGTATCATATCATTTTATTTTTTGATTAGGCTTATGTTCCTTTAGCAACTTTGGTTTTTTAATATTTGTTTGCATGGTAACTCAGTCTCTTAAAACGATGCTTTTCTTGTTTTAGGCTGGCACACAGTGGTTGAGAATATTTATTGTCACTTTCCCAGAGCTTATCACTCGGGGTTCATTCATGGTAAAGCACGTGTAATTTCTTAATTCCTGTCAATATATATGTTGATCTATTTGCAGAAGTTATTAATATCATTATGTGACAAATAAGGTGCTTATTTTGTTTATATGGTCCAGCGGTTTCATTATGTTCTCGGTTTGTTTTCTTCTTATATGTGAGTCTCTTCTTGTCACTCAAAGAATACTGTCTTGAAAATCTATTATTAGACTGGCATTGCTTTTCTTGTTTATTCTTCATATTTCAGTGAAACTTTGCTTGGGCAGATGCACTAATCCTGAATCAATAATGTTTAGGAATAAGATTTATCTCATGTAACGAGCATTAGCTGCTCTTCTAGTTATAAACATAACTACATGTCTAGTTTTTTCACCAATGTACTTTGGTTTAAATTGAAGAAACCATGATACATCTGAACCCCGTTCTACAATTTGCTAGGTTTTATTGTCAATGATAATATGTTAGTCTTTTCACGAATATAATTTTGTTGGAATTGAAGAAGCCATATACACTTGAACCCCTTTGTATAATATGGTAGGTTTTATTATCAGTGATTCACATCCTCCATGGGATTCCAGTTATTAAGTATGCCACCCTTCATGATTTTCTGTATATTTATATGCAGAGTTGCGGAGAGCATTTCTATGGAACCCCGGAGTTCTCTGTCAAAAGATAGAAGACTAGAAGAGGAGAAAAAAAAAACATTGAAACGCAAAAAATAGAAAGAAAGGAGAGGGTGAAAAAAAAGTGTTTAAAAACTATTTGATAGAAAAAAAGGCGAAAGAGCAAAAATGATTTAAAAACTATCTTTTTACGACATGACGCAGATTGAAGACAAGCTTCAAAATCTTGGGAAAGGTATCATATCATTTTTATATTGATTACGCTTATCTTTCCTTTAGCACACTTGGTTTTTAAATATTTGGTTGCGTGGTAACTCAGTCTCTTATATTGATGCTTTTCTTGGTTTAGGCTGGCACGCAATGATTGAGAATTTATTGTCACTCTCCCAACAGCTTATCACATGGGGGTTCATTGATGGTAAAGCGCTTGTAATTGCTTGATTCCTGTCAATATTTACATTGATCTATCTGCCGAAGTTATTTAATATCAATATGTGACAAATAAGGTGCTTATTTTGTTTAATTTGTCCAGCGCTTTCATTATGTTCTAGGTTTGTTTTCTTCTTATATGTGAGTCTATTCTTGTCATTCAAACAATGGTCTCTTGAAAATTTATTATTTTACTGGCATTCCTTTTCTTGTAACTCTTCATATTTCAGTGAAACTTTGCTTTGGCAAGTGCAGTAATCCTGAATAAATAATGTTTAGGAATAAGATTTATCTCATGTAACGAGCATTAGCTACTCTTCTAGCTATAAATATAAATACGTGTCTAGTTTTTTCACCAATGTACTTTGGTTTAAATTGAAGAAGCCATGATACATCTGAACCCCATTCTACAATTTGCTAGGTTTTATTGTCAATGATAATATGCTAGTCTTCTCACGAATATAATTTTGTTGGAATTGAAGAAGCCATATACACTTGAACCCCTTTGTATAATATGGTAGGTTTTATTGTCAGTGATTCACATCCTCCATGGGATCCCAGTTATTAAGTATGCCATATATGCATAACATTACTTATACGCATAAAGTTATGCACTATTGTTGTGATAGGTGAATTGGGTTCGTTCTTCATTTTGTGTATATCTATATGCAGAGTTGCAAAGAGCATTACTATGGAACCCCGGATTCTCTGCTAAAAGAATGATGGAGAAGGAGAAAAAAGTTATTAAATGCAAAAAATAGAAAGAAAGAGAAAAATATTAAAAAAAAACTATTTGATAGGTAAAAAAGGCGAAAGAGAAAAAATAATTAAAACACTATCTTTTCAGACATGATGCAGATTAATGACATGCTTCAAAATCTTGGGAAAGGTATCATATCATTTTTATATTCATTAGGCTTCTGTTATTTTTAGCATCTTTGATTTTTTAATATTTGGTTGCATGGTAACTCAGTCTCTTAAATCGATGGTGTTCTTGATTTAGGCTGGCGTGCAAGGTTGAGAATTTATAGTCACTTTTCCAAGACCTTATCACTCGGGGTTCATTCATGGTAAATCACTTGTAATTGCTTAATACCTGTCAATATTGACGTTGCTCTATCTGGAGTAGTTGTTTAGTATCAATATGTGACAAATAATGTGCTTATTTTGTTTAGATGGTCCAATGCTTTCATTATGTTCTAGGTTTTTTTTCTTCTTATATGTAAGCCTCTTCTTTCATTCAAAGAATGAAAATTTATTATTTTACTTGCATTTCTTTTATTGTGGCTTATTCGGATTTCAATGAAATTTTGCATGGGTAAATGTAGTAATCGTGAATCAATAAGTTCTAGGAATCAGATTTATCTCATATAACAAGCATTAGCTACTCTTCTAGTTATAAACATAAATACATGCCTAGTGACCAATGTACTTTGGTTTAAATTGAAGAAGCCATGTAACACTTGAACCCCTTTGTATAATATGGTAGGTTTTATTATCAGTGATTCAAATCCTATATGGGGTTCCAGTTATTAACTATGCCTTATATACATAACGTTACATATAACACTTGAACCCCTTTGCATAATATGGTAGGTTTTATTATCAGTGATTCAAATCCTATATGGGGTTCCAGTTATTAACTATGCCATATATACATAACGTTACATATATGCATTACTGTTATGATAAGTGATTGGTTCCTTCATCATTTTGTGTATATTTATATGCAGAGTTGCGAAGAGCATTGCTATGGAACCCTGGAGTTCTCTGCTAAAAGATAGAAGAACGACGAAAGGCGAAAAAAAATATTGAATAGGAAAAAATAGAAAGAAAGGGGAAGGAGAAAAAAATATTAAAGAGCTATTTGATAGAAAAAAAGGCAAAAGGGCAAAATTGATTAAAAAAAACTATATTTTCAGGACATGACGCAGATTAATGACATGATTCAAATGCTTGGGAAAGGTATCATATCATTTTTATATTGATTAAGCTTATGTTTCCTTTAGCAACTTTGGTTTTTTAATATTTGGTTGCATGGTAACTCAGTCTCTTAAATCGATGCTTTTCTTGATTTAGGCTGGCACGCAATGGTGAGAATATTTATTGTCACTTTCCCAGAGCTTGTCACTCGGGGTTCATTCATGGTAAAGCACGTGTAATTGCTTAATTCCTGTCAATATTTCTGTTGATCTATCTGCAGAAGTTATTAATATCAATATGTGACAAATAAGGTGCTTATTTTGTTTATATGGTCCAGCGGTTTCATTATGTTCTCGGTTTGTTTTTCTACTTATATGTGTGTCTCTTCTTGTCAACTCAAAGAATAGTGTCTTGAAAATCTATTATTGGACTGCCATTGCTTTTCTTGTTTCTTCTTCATATTTCAGTGAAACTTTGCTTGGGTAGATGCAGTAATCCTGAATCAATAATGCTTAGGAATAAGATTTATCTCATGTAACGAGCATTAGCTACTCTTCTAGTTATAAACATAAATACAAATCTAGTCTTTTCACCAATGTCTTTGGTTCAAATTGAAGAAACCATGATACATCCGAACCCCGTTCTACAATTTGCTAGGTTTTATTGTCAGTGATAATATGTTAGTCTTTTCACGAATATAATTTTGTTGGAAATGAAGAAGCCATATACACTTGAACCCCTTTGTATAGTATGGGAGGTTTTATTGTCAGTGATTCACATCCTCCATGGGATCCCAGTTATTAACTATGCCATATATGCATTACATTACATATACGCAAAAAGTGATGCATTATTGTTATGATAAGTGAATTGGCTTCTTTCTTCATTTTGTGTATATCTGTATGCAGAGTTGTGAAGAGCATTGCTATGGAACCCGGGAGTTCTCTGCTAAAAGATAGAAGAAAGGCGAAGGAGAAAAAAAATATTGAAAAGCAAAAATAGAAAGAAAGGAGGAGAAAAAAATTATTAAAAAACTATTTGATAGAAAAAAAAAGGCGAAAGAGCAAAAATGATTAAAAAACTATCTTTCCCGGACATGACGCAGATTAATGACATGCTTCAAATTCTTGGGAAAGGTATTGTATCATTTTTATATCGATTAGGCTTGTGATTCCTTTAGCAACTTTGGTATTTTAATATTTGGTTGTTTGGTAACTCAGTCTCTTAAATTGATGTTTTTCTTGATTAGGCTTGCACGCAATGGTTAAGAATTTATGGTCACTTCCCCAAGAGCTTATCACATGGGGGTTCATTCATGGTAAAGCACTTGTAATTGCTTGATTCCTGTCAATATGTACGTTGATCTATCTGCAGAAGTTATTTAATATCAATATGTGACAAATAAGGTGCTTATTTTGTTTATATGGTCCATCGCTTTGATTATGTTGTAGGTTTGTTTTCTTCTTATATGTGAGTCTATTCTTGTCATTCAAACAAGGGTCTCTTGAAACTTTATTATTGTACTGGCATTCCGTTTCTTGTAACTTCTTTATATTTTCAGTGAAACTTTGCTTGGGCAAATGCAGTAAGACTGAAACAATAATGTTTAGGAATCAGATTTATCTCATGTAACGAGCTTTAGCTACTCTTCTAGTTATAAACATTAACACATGTATAGTCTTTTCACCAATGTACTTTGGTTTAAATTGATGAAGCCATGATACATCTGAAACCCGTTCTACAATTTGCTAGGTTATATTGTTAGTTATAATATGCTAGTGTTTTCACGAATATAATTTTGTTGGAACTAAGAAGCATATACACTTGAACCCCTTTGTATAATATGGTAGGTTTTATTGTCAGTGATTCACATCCTCCATGGGACCCAGTTATTAAGTATGCGGTATGCCATATATGCGTAACTTTACATATATGTATAAAGTTATCCGTTATTGTTATGATCAGTGAATTGGGTTCCTTCATCATTTTGTGTGTATTTATATGCAGAGTTGCGGAGAAAATTGCTATGGAACCCCAAGTTCTCTGCTAAAAGATAGAAGACTGGCAAAGGAGCAAAAGAAAAATTAAATAGCAAAAATAGAAAGAAAGGAGAAGGAAGAAAAAAATATTAAAAAACTATTTGATAGGAAAAAAGGCGAGAGAGCAAAAATGATTAAAAAACTATCTTTTCATGACATGATGCAGATTAAAGACATGCTTCAAATTCTTGGGAAAGGTATCATATCATTTTTATATTGATTACGCTTATGTTTCCTTTAGCAACTTGGTTTTTTAATATTTGGTTGCGTGGTAACTCAGTCTCCTAAATTGATGCTTTTCTTGATTTAGGCTGGCATGCAATGGTTGAGAATTTATTGTCACTTTTCCAAGAGCTTATCACATGGGGGTTCATTCATGGTAAAGCACTTGTATATCACATGGGGGTTCATTCATGGTAAAGCACTTGTAATTGCTTGATTCCTTTCAATATTTGCTCCCAACGCTTTCATTATGTTCTAGGTTTGTTTTCTTCTTTATATGTGAGTCTATTCTTGTCATTCAAACAATGGTCTCTTGAAAATTTATTATTTTACTGGCATTCCTTTTCTTGCAACTCTACATATTTCAGTGAAACTTTGCTTGGGCAAGTGCAGTAATCCTGAATAAATAATGTTTAGGAATAAGATTTATCTCATCTAACGAGCTTTAGCTACTCCTCTAGTTATAAATATAAATACATGTCTAGTCTTTTCACCAATGTACTTTGGTTCAAATTGAAGAAGCCATGATACATCTGAACCCTGTTCTACAATTTTGCTAGGTTTCATTGTCAGTAATAATATGCTAGTCTTCTCACGAATATAATTTTGTTGGACTTGAAGAAACCACATACACTTGAACCCCTTTGTATAATATGGTAGGTTTTATTGTCAGTGATTCACATCCTCCATGGGATCCTAGTTATTAAGTATGCCATATATGCATAACATTACATATACGCATAAAGTTATGCATTATTTTTATGATACGTAAATTAGGTTCATTCATTATTTTGTGTGTATTTATATGCAGAGTTGTGAAGAGCATTGCTATGGAACCCCAGAGTTCTCTGCTAAAAGGATAGAAGAAACGTGAAGGAGAAAAAAATTATTAAAATGCAAAAAAGAGAAAGAAAGGACAAGGAGAAAAAAATATTAAACACTATTTGATATAAAAGAAAAAGGCGAAAGAGCAAAAATATTTAAAAACTGTCTTTTCACAACATGGCGCAGAATAATGACATGCTTCAAATTATTGGGAAAGGTATCATATCATTTTTATATTGATTAGGCTTCTGTTTCCTTTAGCATCTTTGGTTTTATAATATTTGGTTGCATGGCAACTCAGTCTCTTAAATCGATGCTTTTCTTGATGTAGGCTGGCGCGCCATGCTTCAGAATTTGTTGTTAATTTCCCAAGACCTTATCACTCGGGGTTCATTCATGGTAAAGCACTTGTAATTGCTTAAATGCTATCATTATGTACGTTTATCTGTCTGGAGTAGTTGTTTAGTATCGATATGTGACAAATAAGGTTCTTATTTTGTTTATATGGTCCAACGCTTTCATTATGTTCTAGGTTTGTTTTCTTCTTATATGTAAGTCTCTTCTTGTCATTCAAAGTATGGTGTCTTGTGTAATGCTTCAGTGAAGAAAATAGGGGGGTGGGAATAGAGAAGAAGACAGGATGAGAAATTTTGCAGAAACTTGGATAATTTTTCATTGATTCCTCCAAAAGATAGTTTCCAGAATTTTATACATAGTCTGTCAATACAAAAAAATGGAGATTGCAATTTTCGAAAAGAATTGCAAAACATCTTCCAGTTCCTTCAGCTCCCATTGGTCTGATTCCTGCCAAAAGTGGACTCAGCTACAGCTAGCTGGGGCGCGCCGCTCCTCCGCCAATCACTCGCACTCCACGTGTCCAGTTGTCTGTTTGGGAGCATCCCCCTTGAGTCCGACAGTTATCTTCAAATACCTAACTCCCAATTGCTGGTTGATTTCCCCCAAAACGCTGTCGTTCTCATTCAAATTAGGGATTCCATCCCCAATTCCATTCTGCCCTTCAATCCGACGGCCCACATCACTTCTGTTCATCTGACGTCCGATTGTGAAGTCGGGTTTCCTTGTAAAGTCGTCACATCTTGCAAATCTATTATCTTACTGGCATTGCTTTTCTTGTAACTTATTCATATTTCAATGAATCTTGCTTGGGCAAATGCAGTAATCCTGAATCAATAATGTTTAGGTATCAGATTTATCTTATGTAACGAGCATTAGCTACTCTTCTAGTTATAAACTTAAATACATGTCTAGTCTTTTCACCAATGTACTTTGGTTTAAATTGAAAAAGCCATGATACTCTTGAACCCCGTTCTACAATTTGCTAGGTTTTATTGTTGGTGTTGATATGCTAGTCTTTTCACAAATATAATTTTGTTGGAATTGAAGAAGCCATGATACACTTGAACCCCTATGTATAAAATGGTAGTCTTGATTGTCAGTGATTCACATCCTCCATGGGATCCCAGTTATTAAGTATGCCATGTATGCATAACATTATTGTTATGATAAGTGAATTGGGTTCGTTCATCATTTTGTGTATATTTTATATGCAGAGTTGCGGAGAGCATTGCTATTGAACCCCGGAGTTCTTTTCTAAAAGATAGAAGAAAGGCAAAGGACAAAAAAAATATTAAAAAGCAAAAAATAGAAAGAAAGGAGAAGGAGAATTTTTTTTAAAAAACTATTTGATAGAAAAAAAAGTTGAAATAGAAAAAATGATTAAAAAACTATTTCAGGACATGATGCTGATTAACGACGTGCTTCAAATTCTTGGGGAAGGTATTGATTAGCCTTTTGTTTCCTTTAGCATCTTTGGTTTTTTAATATTTGATTGCATCGTAACTCAGTCTCTTAATTCGTTGCTTTTCTTGATTTAGGCTGGCACGCGATGCTTGAGAATTTATTGTCAATTTCCCAAGACCTTATCACTCGGGGTTCTTTCATGGTAAATCACTTGTAATTGCTTAATTGCTGTCATTATGTACGTTTATCTATCTGGAGTAGTTATTTAGTATCAATATGTGACAAATAAGGTGCCTATTTTGTTTAGATGGTCCAACGCTTTCATTGTGTTCTAGGTTTGTTTTCTTCTTATATGTGATTCTTTTCTTGTCATTCAAAGTATGGTGTCTTGCAACTCTATTATCTTACTAGCGTTGCTTTTCGTGTAACTTATCTCATCTTGTCACTCAAAGAATGGTGTCTTGAAAATTTATTATGTTATAGGCATTCCTTTTCTTGTAAGTTATTGGCTATTATTTTACAATTCGTATGAAGGTCTTTCAATGCCTCCTCATGCATGAAAGGTGACACTTCCGTAAATGCTCTTTCTCTACTCTTATATTTATCAAGGCTTGGATACGTTGGTAATCAAAATTATCTTATTAGTTTCGATGGATTATTTCATCTTCTGTTTAAGATGAATTGTTATTATGGGTGACATGTTTTTCTACCTACTAAATGTTATTTCGATGGTCATTGATTTCCCGGATTCTGTTTTAACCCTTTATGTCCATTTGTTTTGTTGTAGGCTGTTAAAGTCTACATAGAGAATTTCTAAGGAACAAGAAGAATGTGAGGTTTATAAGTTAAATATTGTGCAATAGGTAAATTTTCTTCACGAAGTTTCTCTTTGTGTTCAAAGACCTCATGGTATGTTCTCTAGCTTACATCTTACTTTGAATTTGAATGATAGAAGTATACTCCATGTCTCTTCTTGCTTCACTTGTTCTCTTTTTGAGCATGTTTCATGCTTTAAAATATTAGAACTTTTAAAATATTTATTATTTTTATATACACTAAAAGTATAGTCTATTTCATATTGTTATTTTAATTTATAAAGTATTATTGTTATATATTATATTTGTATATAGATATGTACTCATAATTTCATATTTATATATGTGTACATGATAAATAAAAAAGATTGGATTTGGGATCCTTTTTGTCAGGTCCATGTGCCCTGAAATTCAGAGAGTGCTTAAGCTCTTTCTTAGATGCTTATCACCCCTCATTTGCGGCCATGGTACTACGGCTGTGATTCTTGACTCAGATGTATGCCTCTGATCTGTAAATAATTATGTACCCTATTAAAAATTGAACTTTATTCCAAAAAGATCCCAACTCTATCAATAGACTTAAAATCTATCATTGCATATTAAATCCCTTTCTTTGAACAAAAATGAAGGTTATGTTTAAAGACATGTAACTAAATGAAATAGCCAGGATGTATCTTTATCCTTGTTTTGATATTGTTGGGTTAACATTTGCAAATGTTGTTGCTTGTTTTCTTTGAGGTTTCCACCTCGTAAAAGCTCTTGAAGAAAAGCAATAACAATAGTAATAGTTATAGGTACAGATGAGATATTGAATCTTATTGCTAGGTCTTAGATAGAGATTCGTTCTGTCATATTTGTTGAATGAATAATTGGTGCTATAGTAATTGAAAGAGCGGTGAAGAAAATTGCTGGGATGTCCCATTTCCCATTTTTAACTTATCATATTTGACTGCGAGTGACTCTTCAGTCGATGTATTTAAAATATCACACCAAAAGCTCAGACAACAGTTCTTGGTGGGAAGGTGGGTAAATTTTGGTTCCTTTACCAAAAATGTATTACATTTTTCCTTGAAAGATGAGTAAGTGATTTAGGTCAATATTTTGGGGGGGGGGGGGGGGGGAGGAGTGAAGTATTCCTAGTAATTCGCTTTAGTCTATTGGAAACTTTTAATAGTTATGGCTAGTCGAGGGGATGTGGTTGTATGAAGGTTTTTCAATGTCTCCCCATGCTTGAAAGGTGACACTTCCGTAAATGCTCTTTCTCTGCTCTTATATATATCAAGGTTTTCATATTTTGATTAATATTTTGGTAATCAAAATTATCTTATTAGTTTCCAATCGATTATTTCATCTTCTGTTTAAAGATGAATTGTTATTATGGGTGACATGTTTTTCTATCTGCTAAATATTATTTTGATCGGTGTTATAATTTAGAGGCTTTTATCTCCCACATTGTTTATTTGTTGTAGTGCTTCTGAGGTCGAGAAACATCATATTTATATGATAAGAGGGTAATTGGGCTGTTCTATTTTCTTGCAGTCAACTTTTGTATCGATGATAATCTATCTCCCTGGTTCCGTAAAACCTTACACGTTACTTTATGTTGTAGTGTACATTGAGAACGTTTCTAAGGAATAAGGATGTGAGGTCTATAAGGTAAGGAATAAGAATGTGAGGTTTATAAGGTAAGGTTTGTGCAATAGGAAAATCTTCTGCACTGAGGTTCTTTAATGATTCGAAAGCTTCATGGTATGTGTAGCTTACATTTTACTTTGAATTTGAATGATTAAAGTATGCTTCATGACTCTTCTTGCTTCACTTGTTCTCTTTCCATGTATATTTCATCCTTTAAAATATTTGTTCTTTTTATATACACTGTTCTCTTTCCATGTATGTTTCATGTTTCATGGTTTAAAATATTTATTCTTTTTATATAAGAGTGAGCTTGATGATGTTTTGACAGAAGAAGAGAGAAAGCAGCTTGAGATTGCACTTAAGATGGACGCAGAAAACGAAATGGCATTATGACTCACCGTCACAGTTGTTGTGAGCTAAGGGATATTCCTGTTGGGGACGCAAAAAGTTGTAGGAACAGAAAAGTAAGGTGGAAAAGAAAGGATGGTTTGGTGGCTGGAGGAGATCGGAAAATAAAGCGGGATGAGCATAAAGGAGGAAGAGACGCTAAAGCTTCTTCAGCAAATGCCGAGAGTGGACATCGCCGCAAGGATGGAAGTTGTGAGAATGAGTATACGAAAGGTTCGAGGCCTATTCATTGTCTTTCTCTAGATTTTCCCTTACAAACAGAAGACCTTATTCCATCGCTTGAATTCTAGCAAAGTAAGTAAACCTATCATGCAATTCACCACCAAGCTACCGAAGGTATCTTTCCTGTATCGGCTTCTATGCAGGTTTTTTTTTTAAATTTTCGTTTTGATGTGATTCATCTTTGTGAATAATACCTCTCCTTTTCATTTTATACCTGCAATCTGTCATCTTTGTTCTCATTAGGGTTTATGAGATAATGAGGTTGTTTGGAACATTATGGCAAGAATGTGCACCCTTCAGATTTAGATGTGATTTACATAATTTCTTATCACTTAGTGTTTATTCATGGTAAAGCACTTGTAATGGCTTAAATTCTATCAATATGTATGTTGATCTATTTGGAGAATTTATTTAATATCAATATGTGAAAAATAAAGTGCTTATTTTGTTTATATGGTCCAATGCTTTCATTATGTTCTAGGTTTGTTTTTTTCTTATATGTGAAATCTCTTCTTGTCACTCAAAGAATGGTGTCCTGAAAATTTATTATTTTACGGGCATTCCTTTTCTTGTAACTTATTGGCTATTATTTTACAAGTCGTGTGAAGGTCTTTCAATGCCTCCTCATGCTTGAAAGGTGACACTTCTGTAAATACTTTCTCTACTCTTATATTTATCAAGGCTTGGATACGTTGGTAATCAAAATTATTTTAATAGTTTCGATCGATTATTTCATCTTCTGTTTAAGGTGAATTGTTATTATGGGTGACATGTTTTTCTACCTGCTAAATGTTATTTTGACCGGTTTTATTATTTAGATGCTTTTAACTGCCACATTGTTTGTTTGTTGTATTGCTTCTGAGGTCAATAACATCACATTTATATGACAAGTTCGGCTGTTTTAATTTCCTGCAGTCAGCTTTTGTTTTGATGATCATCATCTCCTTGGTTCTGTTTAACCCTTCATGTTAATCTACATTGAGAACACTTCTAAGGGACAAGAAGAATGTGATTGTGCAATAGGAAAATCTTCTGCACAGAGGTTCTTGATTCAAAGGCTTCATGGTATGTCTTGTTCTCATTTTACTACGAATTTGAGTGATTAAAGTATGCTCCATAACTTCTGGCTTCACTTTCCTCTATGCATTTATACAATCTCTTGGAAGTGATCAAGTGCCAACCCATATATGTAGTATGTATTTTATTTTGTGCAACTCAAGTGTATAAATTTGGCCATGGAATGAGCTAAATGCAGTACAACAAATAATAGGGTCGTTTTGATGCAATATATATCATTGCTCCTTGAACTTTACGTTGTTGTCGACAAGTCAATGACTTTGGATAAGCTAAGCTAATCTTTATCGATGGTTATTGATTTCCCTGATTGTGTTTTAACCCTACATGTCCATTTCTTTTGTTGTAAGCTGTTAAAGTCTACATAGAGAATGCTTCTAAGGAACAAGACCTCATGGTATGTTCTCTAGCTTACATCTTACTTTGAATTTGAATGATAGAAGTATTCTCCATGTCTCTTCTTGCTTCACTTGTTCTCTTTTTGTGCATGTTTCATGCTTTAAAATATTAGGACTTTTAAAATATTTATTAATACACTAAAAGTATAGTCTATTTCATATTGTTAGTTTAATTTATGAAGTATTATTGTTTATTTGTATATAGATATGTACTCATAATTTCATATTTATATATGCGTACATGATACATAAAAAAGATTGGATTTGGGCTATGTGAATCCTTTTTGTCAGGTCCATGTGCCCTCATTTGCTGTCGTGGTACTACGGCTGTGATTCTCGACTCAGATGTATGCCTCTGATCTGTAAATAATTGTGTACCCTATTAAAATTGACCTTACTTGATTCCAAAAAAATCCCAACTTTATAAATAGTCTTAAATCTATCATTGCATACTAAATCCCTTTCTTTGAACAAAATTGAAGGTTAAGTTTAAAGACATGTAACTAAACTAAATGAAATAGGCAGGATGTATCTTTATCCTTGTTTTGATATTGCTGGGTTAATATTTGCAAATGTTGTAGCTTATTTTGTTTGGGGTTTTCACCTTGTAAAAGCTCTTGAAGAAAAGCAATAACAATAGTAATAGTTATTGTTGAATCTTATTATTGGTGCTCTCAATCTTATTGCTCTCAATCTTTCGGTGACGTTGTAAGGTCTTAGATAGAGGTTCGTTCTGTCATATTTGTTGAATGAATTATTGGTGCTATAGTAATTGAAAGAGCGATGAAGAAAATTGTTGGCATGTCCCATTTCCCATTTTAACTTATTGCGAGTAAATCTTCAGTCGATGGATTTAAAATATCACACCAAAATCTCAAACAACAGTTCTTGGTGGGAAGGTGGGTAAATTTTTGGTTACTTTACACAAAATGTATTACATTTTTCCTTAAAAGATGAGTAAGTGAAATGGTCAATAATTTTGTTTTCAACTGATGTGTTGTTGGGGGGGGGGGGGGGGGGTGTGACTTGCTTTAATCTATTGAAAACTTTTAATAGTTATGTCTAATCAAGGGGACGTGGTTCTATGAAGTTTTTTTCAATGCCTCCCCACGCTTGAAAGGTGACACTTTCATAAATGCTCTTTCTCTGCTCTTATATACATACTTTGGTAGTCAAAATTATCTTATTAGTTTCGATCGATTATTTCATCTTGAATTGTTATTATGGGTGACATGTTTCTCTATCTGCTAAATATGTTTTTGATCGGTTTTATTATTTAGAGGCTTTTATCTCCCACATTGTTTATTTGTTGTATTGCTTCTGAGGTCGACTGCTTTTGTATTGCGTTCCGTAAAATCTTACACGTTAATTTATTTTGTAGTGTACATTGAGAACCTTTCTAAGGTAAGGAATAAGAATGTGAGGTTTATAAGGTAGGTTTTGTGCCGTCGGAAAATCTTCTGCACTGATATAAGGTAAGAATATGAGAGGTTCTTTAATGATTCGAAAGCTTCATGGTATGTCCAGCTTACATTTTACTTTGAATTTGATTGATTAAAGTATGCTTCATGACTCTTCTTGCTTCACTTGTTTTCCATGTATGTTTCATGCTTTAAAATATTAGAACTTTTAAAATATTTATTCTTTTTATATAGGGATGATTTTACTTTTGGTACCCCAAGTAAACCTTTATTTCACCTTTGATATCTCATTTTTCAAGTCATCAGAGTTGGTACCCAACGTTTGCATTTTTACTCCACCTGAGTACCCTCCGTTAGGTTGATCGTTAAAACATAACAAACATTAATGGTAAATAATAAATTAAACGCAAAAAGTAATGATAAATAATAGTAAATACTTCGCATAAATATTCTCGATTCAATTATTTCAACACTATTTTGTGTGATGAATGAAACGACAGTCAAACATACCTTTAAATAGACAGAAAAGAAATCCCTCCAAAATTTGGTTGACTGTTAGTTTTAACGGTCAACCTAACGGAGGGTACTCAGGTGGAGTAAAATGCAAATGTGGAGGTATCAAAGGTGCAGTAGAGGTATATATAGGGTACCAAAAGTGAAATTATCTCTTTTATATACACTAAAAGTAGAGTCCATTTCATATTGTTATTTTAATTTATAAAGTGTTAATTGTTCTATATATATTTGTAAATAGATATGTACTCCTATATTTTCATATTTGGGCTTATTGTATGTAAGAAACATCTCCCAAATTCTACTTATTGCTTTTCATATTTATTACTTGCTATAATTACTTATATCTGTTACCTACCTTCCGTTAATCATATTTTATTATATAACTTATAGTCAATAGCATCGTATGCTTCTATGTTAATTATTAATTGATTTGGTTAATTCATAATTATTATGTGCTTAGTTACTAATTAATTTTATTATTACTAATCATCCAACTAATATAAATCATTGATGTGTTTAATTTATATGGACTGAGATTGAGGGAATTCATTTTGACGCTTCCATGCGCTCTTTCTCTACTCTTATATCTATATGTTAACATTATTTTCTCTCTTTTAATACACTTATTTCATGCTCTTTCAATTTGATAAATTTGAGCATTTTACTGATGTTTTTTACATATGGATATAAGTTTAGGTAAAGGTAAAATATGGACATAAGTTGTTAATTCCGGTTTCTTTTTATTTGCATATATTAAGTGAAAAAATCTGGAACTTAGTTTCCAAATATGGTCTACAATGAGAAACTTGAAATTCGGAGAGTGCTTTGTGGTAAGTGTTTTTCGAATCTTTTGTTTATTTAATCTGATTCGTGGTAAGTGTTTATTAAAATTTTTTCAAAAGTAAAAATTGACCACAAGTACAAATAATTATAATTTAAGAAACAAATTGGTTATTATATAAAACTAAAAGTTCTCTATTCGTGGTCAATATTTATTAACTTATACGATCTTAATTGCTTTTATAGTACTAAATATGTTTTATTTTATGTCTTGTGAATTTACATTTATTGATTAATTTTTTTATATATTACTCCCATTATAATGTAAATAACTCCAATTTTTCTTTTTTTTCGACATTTACCATGTAACATATTTATTGAGAATGCCTTTACAAATAATATGAAATAATCAAGAAAATCACCAATTTTGAGTTGTACATGTCTCGACAATACAAATATTTATTTAAGCTAAGAATATTTTGATAGTATATATTACTCCCATTATAATTTAATTAATTTCATTTTTTTTTTACACATAAGATGTAATATGTTTATTGGGAATGCATTTATACGCAGAATAAGAAATAATTAGAAAAATAAGAGAAATTGGACGGACTCAAGAATTTTGAATTATAAATGTCTCAATATTCTAAATCATGTTATCTGTATGTTACTATAGATTACCTCAAATACAAATAATTTAATTAAAGAACTAAATGGTCAAGTTAAAGTAACATTTCTACAATTATAAAAAAAATAGCTATTTATCATGCTTCGTGGAAAGTGTTTATTAGGTCAAAGATTATAAAATTAATCTAACTCATCCTACAAAATGTTAAAACTCTCAGTCTATAGTAGAAAATCAGTTTTATATTATTTTATGTGAATTTACATCTATTGATTATTTTTATTTATTACACCCATTATAATTTAACTAATTCCAATTATTTTTTTATATTTACGATGCAACAATACAAATATTCTAAATGAGTTCGAGTGTTTAGTTTATTTATTTTTTTTGATTACTTGGATGTTGGTGTTGGTAGTTTTAAGAAATAATGTTATACTATGTGTTGAGTATTGTAATATCATCTTGGTTTTAAGAAAGAAGAAATAACTGGTTTTTTATATAAAAATAAAAATTCTCAAAGTTTATTAAATTATCCTAGTTTATATGATTTTTACACTTTGTTAAACCCTTAATATTGCTTTTGTAGTACTAAATTAGTTTTATTATATGTCACGTGAATTTACATCATCGATTAATTTTTCTATTTATTACTCCCATTATAATTTAATTAATGAAAATGGCTTCAAAGAATAAGAGAAATGGAGAGGACTCACCAATTTTGAGTATATGTCCCGACAATACAAATATTCTAAATGCTATTTATGTAAGTTAAGATAGTTATTGCGATAGTATTTACTACTCCCATTATAGTTTAATTAACTTCATTTGTTTTTACATTTACAATATTATTTATGTAAATTAATAGTATTATTTTTGATACTTTTGTATGTTATTTCTACAATTATAAAAAAATATTTTATTTATTGTGTTTTGTGGAAAGTGCTATTCGAGCATTAGTATTTTATTTCATGTGAATTACACTATTGATTATTTTATTATTTACTACTCCCATTATAATTTAATTAACTCCAATTATTTTGTTTACATTTACCATTTAACATATTTATTGAAACTGACTTTATCAAAGAATATGAAACAATTAGAAATATCAGAGAAATGGAAAGGACTCACCAATTTTGAATTGTATATACGTAGAATATGAAATAATTATACAAACAAGTGAAATTGAAAGGATTCAACAGTTTTGAATTGTAAATGTCTAATACGAATATTCTAAATGTTATGTACGCGTGTTTATATTATCATTTTGATACTTAAGTATGCTTTGTGTTAATATAAAACTAAAAGTTCTCTATTCGTGGTCAATGTTTATTAACTTATACGATCCTAATTGTTTTTATAGTATTAAATTTGTTTTATTTTATGTCTTGTGAATTTACATTTATTGGTTAATTTTTTGTATTACTCCCATTATAATGTAAATAACTCAAATTATTTTTTTTACATTTACCATGTAACATATTTATTGAGAATGCCTTTACAAAGAATATGAAATAATCAAGAAAATTACCAATTTTGAATTGTACATGTCCCGACAATACAAATATTTATTTAAGCTAAGAATATTTTGATAGTATATATTACTCTCATTATAATTTAACTAACTTCATTTTGTTTTTACATTTAAGATGTAATATGTTTATTGGGAATGCATTTATACGCAGAATAAGAAATAATTAGAAAAATAAGAGAAATTGGACGGACTCAAGAATTTTGAATTGAAAATGTCCCAACAAAACTAATATTCTAAATCATGTTATCTGTCTGTTACTTAGATTACTTCAAATACAAATAATTTAATTAAAGAACTAAATGGTCAAGTTAAAGTAACATTTCTACAATTATAAAAAATAGCTATTTATCATGTTTCGTGGAAAGTGTTTATTAGGTCAAAGATTATAAAATTAATCTAACTGATCCTACAAAATGTTAAAACTATTAGTTTATAGTACAAAATTAATTTTATATTATTTTATGTGAATTTACATCTATGGATTATTTTTATTTATTACACCCATTATAATTTAACTAACTCCAATTATTTTTTTACATTTACGATACAACAATACAAATATTCTAAATGAGTTCGAGTGTTTAGTTTATTTATTTTTTTGATTATTTTAATGTTGGTGTTGGTAGTTTTAAGAAATAACGTTATGCTATGTGTGTTCTAAAAAATTAATTTTATTTTATGTCATATGAATTTACATCTATTTATTAAACTTTTATTTATTACTCCTATTATAATTTATGGAACTCCAATTATTATTTTTTAATTTACCTTTTAACATATTTATTGAAAATGCTTTTATCAAAGAATATGAAATAATTAGAAAAATCAGAGAAATGCAAAGGAGTCTCCAATTGAATTATAAGTCCCAACAATACAAATACTCTAAATGTTAAGATAATTATTGTGATAGTATTAATTACTCCCATTATAATTTAATTGACTTCAATTCGTTTTTTCATTGACAATGTAATATATTTATTAAAAAAATGCATTTAACACAGAATAAGAAATAATTAGAAAAATAAGAGAAATTGAAACAACTCATGAATTTTGAGTTGTAAATGTTTCAATAATACTAGTATTCTAAATGCTATTTATGTAATACTTCTGTATGTTATTTGGATTACTTCAAACACAAAAAATTATAAAAGAATTAAATAGTCATGTTAAAGCAAAATTTTTACGATTATAATAAATAATAATTTATTTATAATGCTTTGTGGAAAGTGCTATTCGAACATTATGAAATCAAATAATAATTCAATTCTTAAAAGTATTAAAAAGAGGTTAAAATTTATCCCAACTACAAATAATTACATTTAAGAAATAATTTTTTATTGGTGAGGTTGAGGTATCGCAACTAATAGGTCGTGAGTTCGAGTGTTTAGTTTATTTTCATAATCGTATGTGTAATACCATGTTGGTGTTGGTAGTTCTAAGAAATAATGTTATACTATGTACTGAATATTGTAATACCATGTTGGTTGCTTTAGGAATATTACTATATTTTAAAAAAATAAAGAAGAAAAAATAATTGGTTTTTTATATAAAAATAAAAGTTCTCTATTTGTGGTTTATTAAATAATCCTTACAATTTGTTAAACCATTAATATTGCTTTTATAGTACTAAATTAGTTTTATTATATGCGACGTGAATTTACATCATTAATTAATTTTTCTATTTATTACTCTGATTATAGTTTAATTATTGAAAATGCCTTTATCAAAGAATCATAGATATGAAAAGGACTCACCAATTTGGAGTATATGTCCCGACAATACAAATATTCAAAATGCTATTTATGTAAGTTAAGATAATCATTGCAATAGTATTTATTACTTCCATTATTATTTATTTAACTTCAATTCGGTTTTACATTTACAATATAATATACTTATTAAAAATGCATTCAACGTAGAGTATGAAATAATTAAAAATTGAAAGAATTCACCAATTCATTTTTACATTTACAATATAATATACTTATTAAAAATGTATTCAATGTACAAATAATTAAAAATTGAAAGGATTCACGAATTTTGAATTGTAAATGTCCCAATAATACTAATATTCTAAATGTTTATTTCTACAATTATAAATAATTTATTTATTGTGCTTTGTGGAAAGTATTATTCGAATATTTTAAAATTAAATAATAATTCACTCTTAAAATTACTAAATTAGTTTTATTTTATATCATGTGAATTACATCTATTGATTAATTTTTTAATCTGTTACTCCCATTATAATTTAATTAACTCCAATTATTTTGTTTACATTTACCATTTAACATAATGTATCAAAGAATATGAAATAATAAGAAAAATTAGAGAAATGGAAAGGACTCACCAATTTTGAATTGTATATGTCCCAACAATAAAATATACTACATATTATTTATATGTGACAGTATTTATTTCTCTCATTATAATTTAATTAACTACAATTCATTTTTACATTTATAATGTAATAAATTAAAATTGCATTTAATGTAGAATAAGAAATAATTAGAAAAATAAGAGAAATTGAAATGACTCACGTATTAATGCAAAATTTTTACAATTATAAAAAACGATAATTTATTTATAATGCTTTGGAAAGTGCTATTTGAACATTTTGAAATCAAGTAATAATTCAATTCTTAAAATTAATAAAAAGAGGCTCAAATTTATCCAAGTACAAATAATTATAATTTAAGAAATAATTGGTTATTTATATAAAAAATGAAAGTTCTATATTTGTGGTTAAACTTTATTAAATTATCCTAACATATATGATCCAACAAATTTTTAAAACCCTTAACGTTGATTTTATAGTTTTATTTTATGTCATATGAATGTACATCAATTGATTAATTTTTTTATTTATTACTCCCATTATAATTTAATTATTGAAAATGCCTTTATCATAGAGTATGAAATAATTAGAAAAATCAGAGAAAGGAAAGGACACACTTTATGTAAGTTCAATAGTATTTATATAACTTAATTAACCTCAATTTGTTTTTACATTTATAATGTAATATATTTATGAAATACGCATGTAATGTAGAATAAGAAATAATTAAAAAAATTGAAAGGACTCACAAATTTTGAATTGTAAATGTACCCAAAATACTAATATTTTAAATGTTATTTATGTAAGTTAATAGTATTATTTTGATACTTTTGTATGTTGGTTAGATTACTTAAAGTACAAATAATTATAATTGAAAAAAACTAAATAGTCATGTTAAAGCAAAATTTCTACAATTTAAAAAAACTATTTATTATTTTTTGTGGAAAGTGCTATTCCAACATTTTGGAATCAAATAATAATTCACTCTTAAGAGTAATAAAAAGTGGTTAAAATCAATCACATAAGAAATAATTGGATATTTATATAAGAACAAAAGTTCTCTATTTGCGATAAAAAATCACCATTTTGAATTGTATATGTCCCAATAAATATAACTCCCTTATATAATTTAATTAACTACAAATTATGTTTACATTTACTATGTAATATACTTATTACATTTAACGTAGAATAAGAAATAATTAGAAAAATAAGAGAAAAGGACTCATGAATTTTGAATTGTAAATGTCCCAATAATACTAATATTCTATATGTAAGTTAATAGTATTATCTTGATACTTTTGTATGTAAACCAAAATTTCTACAATTATTAAAAAAAAATATTTATTATGCTTTGTGAGAAGTGCTATTTGAACATTTTGAAGTCAAATAATAATTCAATTCTTAAAAGTAATAAAAAGATGTTAAAATTAATAAATAATTGATTATTTATAGAAGAACAAAAGTTTTCTATTTGTGGTCAAAGTTTATTAGACTATTCTAACTTATATGACCCGACAAATTGTTAAAACCTTAATATTGTTTTGATAGTACTGAATTACTTTATTTTTATGTCATGTGAATTTACATCTATTGATTAAAAATTTTATTTATTACTCCCATTATAATTTAATTAAGTCCAATTGTAAATTGGAGAAATTGGAAGGTCTCACGAATTTTGAATCGTAAACGTCCCAACAATACAAATATTCTAAAATTTATTTATGTAAGTTAATATTATTATTTTGATACTTGAACTAAATAGTCATGTTAAAGCAAAATTTCTACAATTATAAAAAAAAGTTTATTTATTATGCTTTGTGGAAAGTGCTATTCGAACATTTTGAAATCAAATAATAATTCACTCTTCAGAGTTATAAAAAGAGATTAAAATCTATCACAAGTACAAATAACTATAATTTAAGACATAATTGGTTATTTATATAACAACAAAAGTTCTCTATTTGTGGTCATAGTTTATTAAATTATCCTAACTTATATTACTCCCATTATAATTTAATTAACTCCAATTTTTTTTTTTTTTTACTTTTACTAGTTAACATATTTATTGGACAATTTTGAATTGTACATGTTCCAACAATTAAAATATTCTAAATATTATTTATGTAAGTTAAGATAATTATTGAACAATGTAATATATTTATTAAAAATGCATTTAACGTTGAATAAGAAATAATTAGAAAAATAAGAAAAGTTGAAAGGACTCATGAATTTTGAATTGTAAATGTCACAATAATACTAATATTCTAAATGTTAATAGTATTATTTTGATACTTTTGTATGTTATTGGATTACTTCATATACAAAAATTATAAATGAAAAATTTATAAAGATTTTATACAATTATAAAAAAATAATTTAATTATTATGCTTTGTGGAAAGTGGTATTCGAACATTTTGCAATCAAATAATAATTCAATTACTTTGTTAAAATCTATCACAAGTACACATAATTATAATTTAAGAAATAATTGGTTATTTGTATAAGAAAATAAGTTCTCTCTTTATGTTGTAAATTTTTTAAAGTATCATAACTTATATGATCCGACAAATTGTTATAAACTTTAATATTGCTTTTATAGTACAGAATCAGTTTTATTTTTATGTCATGTGAATTTACATCTATTGATTTATATTTTTATTAATTACTCCCGTTATAATTTACACCTCGGAACAACGGTAAGAAAGGTTATTAAACTCGATATGAGTAAAGCTTATGACCGACTGGATTGAGTGGTCGTTTGTGGAGTCGGTCTTGTACAGATTTGGTTTTGCGGACTCTTTTGTTAGGCTGATTATGATGTGCCTGTCTTCGGTTAGTTTTTCGTTTGTGCTAACTGGGGAGTCTTTTGGCTTCTTGCTGCTGAGCCGGGGATTAAAGCAGGGTGACCCTCTATCGCCTTACATTTTTATTCTTTGTTCCGAGGTGTTTAGCTTACTGCAACAGGAATCTGAACTGAGGAGGTGATTCAGGGTATAGCTCTGTAGCAAGACGGGGCACCTAGGGTTTCACACCTGTTCTTTGCTGACGATTCTCTAATTTTCTCTAAAACGACGGAAGAGGCAGTGATGGGTGTTGGTGGCATTCTTTCCCTTTATGAGCGAGCCTCGGGTCAACAAGTGAATTATGCTAAATCCAAAATGATTATTAGCCCTAAATTGATGTTGAATGTCAGAATCTTTTGGCCGGGATGTTGAATGTGTGTGTGGTGCAAAAATTTGAGCCTGGTCATAATGATATATCCTCAAATGTAACTAATTTTTGCACAAGATAATTATTTCTAGTTAATAGGTTTCTTTTTATTTGCATATATTAAGTGAAAAAATCTGGAACTTAGTTACCAAATATGGTCTTCAATGAGAAACTTGAAATTCAGAGAATGCTTTGTGGTAAGTGTTTTTCGGATCTTTTGTTTATTTACTGTGACTTGTGGTAAGTGTTTATTAAAATATTTTTAAAAGTAAAAATTGACCACAAGTACAAATAATTATAATTTAAGAAATAATTGGTTATTTATATAAAAGTAAAAGTTCTCGGTGGTCAATATTTTTAACTTATGTGATCCTAATTACTTTTATAGTACGAAATTTGTTTTATTTTATGTCATGTGAATTTACATTTATTGATTAATTTTTTATATATTACTCCTATTATAATATAATTAACTCCAATTTTTTTTTAACATTTACCATGTAACATATTTATTGAAAATCCCTTTACAAAGAATATGAAATAATTAAAAGAATCACCAATTTTGAATTGTATATGTCCTGACAACACAAATATTTATTCAAGTTAAGAATATTTTGATAGTATATATTACTCCCATTATAATTTAATTAACCTCATTTTGTTTGTACATTTAAGATGTAATATGTTTATTGGAAATGCATTTATACGTAGAATAAGAAATAATTAGAAAAGTAAGAGAAATTGGACGGACTCTTAGAATTTTGAATTGTAAATGTTCCAACAAAACTAATATCTAAATCATGTTATTTGTATGTTACTTAGATTACTTCAAATACAAATAACTTAATTAAAGAACTAAATGGTCAAGTTAAAGTAACATTTCTACAATTATAAAAAAATTAGCTATTTATTATGCTTCGTGGAAAGTGTTTATTAGGTCAAAGTTGATAAAATTATTCTAACTGATCCTACAAAATGTTAAAAGCCTTAGTTTATAGTACAAAATTAGTTTTATATTATTTCATGTGAATTTACATCTATTGATTAATTTTTTTTATTTATTAGACCCATTATAATTTAATTAACTCTAATTATTATTTTTTACATTTACCATGCAACAATACAAATATTCTAAATGTGTTGTAAGTTCGTTCAATTCGTTTGACAAAAAGGAGAAATAGAAAGAATTCAGCAATTTTGGATTATATATGTCCCAATAATACTAACATTCTAAAATTTATGTGTTAATATTATCATTTTGATACTTATGTATGCTTTTTGAACTATTTATTTATTTTAAAATAAAATCTTTACAATTATAAAAAACTGATTGTTTCTATATTTTTGAACCTTCCGTTTATTTACTGTAATTTGTGGTAAGTGTTTATTAAAATATTTCAAATCAAAACAATAATTCAAATCCAAAAGTAATATAAAGAAGGTAAAATTGACCACAAATATGAAGAAGGTAAAATTGATCACAAATACAAATAATTATAATTTAAGAAATAATTTTTTATTTATATAAAAATAAAAGTTCTCTATTTGTGGTCAGTGTTTATTTAATTATTGTAACTTTATATGATCCTACAAATTGTTGCTAAATTAGTTTTATTTTTTGTCATCTGAATTTTACATCTATTGATTAAACTTTTATTTATTACTCCTGTTATAATTTATTTAACTCCAATTATTTTTTTTAATTTACCATTTAACATATTTATTGAAAATGCCTTTATCAAAGGATATGAAATAATTAAAAAAATCAGAGAAATGGAAAGGACTCACCAATTGAATTATAAGTCCCAACAATACAAATATTCTAAATGTTAAGATAATTATTGTGATAGTATTTATTACTCCCATTATAATTTAATTACTTCAATTCGTTTTTACATATAGACATAAGTTTAGGTAAAGGTAAAATATGGACATAAGTCGTTGTTAATTCTGGTTTCTTTTTATTTGCATATATATTTATTTTGGATGGACCCATAAATATACATAAGATTCAAATTTTATATGGGCTTATGAATTTAATTTTTTCATGACGAGCCCAAATTTGTTATGGACTTTTATTTGAAACTCAATTGCTAGTCGATTTATTTGAGTTTTAATTGATAATTTATTCAAAAATATTTTGACGTCAACAGATACCTTCACTTCAATACTCGGCGAAAAACATACCGATAGTTGTCGAAGACGGGTCTTGAACTATTTTGTTCTCGTTCAATTGATGAGCTTGTAGTTATTTTCTTAGTCATGTGGGAAGTACTATTTTCTCTCTCCAAAATCTTTCTCTTTTTCCACAGTTATATATATATATATATATATTTATATAGGCCTATTAAAAGCCAAGAACTTTCCTTTTCATTTTGCATTTCGGCGGCCGATATGAGAAACGGAGAGTGCTTTGTGGTAAGTGTTTTTCGAATCTTTTGTTTATTTACTGTAATTTGTGGTAAGTGTTTATTAAAATATTTTCAAAAGTAAAAATTGACCACAAGTACAAATAATTATATTTTAAGAAATAATTTGTTAGTTATATAAAAGTAAAAGTTCTCTATTCGTGGTCAATGTTTATTAACTTATACGATCATAATTGCTTTTATAGTACTAAATTTGTTTTATTTTATGTCATGTGAATTTATATTTATTGATTAATTTTTTTTTATATATTACTCCCATTATAATGTAATTAACTCCAATTTTTTTTTTTGTTTTACATTTACCATGTAACATATTTATTGAAATGTCTTTACAAAGAATATAAAATAATTAAGAAAATCACCAATTTTGAATTGTATATGTCCTGACAATACAAATATTTATTTAAGCTAAGAATATTTTGATAGTATATATTACACTCATTATAATTTAATTAACTTCATTTTGTTTTTACATTTAAGATGTAATATGTTTATTGGAAATGCATTTATACGTAGAATAAGAAATAATTAGAAAAATAAGAGAAATTGGAGGGACTCGAGAATTTTGAATTGTAAATGTTCCAACAAAACTAATATCTAAATCATGTTATTTGTATGTTACATAGATTATTTCAAATACAAATAATTTAATTAGAGAACTAAATGGTCAAGTTAAAGTAACATTTCTACAATTATAAAAAAAATTAGCTATTTATTATGCTTCGTGGAGAGTGTTTATTAGGTCAAAGTTTATAAAATTATTTTAACTGATCCTAAATAACTTTAAAACCCTTAGTTTATAGTACAAAATTAGTTTTATCTTATTTCATGTGAATTTACATCTATAGATTAATTTTTGTATTTATTACACCCATTATAATTTAATTAACTCCAATTTGTTTTTTTACATTTACCATGCAACAATACAAATATTCTAAATGTAATGTAAGTAACTTCAATTCGTTTTAGATTTACAATGTAATATATTTGTAGAATATGAAATAATTAGACAAAAAGGAGAAATAGAAAGGATTCAGCAATTTTGGATTATAAATGTCCCAATAATACTAACATTCTAAAATTTATCAAAACATACATTTTGATACTTATGTATGTTTTTTGAACTATTTATTTATGTTAAAATAATATCTTTACAATTATAAAAAAATAATTGTTTCTATATTTTTGAATCTTTTGTTTATTTACTGTAGTTTGTGGTAAGTGTTTATTAAAATATTTTCAAATCAAAATAATAATTCAAATATGAAAGTAATATAAAGTGGGTAAAATTGACCACAAATATGAAGAAGGTAAAATTGATCACAAATACAAATAATTATAATTTATGAAATAATTTGTTATATATATAAATATAAAAATTCTCTATTTGTGCTCACGGCTTATTTAATTATCGTAACTTTATACAATCCTACAAATTGCTACTAAATTAGTTTTATTTTATGTCATCTGAATTTACATCTATTGATTAAAATTTTATTTATTATTCCTATTATAATTTATTTAACTCCAATTTTTTTAATTTATCATTTAACATATTTATTGAAAATGCCTTTATCAAAGAATATGAAATAATTAGAAAAATAAGAGAAATGGAAAGGATTCACCAATTGAATTATAAGTCCCAACAATACAAATATTCTAAATGTTAAGATAATTATTGTGATAGTATTTATTACTCCCATTATAATTTAATTAGCTTGAATTTGTTTTTACATTTACAATGTAATATATTTATTAAAAAATGCATTTAACATAGAATATGAAATAATTAGAAAAGTAAGAGAAATTGAAACGAGTCATGAATTTTGAGTTGTAAATGTCCCAACAATACTAATATTCTAAATGCATAGCCTTCTCCAGATGGGTGAGTCGTTATTTGTAGCCTTGGCATGTGTGGGATGTTCTCTCTTGCAATACTTACCGACAGTGAACTCCGCCCATAAAGAGTTGTTCAGCCTAAGCCGCCACCATAAAGAATCAGAGAAATAGAAAGGACTCACCAATTTTGAGTATATGTCCCGGCAATACAAATATTCTTATTTATGTAAGTTAAGATAATTATTACGATTATGTTATTTCTCAATCTCAGTCAGCCTTTGTTTGTGGTCGTTCAATTTCGGATAATGTCTTACTTGGTTTTGAATGTAATCATTATTTGAAGCATAGGAAGAAGGGGAAGAGAGGTTATTTTGCATTGAAGCTTGATATGAGTAAAGCATACGATAGGATCGAATGGTCATTTGTGGAATCGGTCATGTATAGATTTGGCTTTGCTGATTCATTTGTTCGATTGATTATGATGTGCCTGTCTTCTGTGAGTTTCTCCTTTGTGCTCAATGGTGATTCCTTTGGTTTCTTACATCCGAATCGGGGGATCCCTCAGGGTGATCCAATTTCTCCCTACCTTTTTATCCTTTGTTCTGAGGTTTTCAGTCTTTTAATTCAGGAATCTGAAATTCGAGGTACAATACAGGGTGTTGCTGTCGCCAGGAGGGCTCCTCGGGTCTCTCATTTACTCTTTGCTGACGATTCTTTAATTTTCTGCAAAGCAACGGAGGATGCCGTGATGTGTATTGGCAGTATTCTCAATCTTTACGAAAGAGCTTCTGGGCAGCAAGTAAATTATGAAAAATCTGAAATGATTTTTAGCCCTAATGTTGATTAGGTGCAACAGCATTGCCTTGCTGGCTTACTGAATGTGTGTGTGGTGCAGAAGCTAGAAAAATACTTGGGGTTGCCTGCGGTTGTTGGGAGAGCTAAAGGTGACGTATTCACGGGCCTTCATACTCGTATTTGGAACAGGTTGGCAGGCCTATCGGAAAAAAACTTTATCTAGTGCCGGTAAGGAAGTCCTTATTAAATCTGTCTTACAAGCCATTCCCAATTATGTGATGCAATGATTTTTACTACCTGATTATTTGATTCGGGAAATTCAATCAGCGTTTGCTGACTTCTGGTGGAGTTCCCCAAAGCAACGTCGGATTCATTGGGTGGCTTGGTTCCATTTATGTGAAAGCAAACAACGAGGTGGGATTGGATTCCGTGACCTTAGGCGTTTTAATTTGGCTCTACTAGCAAAGCAAGCTTGGCGTCTTCAAAGTAATCCGGTGAGTCTTCTTGCTCGTGTCCTTAAGGCTCGTTATTTTCCAAGATCATCGTTTGCTGATGCTGTAATTGACTTCAAACCGTCAGCAACTTGGCGTATCATTTTGTCGGCTAGATTTATTGTGGTGGCAGGCAGTCGTTGGAAGATTGGTAATGGCTCTCAGATTAGAGTGTGGCATGACCCGTGGATTCCTCGGCCATATCATTTCCGTCCAATTAAGTTGCCTCATGCTGGTTTTGAAAATTTGTTAGTGGCTGACTTAATGAGTTCTGACCATTCATGTTGGGATGTGGCGAAGTTGAATAGCTTATTTTGTCCTGAGGATGTTTCTTTGATCCAAACTATTCCCATAGGTGGTGTAGAGGAGGTGGATAAATTATGTTGGCATTATTCTTCTTCAGGTTGCTTCTCTATTAAAAAGGTATATATTGTGGCTGCACAAGAAGCTTCTCGTCTCAAAGGTACTCTCATCGAATCTTCTGTGGGTGGACCTAATGTTGGATGGAATTTTTTGTGGAATGTTAATCTTCCCGGAAAGATTAAGCATTTAGGTTGGCGATTCTGTCTTGGTGCCTTGCCAACTCTTTCGAATTTAAAGAGGCGGCATATGAAGGTGGATTTACGGTGTTATTTATGTGATCGTGATCAAGAGGATGAGGAACATGTGTTTTTGTGTTGTGAGTTTGCTCGTGAATGTTGGGCTCTCGTTGATATTCCATACGCAATTTCGTCCTCGTGGCGGGGTGCGCCGGAAGGGTGGATTCGTCATCCGTAGTTTAAATGTTCTGCCGATCAATACCTATTGGCGCATTGTCTTTTGTGGGGAATTTGGGATCATAGAAATGAATTGGTGTTTGAAGGGCTATCTTCTTCTCCAATGGCTACGTACTATTTGTCAAGAATTTCTTGAGCAATTTTCAGCAGGCGTGTTTGGTTTTTCGATCTTAAGGCTATGTATGATTTTATATTTTCAGGTTCTTGTGCTGGTTGTAATTCTCTGGACTCTCATTTGTTTGGTTAATGAAAGTTTATGTTCCTGTCAAAAAAAGAAGAAGATAATTATTGTGATAGTATTTATTACTCCAATTATAATTTAATTAACCTCAATTCATTTTTACATTTACAATATTATTTATGTAAGTTAATAGTATTATTTTGATACTTTTTTATGTTATTTCTACAATTATAAAAAAATAATTTATTTATTGTGCTTTGTGGAAAGTGCTATTCGAACAGTTTGAAATCAAATAATACTTCACTCTTAGAAGTATTTTATGTCATGTGAATTACATCTATTGATTAATTTTTTTTTATTTACTACTCCCATTATAATTTAATTAACTCCAATTATTTTGTTTACATTTATCATTTAACATATTTATTGAAAATGCCTTTATCAAAGAATATGAAATAATTAGAAATATCAGAGAAATGGAAATGACTCACCAATTTTGAATTGTATATATGTCCCAACAATAAATATACTGCATATTATTTATGTGTGATAGTATTTATTACTCCCTTTACAATGTAATTGACTACAATTTATTTTTACATTTACAATGTAATATAGTTATTAAAAATGCATTCAACGTAGAATATGAAATAATTATACAAACAAGTGAAATTGAAAGGATTCAGTAGTTTTGAATTGTAAATGTCTACTACCAATATTCTAAATGTTATTTACGTGAGTTAATATTATCATTTTGATACTTAAGTAAGCTTTTTGGATTAATTCAAATTCAAAATTATACCGTAAAAAACTATTTATTTATGTTAAAATAAAATTTCTACAATTAGAAAAAATTTTCTATGATATGTGGTAAGTGTTTTTTAAAATATTTTTGAAACTGTTGTTTATTTACTGTGATTTGTGGTAAGTGTTTATTAATTCAAATCAAGTAATAATTCAATTCTAAAAAGTAATATAAAGAAGGTAAAATTGACCACAAATAAAAATAATTAAAATTTAAGAAATATTTTTTTATTTATATAAAGATAAAAGTTCTCTATTTGTGGTCAATGTTTATTAAATTATCATAAATTATTTTATGTGTCATGTGAATTTACATTTATTGATTAGTTTTTTTTATTTATTTCTCCTATTATTTTTCTAATTTACCATTTAACATATAAAATTTCCTTATGTTTCCATCGAAACTATGGAGATGTTTCCATTTTCGATGTTATGGAAACAAAAATATATGGTAGTTATAAAATTATTTAGTTTCCTTCGAAACGCTTTATTTTCTTACTTTCCTTTGAAATCTGAGTTTTTTAAGAAACTTTTTATTTTTCTTAATTTTCAGTGAAACATTTATTTCGTACTTTCAGCTACAAATATATAAATTCTTGTGTTATGCATAAGTATTTCATTTAATAACAATAGATTTAATATTACGCTAAAATAATAATGTTATATATATAAATATCTATGTAACATAGATACTTTGTAACACATAGTTAAAAAATAACTATTATATTATTTATTTAGTTTCAATTGTAGCTACATCAAATAAAAACTCCAAATATATAATTTTACTATATAAATAATTTTAAGTGAATAAATGATACAAAATTAAACTAGATATGTTTGAATTAAAAAGGGAAAGGTAATATTTTTAATTTTTCTAGGACTATTGTGTATTTTTTTCATTTTACGACTTTTCTGTCGAGTTTTTGAGAAGTTTCTCCCTTTATAATTTAATTAAATTCAATTCATTTTTACATTTACAATGTAAAATATTTATTAAAAATACATTTAAAGTGGAATAAGAAATAATTAGAAAAGTAAGAGAAATTGAAACAACTCAGGAATTATGAGTTGTAACTTTCCTAATAATACTAATATTCTAATTGTTATTTATGTAAGTTTTTTTTTAAGTGAAAGCGATAAATATTATTAATTGAACTAAATTGATTACAATCAGTCCTGTTGACTATCAATCTCTAATACATATGATTATAGGCAATCATACATTGATCAATAATAGCAATATCACATAAATTAAATATAAACAACCCTATACTATTACAGTAGACTATCATCCCACGCATTGGTCGGGTTTGAACCCATGACCTTAGATCTCAACCTTAATCACTAGACCAAGAGATCATTGGTGTTATTTATGTAAGTTAATGTTGTTATTTTGATACTTCTGTATCAAATACTTCAAATACAAAAAATTATAAATGAAACGAACTAATAGTCATGTTAAAACAAAGTTTCTACAATTATAAAAAAAACAATAATTTATTTATAATGCTTTGAGGAAAGTTCTATTTGAATATTTTGAAATCAAATAATAATTCAATTCTTAAAATTAATAAAAAGAGGCTCAAATTTATCCCAAGTACAAATAATTATAATTTAAAAAATAATTGGTTATTTATATGAAAATGAAAGTTCTCTATTTTTGGTTAAACTTTATTAAATTATCCTAACATAAATGATCCAACAAATTCTTAAAACCCTTAATGTTGATTTTATAATACTAAATTAGTTTTATTTTATGTCATGTGAATTTACATCAATTGATTAATTTTTTTATTTATTACTCTCATTATAATTTAATTATTGAAAATGCCTTTATCAAAGAGTATGAAATAATTAGAAAAATCAGAGATTTGAATTGTATATGTCCCGATAATACATATATTCTAAATTCTATTTTATGTAAGTTAAGATAATTATTGTGATGGTATTTATTACTCCGATTATCATTTAATGTAGAATAAGAAATAATTAAAAAAAATAAAAAAATTGAATGGATTCTCAAATTTTGAATTGTAAATGTAACAACAATACTAATATTCTAAATGTTATTTATGTAAGTTAATGGTATCATTTTGATACTTTTGTATGTTGTTTGGATTATTTAAAATACAAATAATTATAATTGAAAAGAACTAAATAGTCACGTTAAAGCAAAATTTCTACAATTAAAAAAAAACATTATTTATTATGGTTTGTGGAAAGTGCTATTCGAACATTTTGAAATCAAATAATAATTCACTCTTAAGAGTAATAAAAAGTGGTTAAAATCTATCACTTAAGATATAATTGGATTTTTATATAAGAACAAAAATTCTCGATTTGCGATCAAAGTTTATTAAATTATCCTAATTTATATTACTCCCATTATAATTTAGTTAACTCCAATTATATTTTTTAGATTTACCATTCAACGTATTTATTGAACATGCCTTTGTCGAAGAATATGAAATAATTTAAAAAATCAGAGAAATGGAAAGGACTGACCAATTTTGAATTGTATATGTCCAACAATTAAAATATTCTAAATATTATTTATTTAAGTCAAGATAATTATTGTGATAGTATTTATTGCTCTCTTTATAATTTAATTAACTACAAATTATTTTTATATTTACAATGTAATATACTTACTACATCCAACGTAGAATAAGAAATAATTAGAAAAATTAGAGAAATTGAAAGGACTCACAAATTTTGAATTGTAAATGTCCCAATAATACTAATATTCTAAATGTTATTCATGTAAGTTAATAGTATTATTTTTTGATACTTTTGTATGTAATTTGGATTACTACAAATACAAAAAAATTATAAATGAAAAGAACTAAATAATCATGTTAAAGCAAAATTTTTACAATTATTAATTTTATTTGTTTATTATGCTTTGCGAAAAGTGTTATTCGAACATTTTGAAATCAAATAATAATTCAATTCTTAAAATTAATAAAAACATGTTCAAATTTAAGAAATAATCGATTATTTATAGAAGAACAAAAGTTCTCTATTTGTGTTCAAAATTTATTAAACTATCCTAACTTATATGACCCGACAAATTGGTAAAAACCTTAATATTGCTTTTATAGTACTAAATTAGTTTTATTTCTATGCCTTATAGTATTGAATTAGTTTTATTTTTATGTCATGTGAATTTACATCTATTGATTAATATTTTTATTTATTACTCCCATCATAGTTTAATTAATTCCAATTGTAAATTGGAGAAATTGGAAGGTCTCACGAATTTTGAATCGTAAATGTCCCAGAAATACTAATATTCTAAAATTTATTTATGTAAGTTAATATTATTATTTTGATACTTTTGTATGTTGTTTGGATTACTTCAAATAAATATATTATTATTAAATCAAAATTTCTGCAATTAGAAACATAGATAAAATGAAAGGACACACAAATTTTAAATTGTAAATGTCCCAACAATACTAATATTCTAAATGATATTTATGTAAGTTAATAGTATTATTTTGATACTTTTGTATGTTATTTGGATTACCTAAAATACAAATAATTATAATTGAAAAAAAAACTAAATAGTCATAAAATGCTATTCAAACATTTTGAAATCAAATAATAATTCACTCTTCAAAGTAACAAAAAGGGTTTAAAATCTATCACAAGTACAAATAATTATAATTTAAGAAATAACTGGTTATTTATATAAGAACAGAAGTTCTCTATTTGTGGTCAAAGTTTATTAAATTATCCTTGTAAACAGATTTTCGTGTTCCTGAATTTAACGAAATACGAAAATATTATAAATAAATTCTTGAATTGAATTGAATATTTGTGGGTGCAAAATCTCTACTTGAAAACCTCTAATTCTTCTCTTCAAGAACATGAGCTTTGACTTCGGCAACTTCGAAGGTGAAAACTCGATGTTGGATCTCCTTTTACGTTGACTTTGACTTTGAATAAAGTTAATTCGGGGGTCGTTGACTTGTTCCCGGATCAAACACTATGAACTTTAAGATATTTGACTTGAATTTGAGATATTTCTTGGTGGATTTGAGACTTTGATCTTCCGCCAAGGTGGACTTCTGTCTTGATAACGTTAATTGGCCGGTCTTCAGATTTCTTGTCGAATTCAAACGCTGACTTTGGACGATTTCCGCGACGAACGCCTTGAATCTTGCCTAGAACGCCGTGGATCTTCCTTGATTTGTGCTTGAGAGGATTTCGGGATTTCTTGAATGCTCTCTTGCTTGTATGTGTGTGTCTTCAATTGTGTTCCACTGACCCCTTTATATAGCTGTCAAAGAGGTAGAGTTATGGTGAATTTGAACATTTATTTTGTATTATCTCTTTATTTTAATTTAAAGAGATAAATACATTAAATATTTGAGAAGACATGATTGGTCAATTTCAATATTATCTCTTTAATTTTTGTAATTTTTTGAAGAGATAATATGAGAAATATTTGTCTTGATTTGATTGGCCGGAACACCTCAATTTGACACGTGTGGACCGTTGATTTGATGACGAAATATATATTAAAATATCAATTAATTTAACGATTTATATTTAGAATTAATCTAGTAAATTCCAAAATATAAATAGAAAAGGGAATATAATTGATAAATAATATATATTTTCCACTTGTCGTCATTTGATTGGGCGCAAAATTTATTTGTCCACAAATGCCCCCTCGAGACTCGTTCACGAATAAATGCTTGAAAATGTAATTTTTTCAAAGTGAAGGAGTCGCGAAAATATGAATCGAATTTGCGTGGTCGCAGCAATTTGGATCCATCAATTTTTTTTTTCGTTGGACCACCCACCAAGAGAAAGCCTATTTCATATATATATGTGGATATAGAGATTGGGCCGAAAGCCTTTTAGGCTTACAAAATCATTTGATTGATTGTTTTTGTTCATTTAGCCCAAATCCTCATGATCAAAGGCTTACATTTTACAAAGAAAATGTCTTTGTTTCAAGTGGTCCACGGCAGACTTTAACTCAGCCAATTTCCTTGGACATTTAAAGTCTTACTCGCAGACTCATTTGATCAATGCCGTGACATATCTCCTTCTGTGATAGACTTGCTTCCAGAGCCGTAAACACGAAGGAGTTGAGTTTGAATTCAACTCAAAATTCGATGTTTAAACCATTCGAAACCTTGGTAATTAATATCGGTTTATCCTAATCCTGCTAAACTTGTGCCTCTTTGAATTTGAGTTCAATTGGGACAAATAATCACCAAGTTTATTTGGACTGAGAAACCGAAATTGATGCCTATATAAGGAGCTTGAATTTGCTCAAATATGATAGTGATGATTCGGCATTCTTGAGGTATGTCCAATGGTCAAATATATTTTTTTTTTCTTCAATTGTTCTGTCATGCACACAAGGTGTTTGTTGTAATGCCTCTGTTATTTTTTTTGCAAAATTTTCAGACCAGAGACGAAATTCGAATCCTTTCTTGAATTCCAGCCGGCTCTTCACGGTATTACTTTGCTACTCTTCGTGATTCTTGCATCGTGCTTTCATTGATTCGATTTGCCGCATTCTTTGAATTCCGATTCTATGTTCGCAACAATCGAGTTCACTGATCCGTATCAATAGTTTCTGGAGTAGAAGTTTGGGTGTCCACAGGAAATAGAAGGTCGTTGGTCGCGAAGACGTTTTCGCAACAATCGATTTCACTGATTCAAGGCTGGTGCATGCATGCTATCTCTCTTTGATCAGTGTCCATTGACAACATCTAACTAATATATCCACTTCTTTAAACAATTTAACCATTTAAAAGCCTTGTTTTAAAAGACATCTTGGTAACGTCACCAGTTGACGTTTGCATGCATGCAATTTCTCTCTTCCTCTATTTTCCTTTTTTTTTTTTTTTTTAACTTCAACTCTTGTATTCAAGAGAGATCCATCAAAAGGCATAGCATATTTTTTCACAATACTGCAGAAACTAGGAAATAGACTTTGTATTCAAGAAGTTAATAACCAACGTTTAATTGATATTGACTGTAACTTTTATTTGACATATTCCCATGTGTTTAACCAACGGCGTGTCATAGATTTATTTGAGTTTATATTTTTTTCACTAACTCAATTAAATCTATTCTTTGTGCCTTGATAGGTTGCGACATTGTTTACTTCAAAGACGAGTCTCTTTCCTCCGGTCAACAAAACTTGGTTATTCTTGACGATGAAAGCCAACCTTTGGAGAAAGGAACAATTTTGGCGACTCATACTCCTCTCATCGGTCGATATGCGAAGCAATGGCCGAGGTTGACAACTCCACTTCACACGGAACAATGGTCTCGAGAAGTTTCATTGATCAAGACTTCCAAGGTGTGGACTCTACAAGCGACTCATCACCGTTGTTCTGATGAACCAAGCTTTCTACCGACGTTGGGCCGCCGAATCATTAAAGGGAAAGCCAAGTGGAGAGACAACGTTCATTTTGCCGGTGAGTTCCGCTTCATCAAAGGGTTTTGGGAGTGGACGGAAGACGTACTTAGCCGGTGCAAAGACAAGCTAGTCGCGGCCCAAGTATATGATGCCGTATACGCCTCACTATTTACCTATGACTGCAATTCCGATATCATCAAGGCGTTTTGTGAAGCGTGGTGCCCATCTACCAACACTCTTCTGGCGTCCTTTGGAGAATTGTCTATTTCGTTGTGGGACGTGCATACCCTTTCCGGACTTCCTATGATGGGACTCCTTTATGACAAAGTTGTTCCAAGGGCCAAGGAGCTTAACGGGGTTGACGAGATAGGACGGAGACTTGTGCCTCGTTCTTGCAAGTCCCTACTTCACACCTACCATTTGCTTCGAAAGAGCAATAACGATGGCCAATCCTCTCAAGTTCCTATCGATAAATGGGTCAAGTTTTGGCTTAGAAGGGCAACGAAATACCGCGAGCCCCCTCCGCGTAAAGAGAAGAAGGCCGTTCGTCCTAAGTCAACTCATAACCCCTCCGGGACCTTTGGGGTACATGGCAAGTGGTCCATGACGGACGAGGCATTATTCTCGAGGCTTGGTATCGAAGGGAGTTCAAAGGAAAAGACATTCTTGCCAGCGTATTTGGCGTGTTGGCTTTGTACTTTTGCCCTTCCCACTCAAGATGTTGGTTCAATACGCCCAAGTGTTTTCAAGGTGGCGAGTGCTATGGCAGCCGGTCGAAGAATTGGTCTTGCAGTTCCTATCTTGGCTAGTATCTACAGAGGTTTGAATAAGATCTCCAACTCCCCAAGGCCAACTCGCGTACACTCTCCATTTCCGATTCACTTTGTCTATAGTTGGATAGCTTATATTTCAAGACTCATTATCAACTTGTGCAAAGCATTCGTGGGCCCAAGATGACACTCTTTTCAGGCGAAGGAGGCGCAAAGTACTACGATCCGCAAGAGGCGAGAAAGCGGCTACACAAAGGCGATTTTATCTCTTGGACTTGCAACATGATTGTGAGGGACAAGGATTTTTCACTCACAGACGATGGGGCATGCCACGGAATCTGAAGAAATCTATTTCATGGCCGTCCGTTCGAACTACCTTCCTCTGCGGCAAGGCGATCATTTCGTTGTTGAGCCCTATAGCCCTCATCGATTTAGTCGTCAATTTGGTTTCTTCCAAGAAGTGTCGGGAATTCTTTCGCAAGACATTCGCGAAACTTCTTTAGAGGGTGGAATCCATTATTGGCGCATGTGCATTCTGTCCAAGACCACGAATAAAGTGTTGTTCCCTCTCATGCCCCCAAATATGAAGAAGTTCTCCTCCGAGGCGTACAAATGGTGGTAGCTTGGAGCTCACGGTGGCTACTTTGAAGAAAACGTGGCGAAGTTGCTTGCCTTAGGCCCAAGTCAAGCTTCTCCAAAAGGCAAGAAGTGTGGTGAAGGAGTCGCCCAAGATCGTCCTTGCGGGCCGGCTACTTCCCCTCCTTAGCAAAATTCTCAAATGGTCGAACCCCTTGAAGTAGATAAGAAGCAATGCGCTCCTCGTTCCTTAGAAGTAAGTAGGAGTAGCAATCCTGATCGTCATTGGAAAAGGCCGAAGAGGGATTCGAAATCAATAAACATCAACGTTGATGATGAAGGCTCAAGTCATGAACCATCGACGTTGAACTTTGTCAAGGAGGTTATTTTTTTCCTTTATTCCTCTTCTTCTTTTTTTTTTTTTTTTGGTGATAAGATTTTATTTTGTTTCTAACTCTAGCCGATGCATTATCGTAGCTCGAAGTTGAGGTCTTAGCCGTTGAAGATGATGAAACTTCCCAAGACAGCCAAGGGTCGAGTTTGTTGGCTACGACTCGTCCTCTTGAAATGGGGCTTAAGAGAGAAAACAACCCTCCTGCCAAGCCACTGTGTCGGTATTTGAAGGTGAGAGGTTCTTCCTTAATCATCAAAAGGAGTTTCTTCAGAAGTTGTGGAGTGATCTTCTCGTGAAGATATCAAACACCCCAATTGATTTCATCTCATCAATCGAAGACAACGTTTACTTCGTTCTTGAGTCTATGAAGAGTTTTCAGAATTTTGATATCTCAAACGTGGAAGAATCGATGAACACGTTGTTCGCCAAGGCTGCTGCTTATGATGAGGCGAGGTCGTCGTCTTCTCAAAGGTTATCCAAAGATCTTTTCGACCGGAAGTTAAAGGAAGCCAACGATCATCTTCAAGAGGCCCGTGCTAAAGAAAGTGAAGCTTCCAAGGTCCAATCTACTGCGGACGAGTTGAAGCGTGTTGAGAAGGAGCTTGCGGTTTGAAATAGCGTAGGAAGAACCTGTGTGCTACTCTGAAGGAAGAAAATCCCTAGAAATTCTCAAATTTCTTTCCGGTTTTAGAGTTCTCAACAACAAACCCCTTCTCTTACCTCAGCTTTTTCATAGTGCCCAAGTTGGAGTTTGTGAAATTGTGGAGGAAATTGCAGCGCTCGAGAATACTACCCCCCTCAATGATGAAGTAATTGTGAGTTTGGAGGCTTCAAGGACACACTTGGAAGCCCTCAAGGAAGGGTTGAAGGATTTGCGTCCCTTTGCTTGAGATTTGCTTAGGACCTTTTTATTTTGTCGCATTTTGATTTCCTTTTTCTTTATTCTATGTCATGAACTCCAATATTTCCTCGAGATTACGTAATAGAAGCTTTTTATTTTTCTTTCTATCTTACAATCTTTGAGCATGTTTGAGTACTTCCACCCTCGACGACTTTAGAAGAGGAATAAAACTAATTTAAGTGTTATGACTGAACTTAGAATATCTAAGTTGCCTACGTACCTCATCAAGAGGATCAAGTCAATTCATAGTTCAGGGGTACAAAATATTTGTTTGGAGAATAGAGGGCCGTTCACAGTTTATACTTATGCGGGCCAGGTTTTTTTCTTTTACTTGTTTTCTGGTATTTTTTTGTTTTTTTTTCTTTTTTTTCTTCTTTTTTTTTTCAGGCGTAATACCGCTTCAAGAACTTTCCAGTTATCGGGCATATCTTCAAGCCATCTTTGGTATCCTCTCTTTCAATTTCATCATTTTCAGCTAAGGTGATGTGATGAACTTGGGTAATGTCTTCTTCAACACTGCCGTTAACATAATTAGATGATGCTACGCTTTCTTTGTCATCCTCATCATTAAGTTGAACTTGTGTGAAGACCATTGTTCTTGTTTTTGACGTTCAAGACTCCGCCACATGATATGTCTAGAGTTGTGTAGCGTCTCATTCTGGAAGGAATTGAACTTCTAAGTTTCTGTGAGGATGTGATGTTTTCCTTACATTGTGCAGCCACCTTGGACATGGTTTTCTTTTGATACATCATTCTTTTCCGTGGACCAAGCCTATCAAAGACAGATTGATTGTTGGTCTTTCTATGCACCATTCTTTTACGTGTGCCAAGTCTGTTGAAGACAGACTCTCGTGGATTTTCTTTCCCCTAGTCATCTTCTGTTGAAGAGAGACTTTCGCTGACATGGTTGCTGCTGGCCCTTTTTTATGGCGATGCGGATAGGCTTAGGAGGGATAAAGCCAAGACCTACACGTGAATTTGGGACTGCGTGCCCTTTTTCCTTTAACATTACTTGGGTGGCGTTGAGTCCATGGAGCTTCTTGTTGGTGGCTTCGGGAGGAAGCTTTCCAAGGGCTAATCTTTCTTGTGGATTATACCCGGCTTTAACTAGCAGTTTGAAGGCCTTAGGATCATACCCTTCTCCATCTATGGCCAACGCTTCATGTCCCTCTTCTTCCTTTTGGGTTGAGAACACAAATCCTTCGAGTGGCGGTTTCGATGGTTGCTTCGCGTTGATTTGAGTCAATGGTAAAGTCAGACTCTTTGAAAATCCGGCCTCGACAGCGGGCTGCTCACTTCTCCTCATGCTTCGATCGTCATGTGACTTTGGTTTCTCTGAGGGTGAAGTCTCTTTTCCTCTTTTGGCAGTTTCAACGTAGTACTTGGCGTCGGCGAAGTGCGACTCAACTTCGGTGAAAGGTTTGGTATCACCGAGTACCCTTTTCACTACGCCATTACGATAGTATTTGAAGCATTGATGCCATGTTGAGGGGACCACAGAATTTTCATGCAACCAAGGGCGGCCAAGAAGCATGTTGTAAAGAAGTCTTGGCATCCATAACATGGAAATAGTACAGTTGACGTCGTATCGTCCATTAACAATTCCATCCTTATAATGCCGACAACCCTTTGTCCTCATTGATTGAATCCTTGAATCATGAGGCGGCTATTCGCGAGTTCGTTCATTAGGATCCCCAAGTCTCTCAAGGTTCGCAGGGGTAAGATATTGATTGCAGAGCCTCCCTCGATCAATATTCTATTCACCTTTTGTTCACGTGCATATCCAGCGACGAACAAGGGGTGGTTATGCGGTTTTGACCCAAGAAGCAAATCTTCGTCGGTGAAGGTAATGGTGGACATGCATTCATCACTATCAGAGGAGTCTTCTTTTTCAGACAGAGCGTCCTCTTTTGATCGCAGTAGCATTCTCATGGGTGGTATTATGGGAGGCTTCACAATCGAAAGACCCACACTTGACCGAGGTCATGTTTGCTGCTGCGGTATCTTCTTCAAGAGAGATCTTGCCTTGGCGAGCTAATTGCATAACCTTGTCTTTGAACACAAAGCAATCTTGTATCCAATGCCCAACTAAACGATGGTACTTTCAATATTTTGGGTCATCTGTTCGTTCGGCTTCTTCAGGTCGTTTTGGTTCGGGTAGTTCGATGTGGTTAGCCTCCAACAAGTCATCAAATATGCGGGGAATATAGGAATCAAGGAAAGGATATTGCTTTTCTTGCATTTTCGTCAAGGTTAATTTTCTTTGCAGTCTCTCGTAAGGAGCATTATTCTTTAGGATGCTACCATTATTTGCCTTGCTTCGGAGCTTGAAGGGTGCCATATTTACTGCCATGGATTCCTTGTTTGGAGCTTCCAAATAAGGCTTGCCCCCATTCTTGCCTTCTCGCCTTTCCTTGGTTCTGCGAGGCTCTTGGACAGGTGGTCCTTCTACTCCACTCGCTGCCATACTCAACTCCATATCATGTGCCCGAGTGGCTAAATCTTCAAATGATCTAGGTAGAAATCCTTGAAGAATATAGCGAAGACCCCAATGCATCCTTTGAATGCACATCTCAATGGTGGAAGCTTCAGATACTCGATCTTTGCAGTTGAGGCTCAGATTCCTCCACCTATTGATATAATCGATAACTAGCTCGTCCTTCCATTGGCAAGAATTTGTAAGCTCAATCATGTTGATGGTACGCCTAGTGCTATAGAATCGATTGAGGAACTCTTGCTCTAGCTGTTCCCATCCATCAATCGAACCGACCTCCAAATCAGTATACCAATCATATGCGTTGCCTTTCAGTGATCGGACAAACTGTTTGACTAGGTGATCCCCATATGTTTCAGCATTGTTGCATGTTTCGACGAAGTGGGGGACGTGCTGCTTAGGATTGCCTTTGCCGTCAAATTGTTGGAACTTTGGTGGTTGGTAGCCCATCGGCATCTTCAAGCTGTCAATTCTTGGAGTGTAGGGCTTGGAGTAGGTAAAGGATGACCTTGAGCTTCCCTCAATCTTGCTCTTGATGGTCCCTTCGATGAATTCTTTCAATTGGTCCACAGGGATCAATCCATTGGACGAGACTTGAAGCCCTTTTGCAGGTTTATCTCTCTCGGTGTAGTTTTCTTTAGTGGATATTTCTACTTCTTCATGACCCTCGACTTGTTTTCCTCGAATATGGCTTGCCTCAACATTGTCTGGCTTGTTGATCAACCTAGCGATTTAGGGGTCTTGGTCTTGGACATGCTTGGTAAGTTCTTCGATAGCTCTTGTCAGGCTTGCGATTTGCTCTTCTAAGGTTGTGGCATTCGTCACCATGATTGGAGCCACATTCATTGTGAAGGAGTAGCTAAACTCGGAGCGAGGAGAGGACAGGGGAGATTTATCTTCGTCATCTTCTCTTGCGTGGTTAGGCACGAATATGTCCTTCTGAGCAAACTCTATTAGAGGAGTCGTTTGGGAAGATTCCTTAAGTTTCTTCGACATACTCCTCTTAGTAACACCGAGACTCTTGGTACTTGAACTTGAGGACTTCGTTGTGGCGAGTATTTGGAATTCACCGTCTTCATGACTTTTCCTTGAGTGTCCATTGAAATACTTCAAACTTTGTTGAAGGGAAGAGATGAGAGGTAGAGCGGTCCCACCGGGCGTGCCAAAATTTGTAAACAGATTTTCGTGTTCCTGAATTTAACGAAATACGAAAATATTACAAGTAAATTCTTGAATTGAATTGAATATTTGTGGGTGCGAAATCTCTATTTGAAAACCTCTAATTCTTCTCTTCAAGAACGTGAGCTTTGACTTCGGCAACTTCAAAGTTGAAAACTCGATGTTGGATCTCCGTTTACGTTGACTTTGACTTTGAATAACGTTAATTCGGGGGTCGTTGACTTGTTCCCGGATCAAACACTATGAACTTGAAGATATTTGACTTGAATTTGAGATATTTCTTGGTGGTTTTGAGACTTTGATCTTCCGCCAAGTTGGATTTCTATCTTGATAACGTTAATTCGCCGGTCTTTGAATTTCTTGTCGAATCAAACGCTGACTTTGGACGATTTCCGCGACGAACGCCTTGAATCTTGCCTAGAACGCCGTGGATCTTCCTTGATTTGTGCTTGAGAGGATTTCAGGACTTCTTGAATGCTCTCTTGCTTGTATGTGTGTGTCTTCAATTGTGTTCCACTGACCCCTTTATATAGCTGTCAAAGAGGTAGAGTTGTGGTGAACTTGAATACTTATTTTGTATTATCTCTTTATTTTAATTTAAAGAGATAAATACATTAAATATTTGGGAAGACATGATTGGTCAATTTCAATATTATCTCTTTAATTTTTGTATTTTTTGAAGAGATAATATGAGAAATATTTGTCTTGATTTGATTGGCCGGAACACCTCAATTTGACACGTGTCGACCGTTGATTTGATGACGAAATATATATTAAAATATCAATTAATTTAACAATTTATATTTAGAATGCCCACAGACTGAATGTTTAAACTCGTGGACTTGGGCTGTGCAAAGGTTGGTAGCTATGAAACCAACTTCTAAGGGGTAGTCTGAAATTTTCCAAGTCGAGGACCTAGATACTGAGCATCGAGAGTCCTGTAGAGACTTGCACTAAGCATTACATTCACTACGTGAGTGCCGAATTTCTTCGGTTACAGACGTGGGTGGTCTATGCAATTTTAGTGGGTTGGTTGCTAAGGTAGTCAACTCACTGAACTAACTCGGGGGAATCGTCATATGGAAGCCTTGGAGGCTTGGTTGGTATAACTAGAATTCCGATTCTGATAGTATGGGATTAGTCCTCGGACTTGAGGAATCACTATAGTCGCTTACATATGAAGATTATATCTTGGACCTGGCGAGGGACTATACTGTGAGGTATGGTCATTATAAGCCTTATCCAGTGCAGCCGGATTACGTAGTAAGGACGGTGGATTATAAGAGATAAACCGACACTTATCTTTATTGTGGGAGCAAGTCCCTATGCGCTCTGAGATGGTTTAGACTCTCAAAGTCTTTGGCCAAAGAGATTGATCGATTAGGGAAGGTTCTCTTGATCGGATCAAAAGAGTAAACACATTTCGAGTATGAAGCATAGTTGCCTGGGCAAGGATGGGAACCAACGACCAATTCCATGCCCCAGACTATGGGCAGGAGATGGTTGGCGGAAGGACCGTATCTGTATAGAACTCGAGCCTAAATGTTCATGCCAACATTCACCTAGTCTGTAGTGCCATGTACCGTTGCTAGACGACCACCCCTGGTGCGGGCTTTTTTTGGTTATTGGTTTAATCATAAAATATTAATTAAAGTGGATTAATTAATTATGTGGATATAAGCCCAAGTCTAGCTGAGGGTGAACCTAATGAGTCACACACAAAATTACCGTGGAAGTGATGGAATTAATTTAGAATTAATTCCGGACGAAATAAATTAATTTAGTTGGATTAAATTAATTAATGGAGAAAAAAATAAATGATTGGATCATTTATTCAGGATAATCCATTAGATGGATGGACCAAGAATTTAATTGATTGGATTAGCCTTTTAAATTAATTTGATTAATTTAAATTAGGCTTGGGTTAGTTAATTAGTGGATTGGATTCATTAATTAATTAGTAGATGGGCTTGTCTAGTTAATGGATTGGATTCATTAATTAGTGGACAAGGCTTAAATTAATTAGTTGGATTAATTAATGTCTTGGGCTTGATTAATAAATTAGATTTATTAATTGAGTATATTTGGGCTTGTTTATTTATTTAATTGAATTAAATATTTACTTGAGTTTTATTTTAGGTATTTGTTTAATGTATTATATAAACCCAATAGGTTAATTATTGCGCTTGAATTAATTTGTTGGACAAATTAAAGCAAGCATGGTCCAAATGTATATGCCCCAACCGCCACTATCAAGAGACCAAGTCAATAGAGAGACTTAGTGGCCGAGCATCTAGTGTAACATGAATAACTATTTGTAATTGAGTGGCGACGTGTGGTCGGTGTGGAATGATGACTGATATGAATTAGATTCCCATTATCTAGGATACATATTTTTCTGTCACAGTTCTAAAATAACAAGGCATGTACAAGGGTGTGCACATGAACCTTTGATTCTCTCCCCACTATGATACACGACATACTTGGAGTGTGTGTGTGTGTGTGTGAATCTCACCATTTTCTCGCTCATAATTCTTCTCTAAGAAAATTCTGAAAATATTTCACCCCTTCTCCATGATATGTGTTCTCCTTGAATTAGATTGAAGTTAAGAACAAGAAAAATCCATATACACTAATTAATAGTGTGATTTGAAATTCTGTTTCTTCCATCGATCTAGCCCTTTCAAGCAAGAGGGTTAGATCCAACTTCCCGGTGTGGTGTGGACTTGCTTTAGAGGGGTTCTACACTTGAACCCTCTAAGTGAACGGATACGGAGAAGGAGATTTGGAGTCAATGCGAGTAGCCGATCAAAACGGAAAAACAAGAAAAGATATATTTTCGTGGTTATGTTTCCGTTTTCATATCTTTCCTTTTCCATGATCAAATGCATTTATGTTTGTTTTATTTATTTCTGCAATTTAATTGCACCGAATGCCCAGGAATGATCAAATGGTACACCGCTTTTGATAAATTTAGCGGACCACTCTTGCTGCTTAGCTCCCCCGCTCCTGCCCTCCGACTAGGAGGTCAGTCGCTCTCTGCGTTAGCAACATTCTCAAGCAGAATTACCGAGCTCCAATTCCTCGCTGACTACCGTTAGCTACGTTCCTGCTTGCCAACTAGGCAATCAGTCACTCCCCTGGCTTTTGCTCTAGCTTTAATTCATGATTTTCCAATTCAAGTCCATCCCGGAGGTGAACCAAAGCAGATTCTGACCCTCGTCCTCTTTGATCGAGACGTTGGACGGATTTTGAAAGTGATCCGGGATCTATTATATTCCTTGTACTATCTTCTTACTCTTTAGCAATCTATAAGGCAGCTAAGAGCTCTATTATAGTCTAGAGAAAGCTCCTCAAGAAGGAACTCAATAGCTCAAACAACTAACTCATAGTCCAGTTTCTATTTGGTGTCGTTTTAATTTCCATTGTTTTCATACTACCGCCGTGTTCCCAGGCCAATATCTTTTAAGTCCACGATTGCCAGCATTTGCTCTTAAAGGTTGATAAATGTATTGCAGAATGGGCAGGTATCCCTCTATCTTTTGCAGGGCAGATACAACTTATCAAGACGATTGTTAGTGCCCTTCACACATACTGGGAAACAACCTTTGTCCGTCCAAAAGGGGTTATTAAACTGATTGAGAACAAGTTGCATAGATTCCTTTGGCAGGGGACTTCGGATCATGGGTGTACTATGGTGGCGTGTCCCAAGTTTGTTTACCTTATGACGAGGGAGGCTAGGGCATTCGAGCTATTATATCGGCTAATCAAGCCCTTACGATCCGAAACTTGTCTGATGTATTATAGTAGTCTCCTCAATCCATTTGGGTTCAATAGATTTGCAGTAAGGACTTCGTTCTAAATCTATTTGGACTATATCACTGCATAGTAGATCTTGGAGTTGGAGGAAGATGATTAAAACACGACAGTTTCTCTTAAATGGAGTTCAGTATGAGGTGGGCACCAAATTCATGGTATGGCATGATCCTTGGCATCCTCGAGGAGTGCTTATTCAAAGATTTCTAAAAGGACCCTCTTGTGTTCGTATTCCACTTGATGCACACTTACATGTGGTTATGAATGGTTAGCAGTGGAGTTGGCCTTCTATTACGAATTTGGAGATGTTGGATATCACCTGTGAGCTACCTTTGATTCATGATGGACCGAGTTGAAATTGCTGGAATAATTCCTGTGGAATTCTGACTAATTCGGATGCTTTGCACTTGTTTCAGCCAAAAACGCCTATAAGTAGGTTGGTATTCACTATTTTTTGGACCTTTCTGTATTCCTAGGAACCTCTTTATCTTATGACTAGCTATCTTGAAATGGTTTTCTACTTTGGATAAGCCATCATGTAGGATGTGAAACGTTATGTGCATCATCCGGGAGATGAACGCGAATAGCGGAAGCGCGAAAGATTGCATAATAAAAATTGCAAAAGCATAATTAAACGAAAATTTAAAGCATGCATCACATACATAATCGGATCAAGGGGTGTGCCCTTGATTCTCCCGAGCGTTCGGTGTATCTCATGTTCAATAAAAACACAACATGGAGGCCATAGAATTTGAACCGAAAATCATAATTAAAGAACCTACCCGGTTGTAGTTTTGTCTTCGTTCGGCTACATGCATTGTTCCCTGTTTGCACCAAGATCTCAAGAAGGAGACCCTCTAAATCATCTCACTCGCTACACCGGAAAGCAAAGAATCCTTGTGCTAGCACGAAATTATTTGGGGAGAAGAGACATCGATACACGCTCTCAATTAACGCAATCGACATCTCTTATATTCTAGCTTGAAAAATCAAGAAGAACAAAGTAGAAATCTTGGAGAGTATGAGAGAGGGTGGACGAATTCTTGAGAGAGAATTGAGTGATGAGAGTTGTAGAGATTAGTAGGTGTGTGTGTGTGTGTTTTTGAGTATTTATAGAAAATAGAATTTCCTATCCTACTCAACTTCTTCCAAAGAGGAACACTAGACTAGGATTTTGACCTAGTCAAATCCTAGTCAATCTAGGCTTTGATTAAGTCAAATTAATCATGGCCCTTCATCTCATCAATCCCTTGATCAAATCTTGTCCATCCATTTGATGGGCTTTATGGAATGGGCCTATTTAATTCTAAATTAAATAGTCCCATGGACTTTATATTAAAATCCTATTTAATATACCAAGCCCATTAATTAATTAATGGAATGGACTTTATTTAATTCTAAATTAAATAGTCCCATGGACTTTATATTAAATCCTCTTTTAATATACCATGCACATTAATTAATTCACCCTTTTAATCTAATTAAAAGGAAAGCCCATGCTTTATAAAATTCATAAATCTAATTTATGAACTCAAGCCTGATTATTCCAAATAATCCATCAAGGCTTGAATCTCCAAGAAGTATAATTTAATTCCATTAAATTAAACCTTCTCCCGGAATTAATTCCAAATTAATTCCCATTAATATGGTGTAGCGGGTTGTGACTCTTTAGGTTCACCTTTCAGCAAGACTTGGACCTACTTCTTGTTATTTCATAATCAAAGTAATCCGTTACCATGGGTGGCCATCTAGCAACGGTCCATGGCACTAGAGACTAGTTGAATATTGGTGTGAACATTTAAGCTCCGAGTTACATGCAGGTACGGTCCTATCGTCGCTCGATACGTACGGGTACGGTCCTACTGTCGCCTGTCTCCTGGCCTTTAGTCTAGGGCATGAAAATTAGGATGTCGGTTTCCATCCTCGACTTAGGCATCTATGCTTAATGCTCGAGATAGGTTTAACTCTATGCATGAAATCCTTTCCCACTAGATCACGTGCTATGGCCATAGACTTTGTGAGTCTAAACCATCTCAGAGCGCATAGGAGATCTCGCTGTCATATCCTTTGATAGGGACAAATCCTATCTTGGAATACACTTTTTACATACTTCGACTGCACTGAACAAGGCTTATGATGACCATGTGATATAACCCGATCAAATTTCACCAGATCCAAGATACAACCTTAGTATGTAAGGGACTGTCGTGATCCTCAAGTTCGAGGACTAATCTCGTACTATCGGAACTGGGAATACGAGTCATACTGACTAGGATCGAGTGCTTCCATATGATGATTCCGCGAGTCACCTCAGTCAGCAACCACATAGCTTGGTGACCTACTAACACTGCATGGACGAGCCTCGTCGCTTGTCGATGAAATGCGACTGCAGATGCTTAGTGCAAGTCTCAAATGGATTCTCGATGCCCTGTCTCGAGATTCCTTTGACTTGGAGTATTTCAGATCGATTCGGCAAAACTGATTTCATGAACCTACCTCCAAGCGCAGTTCCAATTTCCCGAAATGTTATTTCAGTATGTGGGCATTTGTTGTGATATCGAAACGATTGAATCAGTAAGCACAACAAACTTATGCCTATGAATCGTTACTACATTCATTAACATAATATTACTTGTTCAAAGATTGGCGAATTGTTCTCAGAAGAGCTAATACGATTGACTTTTCTGGTCACCTATTCTAACAATCTCCCACTTGACCATTAAAGTCAATTACCCACTTTGTTCAGAATCCTCTGAGTATAGAGTAATCTACGATACCGACTAAGGTATTGTGAGTCCTCTTATATTTTCTTGCCGAAGTAATACGGTCTAACCGTGTTACCTCTATCCACCATTGCCTCCTAGAGATAGTGGTTGTCTGAAATATTTTCGTGGATCTTGTGATAAGATCTCGTGCCAATACTCCCATAGCCAAGTTGCCTGCTATATAGACAAACATGGCTTGGCCGTGCTAGGCGCTACGTCCATCCTGTGGACGCAGTCTTCATCCATGATCACTATCCAAATGCAATCGTCATTGGGCTTGACTATGCATACCTTTGAGACTAACTGGTTTTCACTATGCTCTGGAAGCTAGTATCACTTTAGCCTTCCAAAAACAACTCTCAACAGACGGTGCATCATGAACACATCTTTAGTCCTTATTCAGGTACTAAGGATTGTTCTTGATTGTTGTCTTCAACCCCTCAGTGCATTACCAATTTCTGTTGAGTCATGCAAGAAGCACACTCAACATCGGTTCTATGTACCGAGTAAACATATCGTATGTTTGCCTAGGGTTAAAACGTAGGGGATACTCAACATCCAAGCTTCTCATTAAATCCACCATGACTAAGTCTCGAATGACTTGATGCTTTTATTCATAGTATCTAAGTTTCTCTCAGTCTTATCATGACTGAGTCTCGAACAACTTGTCCCTCTACATATATGAGTTTTTCTCATCAGTCTACCATTGACCGAATCTTTGAAAAGCTCATTCATGATATGTATGTGGGAACCCTAAAATGTCATGGATAATTTTCGTGAGTTACGGTTTGTGTTTTAGTGATTCCTAATGCCTTGAATTCATCCATGAATTAAGACATTACACACTTAAACACTTGGAACACCATTTCTACTCCCACTGATCACCTACGTCGTTTAAGACCAGTCATGCTCCGTATGAGCTCGTCAAAATGAATATTCCAGTTATGCGGTGTTTCAAACCTTGTTTGAATTTCCTAGCGGATTCTATGGCTCCTCTCCATAAATCCTACTATGATGTCCAACATCACGTTCCGCAGGTCATTTGGATCACTATCCAAATTTGACCGAACATATCCCGATCACTCGTACCTCTTACGCCATTCGGGTTCGTTCTTAAGGGGACTTGGAATAATCAATTTAAGTAAGAAATGCAATTATAAGCAACGTTAGCATTGTTCTGTAGTAAACTTGTACAAACTAGACACCGAGTCTAATTTGTCTCCCACTAGTCCCTTGACGTATTTAGGATCCATCTACATGCTCAAGGACTTTGTTCGGACACAGGCTTGCCAAACCATGGCTCCTTGTGCGTGACTCCTAGCAAAGTGCCACGTTCCTTACGTTGGCAATTTAGAGTCTACGTCTTCACAGGCTAAGGTAATTGGGTGAAATTTTGATCGATCTTCGTCCAATGAGGCTCGATCGTTCCCTTTATCAGAGACCGTCATACTTGGCCTTTACAGGAAACATTCATTGAGAATTCCATTCTCACTGGAAGCTCAGGAGCTCCCACTAAATA